>JAOYSI010000024.1:1062121-1073346 GCA_025775065.1 Hiodon alosoides | reverse complement strand
TTATTTTTTTTTATATATTTTTATATTTAACAAATATTTAAATATTTATTTTTTTTATAACAACAACAACCAAAATACATTTGTTTTTTTTTGGGGGGGGGGGGGGGGGGGGGCCAGGAGATGATAATCACAATGAATGACTTAATAGGCATAAAAGTAATTTGCTTTCTGGCTTTCCCTCCAACTTTCAGTATTGTTTCTGCTTGAGCAGGTGAAAACAATGAAGGAACCCTCGGTCCTCTGGCCCATGTGATCAGGGACTTCCTGCTGTGACTGGAATTTCTGAAGAATTCTGTGTCAGTGAATACTTGATTGAAGCTTCGAGGCGGGTAGGCCTCAGATCCACCTTCATTCAGATCCACCTAATTCATTTGGAAATTTGTTTCCAAACACTTTCCAAGTTGAAGTAAATACGTTGTGCATTACTAGTGTTGGATCTGCGTGCACTAATACATGGGATTCACACCCAAATTTTCTTCGCCCATTTGTGAAACCCAGAGCATATTCAGAGACTTATACCTCTGAACGGAGACCGTCCATTCCTCAAGACAGACTTTAGTAGAGAATGACGCCAGCAAAAGCTTGATGGGCATACTTTCATGAGACATTTTCTCTTCCAAGCACTCCTGGCAAAACAGTGTCACATATCAATTTTAGTTCGATGTGGATTGGATCACAGATCTGCTAATGCTAAAATGCTAAATCAGCACGCGCCTAGCTAGGAAATAGAGGGAGACGGCACTGGCAACGTCAGCGCAGCGCAGTAATGGACACGGAGCCTGCGCTGCTGACTTTCCCCGGCTTCTGTGCAGACAGCTCCAAGTGCTCCTCACACATTCCCCTTGTTTATGGAGATGATTTCAAGACTCTCGGTAGGTCCACCCACCCACCCACAGCCGCCATATGGCCCGTGTATGTTTTTCGAGACGAGCGCTGTCAGATCGACCTTGTGCTTCCTTCAACGGCCTCATCCCCGGCAATAAGTTATTAGGGAGGGTGTAACAAAGTCGTCAATTGCCACAAATCTGTCAGCAACTGGATGTTTGCTGTTCCAGGGGTGGAGAGGAGGTTCCTAGTCGTTTAATAAGATATTCACTTTTTCAACAAGGCTCGATGCACATCAATAGCATACGCAGATCTCTTATACAAACAAACAAGGATAGCAGGAGAAGCCCTGAGCAATGACTGATTATTGGACTCTAAGCCTCTCAGACAGATTTAATTAGTGCTCTCAAAATTTGATTAAACTGTATGCCTTCTCTTGGACTGAAAGAAGGAATGTCTCTGCAGAGGCAATTCATGCAAACATAAAAATCTGCTATGGCAAAAGTTCGGAAGAAGTATTATGTTTGTTTTTAAAATCACTGCGGTGATTTTACCGGCTGTAAAGAGCAGGCCACAAACACAATCTCAAAACTTGTAAAACAAAACAAAAAACAACAACAGAAACAACAAAAAAAAAACACGGACACCATTGAATTACTGAGAGGCCTCTCAGCAATCCTTGTGCGTCCCTAAATCGTTAGTGTTGGAAATCCAATGACATGGTGAGGATAAACTACCTAGTCAGGATGGAAAACAAATGCTTCGAACTGACGAAATGGTAATTGTCAGCTTGTAAAATGTAGGCTACAACATAATGGAAACAGTATGCTAAATGTGTGCAGAGTTTGTGTTCGCGAGGCATCCTTCAAATTATGTAAACATATCAACCTGTCATTTTTAAATATTTACAAGTTTTTGCCTTAGCTTTTGTCAGCGTCTCTCTTCATTTGCTTTTAATTGTGCTAAAGAACTACACAAGATGGTTTAACAGAATGACGTGTTTAAAGTGAATTTTCTTAAAGTAGAAACAAAACACCTAAAAGACAATAGATTGTAAGCATTATTAAGTGAATTGCTAAAACTGCACAATTATAAATGTCAAATGATAAATAAAAAAAATACGAAAAAATGTTGCATTTAACCTTTTTGTTAATATGCATGTAATAATTTGATGTCAGTTCACCTACGGTTTTCATAGACCACTTTCAGAGCAAACTTCAAATATGAATGTTGAGGTTATGAGGTTTTCAAGTACACCTTGTCATTTATTGGGATGTGGTACACACCCGTGTGCTTTTAATCATGGTTACCACATTTTCACGGTTTTAGAATAAAATTTATATTAAAATATATAAACTCAATAACAATCAACATTAGCTCTCATTTAGTACTTTAAATGTGATTCAAAGTGTTTTTATCCATCAGACTAACTACCTAGAATGTTTATACTTTGTTGTCCTTACTTTAACAGCAAAGAAATTTCAATTGTAGATTAACTCAGCCATCAATAATAACCAATTACATTAGACAGGCAGAGATTTACAAGTTACGGAAGCAGAACTATTCCTATTCCTGCCATTGGTCATGTAAAAATCTAAAATAGAAAAAAAGAGAGTTGATGTTATTGGTAATGTAATATTCCACCAATCGGAAAGTCACCTCTTACACTGGAGCGCTGAGTGGTTCACGTCACTCCCAAAAAGATAGGCCAAGGAATAAAGCTTTCATTAAAGCTCATTAATGAAAACAAGATAAAGTGGACTTTTTATGGACTGTTGCACTGAATTTTAATCCGAAAGTTAACATGCTTACCGTTCACATTTTTTGGAATATAAGGCTATTATACAAAGTTAACGTTGTGGGAGGTGTAAATGAAGACTAGAAAAAATACGTCAAGCACCCTTTACACTCTTTATTAGTAAAATGGTTATATATGATATAGGCTACTTAGTTAACAGTTACTATGTGCTACTATAATTAGCTGCTGCTGAAGGAATCTATATTTGTATGACTTGAGGTTGTATCTGTTGTAGTACAATTGGCATTGGTAATGTGTTTCACAATGCAAACATTTCACACTATTATAATTACATAGGCAGGTGTCTTCCTTAGTCAAACCAAAATTGCTCAATTCGTAACATACAATTAACTGATACACAATAATGAATCTTGGAACATTTGTACCCGTTCTAAATAAGTTAAAACATACTGCTCACTACACTTTTGAGAACACATTCCAATAGATAAACTATAATACTAGCCCAAAATAAATTAAATTGTGAAAATATGGGTCGTTCGACCTTTTAATGTCAATAAAAACTTGCTAACATGTATTTATTATTTTGTTTGCGCCGCCTGATAAGGGCTTTTACGATAAAGCAAAAAACGGAGTAAACTGATATCAGTTTAATTGATAATAAAATCTGAGGGATTAACTACTTATTTTTTTGTAAACAAAATTTGTTTTCCGTCAATATTTTTGTTCGTCATAATGTCTTCCTTAAACCCTGAATGTAATTGACTTGTGCTTAAGGACATTTGTTTGTATTTCCTCGCCAAGCTCCATCTCCTTTAAAATGACCCCTTTATTTAGTAAATGGAAGAACGTTTGGGCCGACATTGGTGCTGACCTCAGCTTTGTACACATGCGCTGAAGTAAATGGGATAATTGCTCCTCGGTCTTCACTCAAGAGAACTTTGTTAGGATAAAAGGCGCAAACCCCTTTTCTTGCAGCAGACCACACCCGAAGGCCCACCCTAATTTTAACGTCTGCTCTGCTCTCTGTGTGATTATACGCTATGCTGCTTTGTCGTTCCATTGCCTCAACAGATGCACTTCACAGAAGAACATTCTGGGCTATTTGAATGTGGTATGACTAACCCATAAGTTCTAATAGTTTGCACACAGGTCATATCAAAATGTAATATCGGTTTTTTTTATTGATCATTCGTCATGCACACGTTGAATTTTACTCAACCAGCAGCCTTTATATAGCTCATTTTAAGATCACTTTAAGTTAAATGTTCTTGTTTTATGGAAAAAATAATGAAGTATATTAAATCAAATTTAACATAACCATATGTTCCAGGTGGCATGAATTGGAAGGGATTTCATTTGTGTATCGCTTTCAATTTGTTTGAAAAATCTATTTTTCTGCCTAGTCAGCGGGAAAAAAGAATGGAGACATTGAACACTGATCAGCTGTATTCACAAATCTGTTGAACTCACAGAGGAGGTCAGTGCTTCGAACAGCATGAGAAATTAAAAGACAAAAACAAAAACTGGTGAAAATCCTTTAACATCGTGATGACTGAATGAAAAACACTACATTTCTTAACCAATGCAAAAGTATTTAGAGTGAATTAATGTTGATACAAAAGTAGGGTTTTTTTTTTCTTACATCCAAATCTGTCCTTAATCTTCACTACTGAATGTATGCACGGGTTACTTCTGTCCCTACTCACTAAGTGCTAATTCATTTCACCAGTCGGAGAATTAACATCAGAGAAAAGCTGTTCAGTTTGCTGTTTATGATTAAGGACGGACCTTTCAGCTGCTCCATTAAAATAAAGACCTTACAGCTTAATTTAACTAATCTTTAACACATTCAATTATATGAATAATAAAGATATATAATCATCTTTTAAAAAACAAAACAAATAGAATTTTGAAATCTAAAAAAAGGCCTAACTGACATATATGACAGCCCCCCTCCCCAGCCTCACCCCACCCTTATACACAAGCTGTTATGTGTTATGATGCAAAGTGAAAACCTGTATAATTCCATCTGAAAGCCACCATGATGTTGGGCACAAAACCACAAAATGCAAGGCAGAGAGGGGCAGACCACCCATGTGTACTTCCGCAATGTGCTCCCAGCTGCAGTTCCATGAGACAACGCCAGACCATGGGAATCTGATGAAAGGAAGAAATAATCACACCACCCCCCAAATTGTTATTATAAAATGAATTGATTAAACAACAGACATGATTTATCACTCTCTAGGACTTCAATACATTTTAAATTATTTCAAAATTTCCTCTCAAAGTACTGACCTCCAGTGCGCTTTGTAAAGAACTGGTGGGCTTAGTTCTTCTGGGAACTGTTCCAGATTTTCTATCGAACGTTGTTTATAGGAGAACTGTGAGGTATGGTGTATAATGTAATATCTGACACCACGATACTGAGGAAATTCGGGAGGGGCCAAAGGCCAGATACAAAGTGCAATTATGAGGATAGTCCTTATTTCAAGCAGTTTTTCAAACCACTCCTGAATTCACAAAAGCTTGAAAAATTCATATAATGCCAGATGCTAACTCTTGAGTCTGTGAAGCATATTAAAGACGTGACTTACCAATTGAGAGCCTCTGGGGTTTGTTTGTGTCTTTTTAAAAAAACCTTTAAATACTTTCCAAGGAGAGACACAATGTGCCCTATGTAACTTACTGATTACATATAATTTGTTATAAGTTTGAAAAGGGCGGAACGTTTCACAAATGTTTCTTTAATTAACATGTTACTTATTCCATTTGTTATTTCCCATCGACAACCGTAACGGTTTGTAAATCTAGACCATAAACTCTGACACCCTTACGACCGTCGGTTTTAGCTACATATAAAGAATTTTGTTCAAATCTCTAAAAAATAATGCCAAAGCATTGGGCTGGGATGTTTAGTTTAAGTAACCCCGTGGGTTAATAAACTAAACAAAGGTAAACCGTGCAAAACTGCTGCAATGAAAACCAGGCTAAGTAAACGAAGCAAAGTTTACAAGAATCATTTAAGGGGGAAAAAAGGAAGAAGGGAAAAATGCGTGAAACTTTAATGCAAAGCAGGTGACAGCCGTGGCTTCTCCACTCTTTAAAGGCTGGGTCCGCGACTGTCACAGTGAAGCACTAACATCATTTAAATATGGGAAAGTATGGAGAAATAAAAAAATCCTGTGCAAAAAAAACAAAAAAAACAAGTTAAACAATTGTTTAGAATGTTACACAATCAGCGTTATTATCTAGGAAATCCTGAAGACGCTTCTTGTCCGACCCGGTAATGGAGCTTTTTCCTTAAGGGAATATCCTCGATATAACATTCAATAGGTGCAGGAGCAGAGACTGCAAAGAATATGCATGACTGAAACTGTGCTGGCCAAAGCATTTGTTTGCACAAAACATGAGCCACCGATATCTTTGCTGTGCTCAGCCCTCTGAACAGAGCTCTGTTGGGACTAAAGGACCCGTGAGTTTCTTTTCTCAAGTTCTTGCATGCGTTTTCGGTCCTGAGAACGAATTCTGCACGTGGACGGACTCCAGAGAAAACACGACGCCCAAAAACAACAAAAGGGGCTCTTTTTAACTTCTTCAAACCACATCTTCCAATAAAAGCTGAACAAACATACCCTGCCACTTGTAAGCGGCTGCTGTCCAGTGGGTTTAAAAAAAAAAAGGGCCTGGTTTAAAAAAAGGTGGGGGCTGGGGAGCTTAAAGGCCTAATGAAAACTTAAATAATAAAAGTTCCCTGTTATAGCATTTCATTACTCATAATCCTGAACCCTTGCATGTGTGTGTGTGTGTGTTTGTGTGTGTATGTGTCATTCCCGCTCTTAAGACTGAATTCCGTTGATAGTCTTAATAAATGTAAGGGCTACTCCTCTCCTCCATAAAAGGAGCAAGAGTAGTCATTGGGCAGATTGAATATTTATGGGGTCCGATGTCCGTTTGAGAAATGCAGCGGCATAAATTTGTAAACGGTGTGAAATTAAGACAAACAGGTAAAAATAAAAAGGATCTGTAAAGCACTAAACTATCTCTGCCACCCCCGGACAAGACAAAGCAGGCTTAACGGCCGTATGAAAAGGGTGGCTGTGAATGGTTACTATTCAATTTGTATTTCATTCCCCGCTGGTCATGGAATTGAGATCAGAAGAAAAAGTGAAAACACATGGCTGGGGTCAGCCGGATCAGAGAACCACCACATACAGCAAAGGGAAGAGAAGGCAATTGGACCTTGTGTGAAGAAATGGATTGTATAAACAGAGCCCGCCATCGCCTGCACCCTATTATCCTATAATTTACACTGCATGGGAGCTTGGAAATATATTAAACTAGTGATAGGTTTCATCGCTGAATCGTGCTTTGGCTAGGCCAATCAAAAGTCTGTGTGGACACAGGGACAAGTTTAGAAATCTCCGGCCTAATGTGTTTATTTTAAATATCCCGGGGAAATTATTACATCAGCAGCAAACAATGTCAGAGGAAACGCTCCCTCCTTTGAAGTTTGCAGCAGTGAAACATGATTTTAATTACGTAATAACTTTGAAATAGTATTTATACAATAAGTGGTCTGGTTGAGACGAGGAAGTATAGGAGCCGGATTAAAAACTGCCTGTACCCTGACAAAACAAGCTGTGGAGATACGGCACGTATACGACACCGATTGTGTCGGCGTTAGCGACAGCTCGCCCTGTTCGGTGATAAATGTTCGGCATCTCCCCATAAATTCCACCTTACTTCAATTAAGGGTTATTTTTTTTTTTTTGTGCAAACTCAGTCGCCTGCCCTCAACACAAACAAAGGCAATGAGCTCAACAATAGCAAAAACATTTCTCTTGGTCTGCGCTTGGAGGTCCTGGCAGATAAGTTCTCAGGGAACCAGGCCATGTGCAACCGCGTCATGTAATTTTAGTCTTACTGTAACGGCCGTACATATCTTTTTCAGGAGGTTCTGAGCAATCACGTGGAATCTAAAGGAATCTCTCAGATCCTTTAGATGTGAAATTCAGATTATTTAGTATTGAATAACATCTGTTTCGCAAAAATGTCATTATGTAGTTGGACCGAGCAGTGTCTGTCATAGAATGGCGGCATTCATTTATTTGCAGTAACTTGAGAGAAGAGATTCAGTCTTCTCAGTACTACAATGTCCTGCATTGTTGGACTTAACTGAGGAAGGCACGTTCTTGTTCTGATTTATAAACCAAACAAATTTGTTCGTGTTTTCGATTAACCAATTTTCCCCTCGTTTTCATCTCGCTTCGGAATTGACAAACATGTATATAATATCGCAGTGTATTTAAGATAGAAGCCACAAGTGGGTCCTCCAACACGCCAGTCTTCTGATCGATACACTACAGGCCACATAATGCTGTACAGGCGGCTAAGAGTTGACCAGAGCATAGACACATCCCACGGACATCATTGCTAGCCTACAGGTGCCGGGAAGTCAACGGGGGTCGTTGTTCTCCGGTAGCTTATCTGAATCATTATGCCCTGTCCACACCTTCAGCCGCCCCAGAGCCTGAAGGTGTTTTCCAAAGGAATCTATGTTCGCACTATGTCGTAACCGAGAGACGTATTAACGTGGAATGTCGAGCGGGTGAAGCGGTAATTGAGTGTTTGTCTGACTCATGCATTGTAAAGGAAATGTGATTACTCAGTGTGTGAAGAATCTAATTAACAAAAACTGGGATTGCCAATTTTTTTATTTGGAATCTACAGTCGTACTAATAAATCTCAGCGAATGGCTTCCACTTCTACCACCACACACTTCCTCATGAGGAAGAATCATTAACTTCATCCAACTGGAGGCTAGTCTGCCAATCTAATCGAATGCTGTATATGTGAACTCCAGCTCAGATGACTCGGCCTACATTCGGACAAGTGCCTTTACCAGCTGAGAAACTCGAAAGGCTGAGATAGTCATTTTTTTACAAAAACCTTTTTCATCCTGGAGCATGTCTTACCCACCATGTCACCCGTTAGAGTTCTAGGAAATTTTCAATTGATTTTTTCTACCCGTTATACAGTAGATTGACCAAAAAAAAAAAAAAAACGAAAAGAAATCCAACATAAAATGAATCAACATCACGAATCAACAATGGAAACGCCACAAAGGCAAATTTGTGGTACGTCTGCTGAAAGAAGTCACGCTGTCAGTGGAATCCGTCCCGCTATATGAACAGTATTAAAAAAATGAAGGTCATGCAGTGTAACCTCCCTTTTGGTCTGCTTGCAGTTAGGGCCCTGCTATGTGACCCAAAGGTAACGAGTCAATGAAGACTTACACATTATCTCGTTTTTTGTTGTTGTTGTAGCATGATATCAACTAGAACAGCCTGACCAGGAGTGTTACTGATGCTGGCTATCTTATTATACACTGTTATTACTGTATTTGTGACTATTACTTAAATATAAAAGTAACGCATAAAGATGCATTCATGCATGTCTATGCAAGGGAGAGACAAGGGAGAGACATTAAAACATTAAACTTGCCTTGTTTTAGAGGTATTGCAGCCTTAAAGGAAAACATCACTCAACCTTTTGGTTGCTTTTGTCTTGTGATATTAAAGGTTTTGTATGAAAAAGTTATGATTGCATGGGTGTACTAAGGTGCTAAAACGTGGGGAAATAATGTTCCTTTGCAATGTAGGCAGATATGAGAATAAGACTGATCCCCACATGCAGTATGGCTGAAGAAGGTTTGTGGAAGCGTTTCTCCCTTTCAACATTAGATTAAATCTGGATCTGCAATGGAGCTTCCTGTTTTTTTCATCACTGCACCCAGTACTTGGCTGTCATAGCACTGCAGCCATATTCAATAGATAGCAGCAGGACCCATAGAGCTGGTAGTGAAGTAGCTGGAGGCCTGTGGGGATTCCCCCTGAGGATTCCCTGTCCAGCCCGTGCTGTGATGGACCAGATGTGGCACTGACAGGTAAATGGCACCTGAGAGCAACGGTCTAGTCCTGGGACTGGGAAAAAAAAAAACATGTGGGAGAGAACTGAGGAATTTTCAGTGACCTCTCTGCAGCTTTCTGGTTTTCTTTTTTGTTTAGGATTACCGTCACCGGGATGGAAGAAATTTTGCGTGCTCCCCACATATTTTATCACGTGTGTAGCTTGTGAGTGAGTGGTGGTCCAAAGTGCCTACGATGGGTGTAAATGCCCGGTGTAAAAGACAATGAGGATCTCCTGTCTTTTTCAATTGGTGGCCACCGATGTATATTTTCACAGCTTAAGAGGCTTATTTACCAAAGACCAGGCTAAATATCTTCAGTCTTTTTTCTATTAAGACATTCAAACATTTAGAAATAATTTAAGCCTGTGTTTATGCTCGGATCTGCATGACATCTGTAGTTAATATTTGTCACAGACTTCATACAGCAGAGAGCCCTTTCAATGTTATGACAGGAGGATATTTTGAACTCAGAGGATTAATGTGTTTGCTTTCCTGTGTGCTCTTTTCAAAACAATCCCACTAAATCGGCCAATAGGAGCCGATTAGGCCTGTTTATGATTAATCTGTCTTTTACATTACACACAGAGAATATGTTCTCTATATGGTATTAACAGATTTTGAAGAATGTTTTGTTGCAGGCAATCAATCCAAATTGAGAAAGCTAGAAAAGCAGAAATTGCTTCTTCATTACATATCTCCAGATGTTTTTTAAATCTATTTAACAGAGTAATATTTACGATTGAGATGGCACTGGTTCTTAATTGTTCGATACATTTCTCAGACACTTCGAGTGCATGTGCACGCACGACAGCCGCTCAAAGTGTTAAAAGTGCAGAGTATATTTACTTAAAATAGTTTTTTGTTTTACATTCTAACCCACATTTCTTTTTCTATTAAAAAAGCAGTCTTAATGGGCTGTACGAAGTAAATTTTTTTAATGAATAAGGATGTGTAATTTAGCAATGACTTAAGGGAGATTAATGTTCTTACCTTTTTTCTGAGTATTTTTTTATATTATCAGAGAGAACAGAGCAGCCACACTACTTTTGTCATGTTTTTAATGTTTTTAATGGTTTCACAATTAGGTTTAAATACTTAACGTTGCAGAAAATATGAAATAGTGGAATGAAATAGTATTTCCAGCATATTTTACATGAACTAGTTTTGGAATGGCTCTGTGAAAAGGCCTGTGGGCGTATAGTAAGATCACAGTTTTGACAGGAGAAATTACAGGGGACCACATACTGTATTTATGCGCTTAAACACCTACTGCTGCACAGAAGGCCTTGGCATACAGGAAAACATTTGCAAAGTCCTTGCCCCATTAACTCTAATATGTTTGAAGACTTTCAGGAAACTTTTACTTGCGTATCTGAAGGGTCTATTTGTTTAACACCACTTAAACCTGCCGCTGTGCATACACATAAGGAGAAAACATTCAGCACAGATTATTTTTAATCATAGTTGGCAATATTACTGACATAAGCAATGACCTCCTTACTGAATATTCATAACCACATTCTCAAAAGTCTGCAACAATAGAGTGGTTAAAATGCCAATATTCTTATTTTATACCCGGAAGACATGTTCAATTACGGTAGTTATCACTGAGAAAACATAACCCCCAGCATAAAGAAAACTTAAGGAATTCCAATTTATATATACATT
>JAOYSI010000024.1:1008010-1062021 GCA_025775065.1 Hiodon alosoides | reverse complement strand
ATATAGTACATTGAACAAGAAGATGTGTGAGGCATACAGGATGGGTGCACATCAGTGAGGGCAACGAAGGAGAAGAGGAAAAGCAGTATAATAGTGGTGAATGGTTAAAAGAAGATATAATGAAACTATAACATAGTAATTTCTTCTTATTGGATGGAACAATGAGAGCTTCAGCCATGATTTGACTGTGCTCTTGAATTGGATATCATGGTGGTATAGATGGTATCATGGTATAGATTTTCAGAGATTTTTTTTCCAAATTTGTGGTTCCATACTGATGAGTCTTTTTCCGGAAAAAAAAAGTGGGGATATTGTCATACAAAGATACCAGCTCATATATTTTAAATAAGGATTGACTTTTGCTATTCTTTGATGGGTGGTGAGGCTTCTTGGGTGAATTCAGCAATGTTAACGTTTCCGTTTAGGGGTTACATAAAATTATATCCTTTATAGTTTGTGGTTGGTGCCCAGTGTTTTTTGTATTATGTTTATATGCGTGACAAGTTCTCTCTTTGGGGCAATTTTGCTTAGTCAACGGAAAGTTTTTGCAATGGGGGAAAATCCTCATGCTTTTCTCGAGAATCATTTGCCGGCATGCTGAAACATCACTGACCGAAAAGTAATAAAGTCTAAATCAGTTATCCTACAGCCCCTTCGCCACAAAAAACAATAAATAATTAATTAAATAAAGTACTAAAAGTACTCCTTAAATTATGATTATATTGTTGGTATAAATATACAAAATACACACTTAAAGTATTAATTTCTTTAAATTAATACTTTGTTGGCAATTTTGTTGATGACTATAAACTTTAAAATGTCAGGCACCACATGAATTCTTGCAGTCTATAAACAAGACCGACACGTACGAGATTTATCCAAGTGGATAATTTCCAATGCTGTCTTACCTTTTGCACCGTTCAACGTAAGAATCCTCTCTTTGAAACTGAACTCCGCCGTGTCTTATTGCATCCTCGGTATTCGCGAATGCCTTTTAAATCAGAGGTTAAGAAACAATAACCAATTCAATAATAAATAATGTCTCCTGGCGTTCAGGTGATGTCATCCAAACAGTAAGGGTCGCATTCTTATTCTCAAAAGGAGAAGAGGGTGATACACGTACAAATATGCTATTAGAAGACATTCTAAATGTGCAAAATGCTACCAGCACAAAACAATAACTTTTAAAACTCACACTCACCTTTTTACGTAGTCTTACTTGTCCGGTAATAATTGCAATGATATACATTTTAAGAATAAGAAGCGTGCTGTATAAAATGAAGGTTGAAAACACGTCATTAATCAGCATGGTCGGTCAATTCTCTTGCAGAAGAAGTGCCTAATGAATCTCGCTCGTCTAGTCTTTGATCACTCTTTTAAATCTCTCTCTCTCTCTCTCTCTCTCTCTCTCTCTCTCTCTCTCTCTCCCTCTCTCTCTCTCTCTCTCTCAAAATTGGAAACTACCGGAACTTCGTCTGTTTACGTGTTACTCTTTACATTTCGTTATTAATATATCACAAGAAGACGTGTATTTAAATTAATGGTGGTCCATAATTTAACAATTTTAAGCCTAGGTCGTCAAGTTGATGGTCGCGATCATCACTTCTAAAATACAGGTAAGTATTGAGTTGGGTCTAAAAATCTAAATATGCCTTAAAACCGTGGTGAAAGGAGAATTTGTTCAATGAAATGAAATTTGACACTAAAATGATATACAATCCTGAGAACATATTGTAACGGGGATGGAAAGCAGCGCTTCCCCCGCCAATAGCGCGTTAAAAGTTCCGTCTTTTAATGACGTTATTGTGTTGTGGTTTAGTTTAGTTAGCTTTATCGTTTTGTGCTTTTGTGGTTAAGATTTAGTTCCCTCACCGTGAACTGCTTTGCTAGTTTGTGTGAGGGCTTTCTGTGTTTTACACTGTAATGTCAGTTCTTTTCACTGCCAGTTCCGCCGTGTAAATAAAGAGCTCGTCTTCCTGTTGAGATCGGTGTCTGACTCCTTGCTGGAAGCCAGCAGAGTAGTAGCACTCCGAAAAACGCTACAATATTTAAATTAAGCACATTTAACCCTTCAGTCTGTGTCCTTGCCTATGGCAAAACATAAAATGTTCTTTCTTGTGAAAGGAAGAAGGAAGTGAGCAACTATTATAAGATAATTACTAAATAAACAGAAAATATTAAAATCCAGTTATACACACTCATTTAATCAATGAAATACAATTCTTAGGGCATGCTTCATCCTCACAGGAAGGGTTTAATCCTTAAAATATTTTGCAGCTCAAAAAATTAATTTGTCTGCAGTCCGATGAAATAAATGTGATTACATTGAATCATAAAGTAAAAGTAGACGAGTAGCAGGTCTACTACAGTAATTTGGTGATAACCTATTTGTCTGAGAAGAAATAAGAAGCTGGTATGCTGTATCTAGATATATCAGCTACATGAGTAGTTCTGTAACATCATCATATTGCTTCACAGCCACTCCCTACCCCTGAATATTGACACCCACTCATCCTTCAAAAACTTGCACACTCCCCAGTATAACTTCCACTGGAATGTGTAATAGTGTGACAAAGTAAGGGTTTTCCCTCTTATCTGTGGCCTCTGAGTTTATCTAGTGTGAAAACTAAATGGGTGGGTTCCTCTGAAAGCTACCTCAATCCAGCTATGCCTAAAGGGCAGACGTAGTATAAGTCACCAGATCACAGAGCAGTTCTCATCTCTAACGCTCTCATCAAAAACGCTGCCAGAACAAGTGACTAGGAGTAAAAAAACAATTGGGAGTGAGTCTTGCTCTGTATGACTTTGATTTCAATCCGGGGCTTTGCTTTGGCATCCTCTAGACCAGTCATCCTCACTCTCACAGTCTTGCACAATATCAAATGAAATGTCAAAATAAACAAATAATCTAATGAACAAAACACTGAATGACCAGCACTATTTCCATAAATAAAAAAGGTTATGTTGCTTCAATAGAATATTAATGGAGTGTTAGTGTGTGGTCCTAGCTGCCTCTTGTAGGAATCCCAACTTCTCTATCAATGAGAATGTTCTACTAAGACAAAGATTTATTTTACAAGCATAAATAATATGTTAAAAAAGCAATGTTTCTCCTCCTGACAGGGTGGAAACTGGCCTTGAACTTGATGGCCAGTGGACACTAAATTAAAATCTCCAAATAACATAAATTTGATGCAGGACTGTTGCTGTGTTTTGCTTTGAGATTATTGAGATTATGATTTTAGAGTGAATATTTTTGTTGTCTGCGCTTGTACAATACCACAACATTGTGTAGAACCAAAATACGTTTCTCTTTCATTTTTATGTGTTACAACAAAGCTGAATTCAGTATATCAGAGCAAGTATAAAACATTTATTTTCTTTATGAAAGATAATCAGACCAGACAGAAAGACATTATTGTACACTTTAGGTTTATTCTTAGTGTCTTTTTTCATTTATTAGTTAGATTTGATTTGTGTGACCCAGCACAGACATTAGCACTGTTCAGAACCTTAACTGACAATTCTGTCCAAACACACAGTTACATTTACATGCAGTATGTTCATCAACACAGACTTCCTAGTACAGTTCAGTGAGACTAAATAATCATGGGCCATTATTAAGGAAACTACCACAGAGTCAATTAGTATGTACAAAGTTAAACTTACAGATGCCAAATTTAATTAGTATGAATCAAACAGTGGCAAGCAAGAATGCCAGGCTTTCCCCACATAGAATGAATTCAGACAGACTCCAATAATGAATTTGTTCAAAAAGTCTTTATTAAAGATTTACACCTTAGTGTTGCTAGAGGGTGATGTTTGATTTCTTATGTCATATTTTATACTAATATATCAGGTACTGCAGGTGAAACAAGGAGTTCACAGAAACGCCTTTCAATCCTACAGTTTGAGTCTCAACTGTGTTACAATTCCTGTTACTACTCCAAACACTTCAGACGCTTATAATTAGCTCAGCTAAAAAGTATTACAATATTTATGTGTCAAAGACACCCAGTCCCACTAACTCTACATCTGCAGCACAAGCTCAGTTGTGTTTTGTGTATCACTGTTTATAGCCAACTGCCACAGGCTTTGCCAAATTGACCTACCATGATGAAACTTTTAGCTCGTCAAAAAGAGTTCTAATCTTGAGAAATATTTTCTACATCATAAACTGTTTAGGTTTAGTTGCGGACCACACAGTCTCTTTCCACTCTCTAATCTGAGAATCATTTCCTTATCTATATAGCATACAAATGTTAGAAACAGTTACAGGTTTTCATCACAATTCTGGGGTAAAAAGTGATTTGTGTGCTTATCTAATAAATTAAAACATTCAAGAGAATATAATAAAAAACAAAAAATAAAAATTTCCAAATTTTTCTACAGATTTTCCGGTGAGTATAATTGAAGACGTTAACTTTCTGTGCAAGACATATAGCCATACTGACCTTTATTGAAATATCACACTTATAGGAACACCACATCTAAGAGTATCTCATCTCAAAGCTACATAGCTAATCTATGTAACAACCATTATTTCAATCAGTGTCCTAAATACTTGGCATATTTACTCAAAAGGGGAATCAGAGAAAATTCTCATAGAAAAAGTATGCCATTTCCTGTAGGGGCCAGATTTCAAACCCAATGAGCAATGAAAAAGTCCAATATTTTCTTCTGTACATTTATATCATTGGTCTTATGCGCACTTCACTTTAGCACACAGCCAATTACCAACATAGAAAAACCAGACTTTAAAAGTGTTTAAAAGATAACCTATACACCAGTTACTTCATAGCCCGAAGATGTAAAAACTATTTTTAACATTAGCCTATTTAGCTAATATTTAGTAGCTAGCTCCATTGCTCTGAATTTAGACTCACAGGATTGTCAGGCAATACAGAGGCAACTGGTATGGTTACTATTAAATAATAATCCATTATGTGCAATTACAATTCGAGAACAAAAGTTTATGTACCATAAATTGTTAGCTTATTATTGGGATTGTACACTGCCTTAACTAGCCTGTTTCCAAAGTTTGAACTAATAGTGGATTTCTAACAGTTGTAATAGTTTTAGCTTTCTAAAGTGTACTTTTGAGATATAGGGCTGTCTTAGTGTGACAGGTAGAAATCTAATGCAGTTTCCAAAACTACAGCAAATCACTGTGTACTTAAACAGTTATCTGCTGTCATTACCCCCATTTTTGTCAAAAGGTTTAAATACAAAAATATTTTACCAAATACACAGGCCAAATGGTGCTCTTGGATTTCATCTACTTTTAATGGAGAAAATAAAAAAACCTTTGGGCTGTGTTTTGAAAATTCCTCACAAATACAGTACTGTGCAAAAGTTGCAGGCACATGTAAAATATTGTGTATGGCAAAGATATTTCAAAAATAATTAAATAAATACTATAAAGGGAATCACATAGTAACAAAAAAACTGCATCAATTATCTTAGGTACAGTGTTGTGCAGTTTTATAAGACAATTGGCAGGTAGATTATTCCAAGCAACTTTCCACAGTTCTTCTACAGACTTTGGCTGCCTCGCTCGGTCTACGTAATCCCAGACAGTCTCGATGCTGTTGAGATCAGGGCTCTGTGGAGGCCATATCAAATGTTGCAGAACTCCTTGTTCTTCTTTCAGAAAATTGATGTTTGGATATCTAAAATGTTATTTATTTATTTACTCTCTCTCTCTCTCACACACACACACACACACACACACACGACAAAAAATAAACATCAAAAACTACATTTATGAAAAAAAGATAGGGAGTCTAAGACTTTTGCACAGTACTGTACACTAACATAAGGTGTGGCTTCTATACTGACACCAATCGCAACAGGTTTATTGCAAATTCACATCACAATTTTTTTCACAATCATGTCACCATTCCATTTCCACAATAATGGGGGGAGTTGACCCTCGTCCTGAAATATAATACTAGGCTCAATATTGAGTAGGGAAGTCTGCCATGTGGGTGTGGATGAAATCATGACAAAACACTTGCATGTGTATTTTACGTTTCATTCACCGGTAGGACACAAATACGTATTCACAATTTTCTTTTGTATACCTATACTTTGCATATTATATAAAGAAATCTACAAAAAATTAAGTGAATACATTGTTCATAAGTCATCTTGCATTAATTACTCAACTTACAAAGAAATCCACATTCGGTCATAATAGGGTTCTGACAACATAAGACTAAAATTATCAATGTCTTGCAGCTTACCTTTTAAATGGTAGCATTTGTCCATCTTTGCTATTAAATAAAAACAAGTGAACTGACTAAATATTCTAGGTCACAAAGTCCCAGAAAAATACCAGCATGTGTTTTACCTACCATTTACATCAAGGAAAAAACAGCCAAAAATGCAGCCACTTTTCCAGGAGCATGTGCAATTTGCAAAGGGAATTATAGAACACAACAACCTGGTGATTTAAGTGGATGGGCTCTGCTTTTCAAATTACATTACTGAAAGCTGGGTATAATAATGGGAATCTTGTCGTAATTATACTCTCACATTTGCCTTCAAGCATAAGACATGAAGATGGAGAATTCAATATGTAGTTGCATGGAGTTGTAAGCACAAAACATCACTACTGTGAGTAAGCAGCAGTTCTGAAGAATGAGTTGCACAATACCGAAAGCCAGAGGTTTGCAGGTGTAATCAAACATCTGTAACTAACCTGGGCATAGATAAAGCCTGTGGTTCAACAGGAGTGTCAAACTGAGTTAAACCTGTTCAGTCAGGTAGATGTGACCAATTCATCCCTTCCAGCACATTCTCCAATGGTTGAGCACTTATATTCTATACTGTCCTCCTAGCAAATAGCACAGAGCTGAAAGTACAGTAAATGCATCATAAAGCTCAGAAGTAACATTTTATGGTCTGGAGATACAGATCATCAGCAAAAAAATGAATGCCTCCTCCAGACAAACCTCTGCTTGAGCTCAGAGCCATGCTTGCTAAGGAAATATTTCAGCAGTAGCAATCATCAAGCAGCACCTAATTCTTACATTATTCTTCTGGTCACATTTTCTGGGCAGCCAAAGCAGCCTTTGAGCACACATCTGGCGATAACGCCATTACAAGAGCAGATCCTGCCGTTGTTGCTCCAAAATGCATTGGAAGTTTGCGTTTTTCATTTATCCAATAAATAATATCTCTAAACCTCTATTATAATTATGTCTTTGTCAACAGGTAATAAAATGACACACTGCTACATTACAAAGTGCTCACGACATGGTTTCACCAAGGTGCAAAGTTAGTGCTATTCGATCCAGTGAGGGTTAGGATACAACCTGCAAGAAACAAAATCAAATAAATTTTAGGTCAACAAGGTGCTTCCTCTCAACTGAGAGTCCAGCTGCAGGCTACTGGTTGAAATGGGCATGGCGGTAAGTGGTATAACCAATAGCACGCCTACGCATCAATTTCCACGCCTACGCGGAAAAACTTCACCCTAATCTGGTCACATTAAAAAAACAAAAAACAAAACAGTGGTTAAAACATGAAGCAGTGGTTGTGTCACACACATGCTTTGCAAATGTAAACAGGAAAGGCCAAGGTAAAGATATTCACCATTTGAAATAAATTATTTTTAAGCTTTATCCCTCAAACCCCCAAAGTGTATTAGTTATCTGGGAGGATAGTTTGAACAGAGAAAAAAAATTGTTAGCTTGCTCTCCAATTTGGAATCAGCAGTTGTGTTAATGCATTCCAACCCTGCCACCAAAAACAGAGCGGGTAGGGTGAAGGAGAATGCTTGATCAACTCCCGTCATTTTACACACTGCAGGCCATGCAGCACAACTGGAGGAAATCCAGATCCTCAGTCTTCGTTTCGGGGAGGGCCTTAATCGACAGCCAGGCCAGCAATGCACTACTTTGCCAGCAGTATGTTCCAGAAACTGAGTTAAGACACAAGATATGCTGGGACTCACTCGTCTCTTATGTTTCTTGTCTCTCTCTCTTCCTTTTCTTCAGAGCGCCCTGGTTTCTGCCTCGATCTTACGCTCCCCATAGAGGCCGTCGGAGTCAGGTGGAGCCACCGTTTGTCGCACTGCAATCTCTGGCCCTCCGCCATAGATGCTGTGGAGGTACTGCCACGTCTCCTCCGAGATCTGACCATAGTCAGCACCTGGAAACCACAAAAAAAAACAACCCCGTTTTACTAATCCACTCCACGGCCATCTCATAACACATCTGGCTCATAAGGTTCATATACACGGATATTACAGATATTACTCACGCATATGCACACTTGCCAAAAGCACCCTCACAACCTCTGATCTCATGTTTTGGTTATTGTCATTATTTCATCACTTAGCTTACACCCTTATCCATGGTGACTAACGTGGTACAAATTTTACACTTTACCCATAACAACTGGAGCAATTCAGTTCAAGTACCACAATCAGGGCCCAAACTTAGTGTCTTAGACACTAGACCCCCTGCTGCCCCAGGATGGACACTCACCTTGCTTGAGCTGTATATGCCCTCCTTTCATGACCCCAATCTTGGTGTTATCAATTGGGCCAGGAGGCTCTGGGGATAAGAGTGAAAGAGAGCGCTGAAACCAACATTCACGTCATCATTCAAGACACACCTTCCAGTACACGCTTCAGACGTCCAATGTCAAAGTTACATCAAGGTTGGACTGCTTTTTCCCCAAGGTTCACTGAGATCACTATAAAGACATGCTAGATAGAATTATATATTATTACATACCAATAACAAAAACAAGCTGAATGGACAGTTTAATTCCTAAACAATTTATATTTGATTCTGCTGATGAAAGGTTGAGAGCGCACCATTGTCTTTGCCCTTGACAAAACTCTCCCATTCACGGAACCACTGCATGGTAATGCACAGGATCACTGTGGGAGCTTCCTCCGCCTGGAATTCCTTATTCAGCTATGGAGAATGGAAACAAACCTTTTCTGATCACACAATAAAAAATAAAAATAAAATCTTCAACATAAAATCATTCTTTTTATTTTAAGAAACTCAATCCAACATAACACCTGGGCTGAGACCATTACCTTGATAAAAGTGTCAATTTCTATCTTCCTGCGCTTGGCCAGAGCTTCGATTTCCACCTGGCAGATGGCACACACGTATAGATGATTGACAGCAGGACCACCTCCAAAGCTGAGAAACGGAGAAGGACCCTCAGTTTTATGAGCTGACTCATCGAAAAGCTGTGGCGAGCTTTACAAAACTTTAAGATCTTAATCACGATGCCATTGCTAGATTACAACAGCAGGCATCCTGCTACCCTTCAGATTTTTTGCTTCGGGTGTGAGACATTGTGGGCCATAAATTCGGTACGGTATGAATTATATGCACACAGCACTAGAAGACTACTGAGGACATGGTTCTCCCCGCTACAATCACCTGTTGTAGAGGTACTCCCAAACATTCTGAGGCAGAATAACAACCAGGTCGTCAATGTAGTGGTATTTGTTGGGAGGAATTCCTGTACAAATGAAAAGCGAAAGCATCGACTTAAAACCTCCGCACTCCCATTTAGACTAAATAATTCCATCCAAACGGGAGTTATTAGTTAGGTCCACCTAACCACAGCAAGTAAGCACTTTGTGCTGCTGGCCCAGAACTGTTTGATCAACAATGCACGGCTATGTAAGCAGTAAAGCTTTCCTGAGGGAGGGACTTGCCTCCATGCTGACACAAGAAAGTGTGGTTGGTGATAGGGCCAGGCTCTGCAAAAGTGTTGAACTTGTTCAGCCACTCCCTGGAGATGTAGAACTGCAGCAAGCTGGACTCCTTCATGTTGGCCAATGCCACCACCTTCTGCCTCTCCCTCACAGACTCGTCACTGCTTTTCCTGTAGCAGATATGCAAGAAAACTTGAGTGAGATGCGTTAAAATTATCTATACAATTACTCAGAGGCCACACACAAAGAAACACAAGAGAAGTATATGAGTAAGGGGACTGCACAGGCGAGTCCCTACCTGTAGAAAAGAACATAGGCTTCCGCGTTCTGAACCACGGTCTCATGCACCTCAGTAACGTACTGATCGTCAAACTCGTACCACTGACCGTTGATAACGTTCTGACAGTAGGCAATGTAATGTCCACCTGAGCATAGGATAAGCAAAAGAGAGGGTGAGCAGACAAACAGAGACAGTGAGTGTTGCAAGTTATATTAATCTCCATTTCTTAGACGTTGAAACCTGACCCCTGGTGTTGGTACTGTGAAGTTTTACATTTAAGAAAATAAAACAATACAGGCAACTTTAATATAAATATGTATATATCTGAAACACTGCACCTTGGAGTAATGTTGCCTTTTTAATACAAAAAAAAGACAAGGGAAAAAGCTTGCTGTAGCCCTGCTTCCTGTTGAAACTTTTCTTTTGATGACTTTCATTGATTAGAGTCCAAGGAAGAAATTAGTGTAAGTTCCATGTCAACATCACGATCGATCTATGAGAAGATAGCATCTGTGTGTTTTACACAAAATCCACAGCTGTCATTGACAGCTACCACAATGCAACCGACAGAGAA
This sequence comes from Hiodon alosoides, assembly GCA_025775065.1. Classification (NCBI taxonomy): domain Eukaryota; kingdom Metazoa; phylum Chordata; class Actinopteri; order Hiodontiformes; family Hiodontidae; genus Hiodon; species Hiodon alosoides. Next base: position 1,051,467 of record JAOYSI010000024.1, on the reverse strand, counting down.
TTGGAGGGATATATATATGCATTTCTTAACCGTGTTTACCTTTAATTACCAAGTTAACCCGAAAGTTGTATATCCTACAGATATCGAAGATCTGTTAGAAGATCTGTTAGAGTTTAGTGTCATCAGTATAGACCTTTAGACTATTTTTTTTTAAAGGACATATTTATAACAACCACAACAACAATGTACAAAATAATAAAAATTGTAGTTATCAGAATTAGAAGAATAGGGTTCCATCGCCTTCGGCGTGGGCCCCTAGAAGTCACTTACTTCCTGCTGTACCATGGTGGCAAATTACCGATAGAAGGTCATACGTAGTGATCTGGGAGGGGCTCTCCTTGGCTAGAAAAGGTCGGAGGTCTAGACCCTCCAGCGGAAAGGACACGTGGCTATTGATCTTGAAGGAATACATGACCTCATGCCGGAAGCGTTTCAGGTGAATGCACAAAATCTGAAAAAATGGTGTTTAGCACAGACAGTTCTTAGCACGTACATATTTGGCAGACATAATATCTCTATGACATGAAGCAGTTTTTGTCTGCATTTAGAAGGCTTCTTTGTTTTAAATTTAGTCTATCATTATGTTAGAGGAATTTACTAAGGAGCAACAAACAGATTAAAAGTAATAAGAAACTAATTAAGCACAAATGAAAAAAAGCAACAAAGACAGACTTACTTCAGGAAGGCGAAGAACCTTACAATATTTAACACCATTCCTCAGTCTGAAAGATTAAATTAAACCACAAATACTGAATATCATTAATAAATAAAGATCCACATGTCACCTTTTGAGGGCATGTTTTTTTAATGCAATTGTTACGTTAGGTATAGTAACACCAATTAAAAAAAACAGGTAGAGAAAATGTATTGGTAGAGCAATCTAATTTGCTTATCTACTGCATCTTTACTCACTTTTTACATCTTTCACAGCTGTACATATTGTCACCTGGAAAAATCAAAAACAAGACTAAGAATTACATTAACAAATGTTCTTATCTAGACCGACTTACGCTACATGCATTCAGTCATAAAGAACTTCATTGTTTGTTTTTTTAACTTCATATGCTGCCTTAAATCTACTATGATGGATTTGGGATGGTGGACATCTGTTCTACCCAAATGCAGCCTTTCAAAGTGATTGCCGTCTAGCTAAAGCAACAGTAATAGTTAAAGTCATGGTATCACTAAGTTAGAGACAGAGCAACAAATAAATGGAGCCTCATTGTCAGAAAGCGTCCATTAATCCACAATGCTGCAGACACAATTTAACTGAAAAACTAGTAATGCATTAACATATTCAACACAAATACATTACTTAAAATATATAGAAAATTTTTTTATCAATTTTAGGCTATGCAAAAGTAGGATTAGATAGTTGAATTAGTAGGAGCAAAGTTTAGGGAACATGACTAAACAGCCCCACCTTTCAACTCATCTGCAGCAAAGAAGGCAGCGAGGCAGTCCTCGAGTGTGACCACAGGCCCCCAAAACCAGCTGGGGATGCAGGACACCACAAACCTGCAGGATAGCCGCAGAGCCGTCACTGGCTATGTCACATGCCTTCTGACCACCAGGAGAGAGACGTTACCAACGTTAGTTGACCCCCTCCCTCTGCAGCCGCTAAACTCGCCTGCGAATGGAGTCCATGATGAAGGAGATCCAGCCCTGTGAGGCATAGCTCTCAGGACAGGCGCCGGTCTTGACTGGGAGGTTCTGGTGGATGGAGGAGTGAAGTTTTGCCAGGTCCTCTTTCCCTGGGATGGGCAAGGACAGGTCCTGAAAAGTCTCCACTGTGGTGGATACCTTGGTGAAAGCAAGAGGTACAAAGCGGTTAAACTATTTGGCTGAAAAGCCATGGCTGCTCCTGCATGCAGCCCAAAACAAAACCTTCTTCAATGAGGTGGGCATGCTGTGTTCCTCGCTCACCCGGTCACAAGTCAGACACTGCACCAGACTGAGGATGGAACCATCAAAGATGTCTGAGATCACGCTGCGGTAACGGAACTGCTTCTTCTTCCTTACACTAAGTAATAGCTGGGCTGTGGAGAATAATGGATTTCAGCAAGTCATCGAGTCATGAAATGGTTAAGATGATTGATGACAACTATCATAGTACCTTTGTTACTGAAGAAACCATAAAAAAGTTAGAGACTGCTGTAAATGAATGTATAATAGGATATTAGGAGGGGGTAAACACCTTTTTTGAGCGAGTATGCAACACCGGCAGATCTCAGAGGGCTGGAGTGCGGAGGGCTGCTGGATAGTTTCGGGTGTAACTCTTGAGGACTGTGTGTAGGACTGCATGGGCGAGAGGAGTTGCAGCGCATTGAGGAGTCATTATCGGGCTCTGAAACAAAGAGAGCAGAAGAGCCCTTGGCTTTGAGTTGGTTTCTGCCTATTCTGTTGTACACTAAAACTTCCTGGGAAAAAAAAAAAAGGATGTGATTATTCTACTTATGTCAAGGTCACATTGAGCAGAGCTACATAATCAATGCACAATATAAGAGTATCAGACGTGTATAGGTTAGTATATCTGCATAAGACAGAAGGATGTGAAATATCTTCTATTAATGCCGCTGACTTACCTGAAGTACTACGATTCTGGCTCTGGTTTTGCAGGTTGTTTGAGGGCAGGTCCCCTTCTGTGCCTTGAACCCCTTCCACTGCTGTAGTGTCCACATCTGCATCCTCATCCATCTCTTGGGAGCCCCCATGTAGTGGGGACCCTGAGACCCTCCTCTCTTTCAGCCGTTCTTTTTCTGAAATACCTCCACCCATTCCTCCCCGGCTGGCGCACTCATCCTGGATGAGTAGCTCGGCCTCGCCCGGGCCCCGCCCCTCGCCGCCCTCGCCACGGTCACTGCTAGAGCCCGAGTCACAGGACAGAAATTCATCCTCGGAAGGGCTGCGGTCTCCGTCCCGCCGCTCGTCCACCTCACCCCCATCTCCCCCGCCAAACTCCACCAGGGCCTCCTTTAACTCCTCGTGCAGCTGGTCCATCAGGCAACGGAGGAACTCCTGGGTGTCCTGCAATCCAACAGCGTGGATAGAAGCCACACACAGCACCATATAAAAATACACTACTGATATCAGTAGTAGCACAATTAGTGTATGCCTGTCCAGGACCAGAACTGCAGGAGCCGAGTAAAATAATGTTTTCTTAAAAAATAAAACAAAAGTTTCAACCACCCTACACATTCTTTATCCATTTCTGGGCATGCCAACATTTGGGGATTGTTAGTCCTAGTTCGTAGTGAAATGATCCAGATGCAGGTATGTAAATCAGTTCCAGGAAGCTGATGTATATTGTTTATTCTTTTTCATTAAACACTTGGAACAATTCAGCAGTATGCGGGGGTTCTCAACAGCTACACACAGCACATTTAAAAAAAAACTTGCATTAGTCCTTAAAATAATTTTCAACAGCAGTTAAAAACTTATATATATTAGTGCATTCTTCAGTTTGGCAGTTACACAAAATCATTTCTTGCTCAGTGATGTCCGTCACAGAATGCTCAAACAAAAGGAGAGAGTTTGATATACATATATTGAAACCAACCGCATCTTAGAAAGCAAAAGCCAAGCCCACATAGTGAGGGATGAGGGATAAGACTCTAGAAGACTTGGTTTTCCCTACCTGCTGGGCGTAGCCTCGGAACATGGGATTCACCAGCTTGATTCCGTGTGACAGACTTGTAGGGACTACATAACTGGGTCTGAGAAGGAAAAGCGAGTCACAACGTTGCAATACAGCTTATGACATTCAAGTATTTAGGAGATGTTCTCACAAACAAAAATAGATATATTTGCAATAAATATATTTTATATATGCAGGGGAGATATATCAGTCCCCCAGAGGTGAGACTTTAAGCAGCCAATTTAGTGAGTAAGGTTTAAGCGTACCGTTTCTTGTGCCAGAGCTCAGAGATAAGTTTCTGGTAGCTTTTACATAGAGCTGGTTTCTTGTCAGTACGGACCAGTCCACCACAGTCCAAAAAAAACTGGGTCAGTGGGGGGCTGGAGGGGACAGATGTGGAACCACTGTGAAAACATCTCGAAATGCACTACTTACTTTTCACCCTCTTCATCTAGAATGCATATGGTGACACTGCGCAGGCTGCAAAGTAACTCTGTAAACTTACCAGTTAGAGAGAGCCTGAAGAGCAGCGTTCATGTAGCACGAGTTGCCAATATTCTTCATCCCAGTTAGCCCTTTAGAAATGGGACAGGTGGATCCAAAATGACCAAAATATCATTTGAGGGCTACATTGTATGCTAGTAATAACGTAACATATATAATCACTAGGTTAGAGAGCAGTTTCAAAGCAACAAAGCTCTCCTTTAAGAGTGATTGCTGAACATTGTCAGTTCTGGTAATGTTTAAGATTAAAATGGCCGAAAGGTGGGGGAAAAGTATTACAATACAAAGATAAAATTTTGTCTGTAATGAATCCATCGTGAATCCTCTCCTTTAATTTATGAAGGTGATTTGTAAGAAACATTTAATCTGCTCAAAAGCCAATTGTAACAAACTTCAAATCAATTTTTCAATCTTTGTGAATCACAAAAAAGAAAAAGAAATCATGTTGCGAAACTATTAATGTGCCCTTAAGTGAATAAAATTCTTGGTTTTTTTTTCTTTAAAAAAATATACATTGATAACCCTGGTAAGAGTTTTAACTGAAACTAAGAACTAGTTGACTTCCTTTATGAAACTGCATTTCTGAGATCCGAATCTTGTCAAATCCTAGCAGATTTGTAAATACTTTTTCCATTTCCAAACTCTTTGCAACTGACTGATTCTTCCGTGATCTAATTTGCCAATATATTTTGATAGTAGTGAATAGTAGTGAATGAAGCCACAAGCTTCTCCAAGGAAAGCAAGGAAAGAGTAGTGAGAGAGGCACAAGCCGTTGGCTGAAAATGAGGCTATAATCAACATTTTAAAAATTTATGTTCTCACTATCATTTGACCCCTTCATATCCCTTCCTGCGCCCTTTAAAGTTTGAACGAAAGAGCACAGTGAGTGAACATGCGAGTGTCAGGTATAGAGAGGAGTAACAACTGTAGACAATTCTACCTCGTGGTTTGAGCTCATCTTCCTCAGACTCTGACTCCTCTTCGTCTGCCACAGCAATAGGTACAGGCTTCAACGGATGACTCCCAATCTGGAGAAATGTTTCCTAGGATATTCAGTGATTTAAAACTTTAGCTGCCTTGCCCAATCACTGTACAATCCCCGCCCATCACTGTACAACAGATATCCCACTTTATTTATAAACACTAGCCTGGTCTGTACTGCTTTTCCTGACAATACAATAGTAGGATAATGTAGAACATTATTTTGTATAAATTCCCCATGAACCGATTAAGTAGTTATAGCAAGGTATTGCTCTACGTTGTTGACGTATAGCAAATTTGATATTTCTGTATAAGCAACCTGTTTGAAAGTTGTCAAGCACTGGACCAAATCTGAAAAATCCATTAGGCGTGTGAGTCCTTCCACATACCTTGCTCATATACATATACAATGTGGTGAAAAGGTTTCCATACAAACTGTTCCACATTGGTTATGCAAACAAGTGGCATACCAAACAGGGTAATGTCCTACCTGCTCCAACGGTTTGCAGTGGTGACTGGCAGACACAGGCAAAACAGGTCTTTGCTCTAAAAACACCTCTCTTTCACATACATAGCACCAGATTCTAAAGGTCGTCAGGTTAACAGTCAGGTGGTGCTTCTTGGCCTGGGACATAAAAAGGAAGAAATGGAGAAAGACAGTCCAAAGGAATAAGTAACAATATTTTTTAAAGTGGTAATTAAGAATTGCATTTCATTGAACTCATTGAAATATTTATTCTGACTTACCTGTGCATGCAAGGTGCTGTGATCTGAGAATGACTCCCCACAGCCAACATATGGACAGTCATTCTGCATAGAAACACAAAAACATGAATTAGAGAATTTAGAACTGTTAAATTTCACTCTTTAAAATTACTATTTTGCTTAATGTATTATTTAATCATTTTCAGCCCACTGGTTCTGATAGGGAGAATGCAGAAGTGCCGTTGAACTCTGACCCATTTGAGCCATTTCTTATTTAGCCCCACTGCAGGCTACACAGCCAGTACGGCAGGTTCAGCACCCACTGGAAGACAGGCACATGACTGCAGCCGTAAATTTCCCCCTTGAGCAGAAGACACCCCAAGCCGCCATCATGTGGGTACTGCTGATCACTGTCGTCAGTAACAAGATACAGATTCAGGCCTGTGCCTCATTTGGCCCAGCTCAGACTGAGCTATATTGTTACCTAGAGCTGCGTGGAGCACAACAAGGTAATGTTTTCTTTGCATAATAAAATTGATTATTCTTCTTTACCTGCAGACAAGCCCAAAGGTTGGGGCCTCCAGCTCCACATGATTGGCATGTACCCTTTAAGACAAGAATGGACATTTTGAGACTGACTTTGAACAAAAAGTGTCAAATGTATAGCCCTCTTCATAGAAGACGTATAGCACAATTTTATGTTTATTTTTGTCCTCATAAAGGCATATTCCATATTCAGTGTCACAGATTTATAGAAAATCTAATATTTTAAAACATTTCACAGTCACTTAATAACTATTAAAAGAGGTCAGGTGGCAATGAAGATATTAACAACTTAATTTGTTATATGCCACTGTATCCTACGAACACCCTCACTTTGGATTTTTGCAGAAGTTCTTCCTTGGTCACTTCCCCTATGCAATCCAGGTGAGGACAGACATCACTCTGGTTAGTCATCTTGTTTCAGTTATATCTGCTGCAGAAAAAACATTAAGAAACAGCTTAATCATGTAAATATAAGGCTTGTACGGCACAGTGTGAGCAGAGAAATACATAATTTTAACATCTAGTGTTGCACAAGAGGCCTTGTTACAAATTAAAACAAAAATTGTATTGATATTAGTTTTGAAAACATTTAACTGAAAATCAAGGCTGGAATGTTTTTTTCCCTTTCTTTAAAAAAAAAAAAAAAAAAAAAAAAAAACATGAAACAATTTTGCTTCGCTAAACATGAAAACATTACGTCTAATCAAAATCCTCCTACAAAGCTAGCATGAATACTGTACCTGAAATTCCAGGAAGAACATTTACATACTCGTCTGTTATACATCTGGAGGTCATAACTTTTATATTATTAGGAGGGGGGAAAAAACGAAAATGCTGAATTTAGAAACAAAAACCCACATCACTCCAATAATCATTTTAGGAGCTGTTTTATTGACAGACTGCGTAGAATAAACTGCAAGTTATTCGATGCGCAAAAGGACGCGCAACATTATATTAGCACAATTTTACTTACGCCTAAAAGACCACTTAAGCTTTACTGCTGAGATGAGATAGCATGATTCACGTACAAGAAGAAAAGAAAGAATTCGATACCGAGCTATCCAGGTGTCATTGAGATTGATAAAAAAAATGTGTAATGTATCAGCATCTCTTGTTATCTTGTATTTAGGAAGCTATCACTTACTCTGTCAACATAGCACCGCTTTCCTGCATAAAACACAATAACAATGAATCCTAACAGTTGAAAAGCTTTTTCTTATATTGATAAACCGGTGTACTCGGATATTACTCAGACCCTAAATGACATCGCATGCAGACAAACAGGCCCTTTATTTGAGTATACAATTAGCTAGCTAACAATCGTTAGAATGCAGGCCTTAGTATGACACTACGGAGTTGTGCGAATGTACTTACCCGCTCCAGGAGATGTTAAAACGAAGTTCATAAGCGTTCATTTTGTGAGAAAAGAAGATTTTTTTAAAACCCTACTAATTCCAATTCGAGATCTCCCAGCCCCCTCCCACCTACTACAGCATGCTTTGCGTCAGCTTTGTTGTGCTTCTTGTCAGGATTGAGCTAGGAGGAAGCCAGAAAACCACACTTACTTAACAGTATAATTATAGCCTAGCAAATTATGATTTGATTTTGATATTAAATATTAAATCCTTTATTAAATATGAAATCCTTCATATACATCCTAATTTATTCCCTACATAATTACTGCAATTCACTCAATTTAAAACTTTAACTCCATCATTTGTTTGTCGGATTCAGACAACCAGTTGATAATATTCAAATGTAAACAGTATATTTTCACAATATGAATTAATGTACTTAACAACAAGAACCTTTTGTATTAAACAAGTGTAACAAAATATAAAATAACATATAGCTACACAAGAAAATATACTACATGCGTCACATCCGGTTTAAGGAATTTTCTGGGTTGACTGTCCGCGATTAGATATTGTTGTTCCGGTTGATTAAGTAGTTATATGTTATCGTGGTCGTGTATCGAAGAAACCTTGCTTGATTAATAGTTCATTTTGAGAAAGTCAGACATCACAAGTTACCATGCCGTCGGGTAGGAATTTCAGGAAAAGAATGGCTGACTCAGATGACGAAGAAGATGAGGAGATAACTGCTGAAGTCAGGTAGCTGTCTTGACCGCAAGGCGAATGTTTGATATTTGTTTTTGTCTAGGTATAATTGTAACTGTTTGAATATAGCTTAATGATGCATTTACTCACTGTACTTTTACTTTATTTACTAACTGATTTTCTTGCACCAACTGTGTAGTATGGGTAGGGCTCTATGTATGGGTTCGCTGGCTATTGATTATTTTATTGATTATTATGCTATCGTCTTTTAATTTGATACATGCGATCGATGATGCGTTTTCTCGCCAGGTCGTAGTAGTTAGTCATAAAGGTACGTAGTGTTGCAACTTGTTGACCTTAGTGACTGATTTTTTTTATGTTGTATTTTATATTTTCTTGCAGATCTAAACTGGACGAGGCAAAAGAAGTTCAGAGTCTAAGGAAAAGACAAAATGGTGTGAGGTAATGTTAAAAATGTAATTAACTTTGGCTTTGGATCAACAAGCTATTCACTATTATATGTTAAAAGTTAAAGCTCGTCAATTAAGTATTTTCATCTGTACATAAAAACAAAATATTATAGTGAGTTAGTTCAATATTTTAAATAAAATCGTGACGCATTTGAACTGTCAAATGTCCAACTGTAGTCGAGGCTGTCCGTATAGCTGGGAATGACAGAAATACCCATTAAAAAGTGGAATATTGAAGCTAAGATTGGCACTTTTATAATTTTCGTTCTCTACTCTCTCAGTGTTGTGGCATTGTTGATAGGAGAGAAACTGCCGTTGGAAGCTGAAATACAGGTGAGTCTTTTAGCGGTATAGATGTACACGCACTTATACACATACAGGATTTTTCAGTAAGTGTTTTGGCACGGTTTCCATTATCTGGGAAAAACACTAATTGTATTGTCCTGTTGATAAAATTCTGTATATTGTCTGTACATTTGAGAAAGGACTAATTCAGTTTAGGGTAGTTCACTTAACTTCTAGCCCTTCTAGTTCTACTACATTAGATGTTCAGAATCACTGAGTAGGGTGCAGGAGGTACATGGTCATTGATTGTAAGACTAAATGACTGCACATTAGAATAACACGTTAAGACTGTCTGCAGCATTTCAGGTTTTCTTGTCACCAGTAGAGCCGAGTTTTAATTAGTTGACCAGTTTTATGTTGACCGGCCTAAATTAAATCAACGAGTATGGTACAGGTGGGTAGAACAATTGGCAGGAAAGACCAATTGTGAAGATCTGAGCAGGAATGTCTGCTTGATACATAATTGATTTACCTGTGATTTATGGCAACCTGGCCACATGGCACTGAATTGCGTAAGTGGAGACTCCACATCATACATTTGTAAGTGAATTCGAGCAAAGTGGTATCTATGGCTCAAACGCCAATAGGGCAAATCCTCATAGAACATTAATCACAATAAGGCTCGCACACAAAAAGATTGCTCTACTTCCACTGGTGGCCACACAGTCTACCAACTACTGACTTTGTAATAGAAGACCACTTGTTGATGACAAATGTCACTGAAATACAATTATCTGTGTCATGTCCATTCACTAAAATGTCAGTGCACATGCTATATGATATACACTATATGGACAAAAGTATTGGGACACCTACACAAGCTATTATGACATCCCATTCTAAATCCATAGGCATTAATCAAGTTGGTCCCCCCTTTGCAGCTATAAGAACTTCCAATCTTCTGGGAAGGCTTTATACAAGATTTTTGAGTGTGTCTATTGGAATTTTTGCCCATTCTTCCAGAAGAGCATTTGTGAGGTCAGACGCTGAGGGCGTGGCTTGCAATCTCCGTTCTAGTTCATCCCAAAGGTGTTTGATAGGGTTAAGTTCAGGGCTCTGTGTGGGCCAGTCAAGTTCCTCCACACCAAACTCAGCCAACCATGCCTTTATGGACCTTGCTTTGTGCACTGGGGCACAGTTATACTGGAACAGAAAAGGGCCTTCCCCAAACTATTTCCACAAAGTTGGAAGCATAGACTTTTCCAAAATGTCTTGGTAAGCTGAGGCATTAACATTTCCCTTCAGTAAAACTAAGGGGCCCAGGCCAACCCCAGAAAATCCACCCCATAGCATTATCCCCCCTCCTCCAAACTTTACAGTTGGCACAATGCAGTCAGGCAGGAAACGTTCTCCTGGCATTCGCCAAACCCAGACTCGTCCATCAGACTGCCAGATGGAGAAGCACGATTGTCACTCCACAGAACATGTTTCCATTGCTCCAGAGTCCAGTGGCGGCGTGCTTTACACGACTCCATCCGACGCTTGGCATTGTGCTTGGTGAAGTACGGCTTGCATACAGCTGCTTGACCATAGAAACCCATGCCATGAAGCACCCGGCGCACAGTTTCTGGGCTGATGTTAATACCAGAGGAGGTTTGGAACTCTGCAGTTATTGAGTCAGCAGAGCGTTGGCAACTTTTACGCACTATGCGCCTCCGCACTCGGCAACCCCGCTCTGTAACTTTATGTGGTCTGCCACTTCGTGGCTGAGTTGCTGTGGTTCCAAAACGATTGATTTAGGAGGGAAGAAATTTCACGAACTGACTTCTTGCAACGATGGCATCCTATTACAGTACCACTCTCGAATTCAGTGAGCTCTTTAGAACGACCCATTCGTTCACAAATGTTTGTAAAGGCAGACTGCATGGCCAGGTGCTTGACCTGTGGCAATGAGACTGAATGAAACACCAGAATTCAATAATTAAGAGCTGTGGCCCAAAACTTTTGTCCATATAGTGTATTTTGTCATTGTCTTGTTTGATACTAGTTTTGATTTGTAGAAACTCTATGCAGTATGCTCTTAGGGAGTTTATTACATCTGTCATGAAAGGATGTATTAACTTATATTATTACATTTAGAATGGCATAAGTTTTTTAACATAAATGGTGCAGTTGGCTGTTTAATAATTCTACCAATAATTCCAATAAGAGGCAGGTGGGAAAGTACCATTATCTTATAAAAAAGTAATATAATTTATTTCCCCATATTAGAAATTTAATCCATCTGTTTTTTGGTCTGGTTTTTTTTTCTTTCTTTCTCTCAGGATGATCCTTTTAAGCTGAAAACGGGAGGGGTTGTTGATATGAAAAAGGTTAAGGACAGAAACAGAGACATGTAAGGATACAAATTCCACGAGAAGTTACATTGAAATGTGTTAAAGCACAAATTGTGTGGAAATTTAACAAAAATGTTTATTGTCCAGGACTGAGGACGAGACGGATCTAAACCTGGGTACATCTTTCTCTGCCGAGACAAATCGACGAGACGAAGATGCAGACATGTAAATTTCCCTTTTTAAAATTTGGATGCGGCAATTACTTATTGCTCCGCTTCGCAATCGGCAATTGTGAATTTCTTGTCGCATTCATTCTGGCTTGGCTTTTCCGTACATAGTTTTCAAATGACAGTGTTGAAACTAATGAGGTTTAGTTCATGCTCTTAAAGCAGAAAACAATGTTCTGGCAACTGCAAATATCTGCAGTTTACATTTTTATATAAAATATTTTCCCAGCTTCCATAACTTCACTTATTGTCTTTAATCTCGGGTGTTTATACTCAGGCACACTGAAAAAATCTAAATCTTATTAATCAAAATGCTATACAATTTAAGGAGAAACAGTATCTTTCTACAAGCCCTAGTTGATTTGTCAATTAATTACCTGAATATCAGTGAAATGGAGAGGAGGAAAGTGTTGAACAGAATCACTCAATGAATGCACAAAAGCTTGGTCCATAATTCTGAATGGTTTATATCTATTTCATCCTCAATGTGTCCACAGGATGAAGTACATTGAGACAGAACTAAAAAAAAAGAAGGGCCAGGTGGAGACAGAGGAAAAAAAAGTGAAAGTAAAGAATGCAGAAGACCTCCTCTATGAGCTGCCTGAGAACATACGTGTGTCTTCTGCCAAGAAGACAGAGGAGATGTTGTCCAATCAGATGCTGAGTGGAATTCCAGAGGTCGACCTAGGCATTGAGTGAGTTTGCGAACCATAATTTGTTTGGCATGTCATGTCAATTGTAAGTTTTTCATGTCACGGTTCAAAGTTAGCATTTTCAACGTAAGTTTAGTAATTAGGTCAGACGGTTCAGCCAAGGTTTACCATAATTATTACAAGTTTTATAAAAAAAATGTATTTGTATAAATGACATATATAACTCCTTTTTAGTGCCAAGATAAAGAACATTATCTTCACAGAGGAGGCTAAGGCCAAGCTTCTAGCCGAACAGAGGAACAAAAAGAAGGACAATGGCACCTCTTTCGTACCCACCAACATTGCAGTCAATTATGTCCAACACAACCGCTGTAAGTGTGACTTGTCTAGTTGCTCGGCTCTGAAAGACTGAAGCAGAGAATAAAGCAACGCTTGGTTTTGGTGATCAAGCAGCTCTATGCATAGTAGCGATGGATATAAAATGGATAATTGCTATTTACCTGGTGTTTAGAAATGAACATATTGATATACAAGCTGAAACTCAGTCCCAAGTTTTCTGAATTCACCCTAACAACCTACAACAAACAAGGGTTTCATTGTTTTGTCAAGGATTTCTTAGTCAGTGGAGATTTTATGAGTTTAGGAGATGTGTGCAGAATGTTCATTCAGAGCATCTCAGGGAGATTTATTGTACAGTTTTTTAAATTTCTCTCTTGACTGATTACAGTCTACCATGAGGATGTAAATGCACCAGCCAGACGGCATCACCGTGAAGAGCCCAAGGCCCGGCCACTCCGTGTGGGTGACACTGAAAAACCTGAACCAGAAGGTAGGATCTACCTCAATTTGAAATAACTGAAATAACCTTCAGTATCCAATGGATGTAAATTTGACTTGCGTTTGAATAACTCTTTAACTGAAAAGCTTGTCTTTTTCCAGAGATGCCCCCAAATCGCAAGAGGCCAGCCAACGAGAAGGCCACGGATGATTACCACTATGAGAAATTTAAGAAGATGAATCGCCGTTACTAAGGATGTAGTTCCCTTTCTTCAGCATTTACCATTATTACAGGGCCTTTGAAAACAGATCATGGTATTTCCTAATGGTTTAATGTATTTATTTTTCTTTGTTTTCAAAGTCAGATTTTTAAAAAAACCAGTCTGTTTTTCTGTCAGTAAATGTCTTATTTGAGTTGAGTTTGCAGTATTTCTTAAAATAAAAAACTGCCTGTACCCTAACTAAGGCAACCTACAATTTGTTAATGTTTGGTAAACTGCTAACCATGTATAAAAACTCAGTGGCCTTATCAAAGAGATAAGTTAATTGAATGAATGAGATAATTGAATGAATGAGACTTTATTAAGAAAACTGTTTGCTTCACAATAGAAGCTGCTGGGATATATGGATTAACTTACAAAATAATAAAAAGAAATTCAAGTACTGAAGAACAGCTGCTGGAATTTTACCAGTTTTAACTAATCTAGTCGTCTACTATAGAAATGAACCATTAAAATAAGCACTGAAACTGCACTTAAATATTTAAAGTTAATGTCGGTAACACAATGCCTCAAACTGGATAAGCATTTTGTATGCGTAGTGTGCATCAAAGAACAAAAAATTTACTGGAATGTGATTAGATCTAGAATTGCTTATTACATTCCTGTTCCCTGAAATAATTAATTTCTGCTGCTAATGAAACTAAAGTTCATGATCACAGAAAATATTGAAACACCCTGAGATGGAAAGGTTTTTGTTTGTGTAAAACTAACACTTGTGCTGATTTCAATCCTGTCATATGACATGAGGTTGAGTAGACATCCACAAACCATGATTCTATGTCATGCATATTTTGAAGCTAAAATCTAACAAATAACTATCATCACTGTTTTGGCTCAGTTCAGCTTGGTCCATCATCCGGGCAAATAACATGCACATCTCCTCATTTTAAACTAACACTGGAAGACTCTGCACTTAAACTATGACTTTAAACCTTAAACTGGTGGGAAAACAAACCTGCACACATCACAGTTGCACTACTAAAATCTGCAGGAGAAACGGTGGCATACAGGGGTGACGGAATCCACTTCCTTGTGTCAGGCGTGCTCAGATGTGTTCGGGTTGTGACCATTGAGATGCCCTGGGGTGGACTCCTGAGAGGCGGGCCCGCTGACATCCTCCGTGCCCCCACTGGCCGTACCCACTGCAGCGCCGAGGGATGCCCAGCTATCCCAGCGCCGAAAGGCATCGCAAAGTGGCAGGTCCACGCTGTCCCACTGACTGTAGCTTTCCAGAACAAAAACCCAGGGATAGAATCAGCATAGAGGAGGTCAAGTGTTTCTCAAAGCACACAAAAGTACACAGTGCGCATGCACTAACATGGGTGTGCAAACATACCGGAACAGACAAACTGATCAGAACTCAGCTATAAAGATGCACTAAGGCCTAATAATGATTACAATATTTTTCAGGCTTCCACACTCAAACCATGCTCATGCATGCACATGCACGCAAAACAGCAAACACAAAAAGCAGAGAAAGTGTGAAAGGCAAGGTCTACATTATAGAAAGAAAAAGATCCCATTATGTTTACCAACAATCTGGACAAGTCGTTAAATGTGAAATAATTCCCTACCAAAGGGTTCAGTGTGGTCTGTCCATGCCTTATAACAGTATTCCTGCCCCCTTGGCAGCAGTTTTGAGGTCTTGTGAAAATAATACATTAAATCTACAGCCTGCATTTTGCATCTTTGTAATCTTTGTAATGTATTCAAATCACAATGATTGAGGATTTATTTTTATTTTGACATGAAAATACTATACTGCTTGCTGATTATTATTAACCTTGGAATTAAATATCACGTTTGAGGCCTGTATTGAAGTAAAAACTATATCATTGATTCATGTTTCAGACTAAAAGGTTAAAAAGTCAATTACCATCGGGAGCAGAGGTAGATACTAAAAATGCACAAGCAAAGCAGAGTAACCTCAAACCTCAAGTGCCCAGAGAAGAGCTCAATAGTGGTAAGATCTCTGACAAGAAAAAATGGACAATAAAACTGAACTTCTCATTCTACTTTATTTTATAGTCTTGAAACTTGAGCAGCGATAGATAAAACTGAAACAGACATTTGACATTTAACCATATTACGTATGCATCATCTACTTAACAAAACACTCAGTACATTTACTGTTTGTAAGAAGGAATCTGCAGTTATATATAAAAATCATGGATTCCATTCACAGTAAACAAGAAAATCTGCCATTCTCACCACACCCTGAGAATGAACAGAACAGGGTAGAAAGATAGTACTAGTTTGTACATGTCTGTCTCAAGTCCACATGACAGTACTATCCAAAATAGACCTCAGGCTGTACTAATAGAACAAATACAATGGCAAAAATGTTTAATGGCAAATCAATTAAATAATGATTAATAACAGTAGTTACTGCAGAGTATAATGAATATAACTTTAATAAAATTACATTAAAATACTAAAAGTAATTCAGTAACTACTGTTTAGAAGAGAGTTGTAGTGTTTTTATATTTTAATTGATTTAATTTTTGTTTCCTATAACCAAAACACTAATATAATTATTAAATTAAGATTTAGTAATTCTATTAAGAATCTCACCTTTCCTGTATAAATGGCAACACCAAATTGATTTACCATTTGCACGATAAATGCTAGGCATTTCAGCACTTTTTTCTTTTTCATTTCCCAATCAAACTATGCTATAAAAGTGCTTAATTGGAAATTTCATTTATTTCAGAGGGGCACTATATTTGATAAACAAATGGCATTCATAATTCATACTAGAATATTTTATTTAAATATGTACCAGATATTCTAGGTATTTTAAAATAAACACAAGCAAAACATTTACCTGAACAAATAATTACTTTTTACATATGACTATTTATAACATAAGCTACTACTTTGAATTTACTTGAGTCATAAGACATAGGTTTGGCTTTTTGCACAAGCCTGCATAGGCAGGAATTAACAAATCAAAGTTTAATTTTGACTCGCAGGGGGTGCAAGTTTTTGATATAGCCGTACTCTATATCCAGTCATAGAATTAAATGAAAAAATATATATATATATACCTCTTAAAATAAAGACCTTCAAAGTATTTAAGAACAAGGCACAATGTATTTGGTTTTTTTCCCCCTCCGCACAAGGCTTACATGATAAAGTAATTTTAATCTTCTTAAACGGCATTTGTTTTGCATGGCCTGTCTCTGTGGTATTTAAAAGGTTTTAATTGGATATGATGATCCCTATAATTAATATTGTTTTGCATTAACTTCTGCCAACATTATGAGTATAGGTTATGGCTTTAACTGAATTTACAGATTTAAAACAAAAAATGTGCTGGGGTAAATATAATTTAAATTAATCCTTAAAAGGCACAAGGGATAGCCACAGGTAACTAGATATGCACTATTTCTAAGAGCCTACTTGTACCTGGAGGAGTAATATTCTTCCTCTAGCTCGTACAGGTCAATAGCAATCTCATCACGCAGGGAGGTGAGTTTCTTATCGCATTCCTCTTGAAGAGTACGCAGCTGCTGGTTACGCAGGCTAATGGCCTCATTCACGGACGGGAAATCATTCAGGATTAGAAACTGCTTCAGATCAGAAACCAGCTTCATCAGAGACTCCCCTGCCCGCACCTTTAAAAACAGAAGAACTGCGGTATCAAATAAGGTATTAATGGTCTGAGACAAAAGCTAAAATATAACCATT
This sequence comes from Hiodon alosoides, assembly GCA_025775065.1. Classification (NCBI taxonomy): domain Eukaryota; kingdom Metazoa; phylum Chordata; class Actinopteri; order Hiodontiformes; family Hiodontidae; genus Hiodon; species Hiodon alosoides. Next base: position 1,034,312 of record JAOYSI010000024.1, on the reverse strand, counting down.
CCTCTGGTACTCCTGTGAGCCAATGACAACAGCCAAGAGAGATGAGCAGCCTAAACTCTTAGATCATACATGAGTCAAAACATACAACTCTACTGATGATGTTCTTAGAAGAAGAAAAAAACAAATTTAAGTGTTTTATTACTACTTACAATGTTGGCTGCTCTAACTTCCATTTCATAATGGTCTTGCTCTCCTTGTGTTGCACGTGAGACCTGGGTTTCATCCTCGATCTGGAATTGTGCACAGAACAATTTAGTCAAAATGACCGTTCGTCTTTCAGTGACTGAGAAAAGTACTTTATTTACAGGATGCCCACCTTTGCAGTTTTTATAATCTCTGTTAAATTATCCAAAATGGATCTTATGTCATCTTTTAGACGCTTGTTGTAAGACTGAAGAAGTGTTTCCTTGCTCTGGGGAAGTACTCTTTGCGTTGACATATTGTCTAGAAACAAAGATTCTGTGAAAAGAGTAAAACACGTTAAGTTAAATGAAAAAAATGAATGTGTACTGGTAAATATTGGCCTCTGTTTAAATATGCAATGTGTGTTTATATACAAATCAGTTGGTGTGTCGCCATTAACTGGATATTTACTGGTCCTATAACCAGTGGCGGCAAAATATGTTGCTCCACACTGGTTTTTAAAAACGATGGTCTACAACATTGACCGTCGCCGAGGAAAATTTAAATCTTACGTATAAAATTAATATCCCCGATAAATGAACCGGGACACAGGCAGAATAAGCAAAGTGTAGAAAGTAACAATATGTATATTTCTCATATGCGGTGGGGCTGTTTGCAACAAAGCAATATAACTCATAATTTCGTTCCAGTCAAGCATATTTTGGCGGAAAGATAAAATATATATTACATTTTACAAGTATTGCAAATTATATTACCACAATATACAGACATTTAATTTACCTTCCTTTACGTCATTTAAAAAATGAGAATCTATCAGAAATTCTCCTCATTACGGCCGTCGAGTAAATATGACGAAAGAGAGTATTGCCGCGGTACTTATATTTACCCACAATGCTATAGCCTTCCTTTCCGTCTGAACTAAAATGGTGAGTGGACATGGAGATTAAGTTCTTGTTTATAAATCTTCCAACATCCAAGTTATGGAGCTGTAAGACTTCAGGAATACTGTTCTATTGCATTTAAAACAAGTTATTTTTAATGTTAAGGTAATTATTGCTTGAAAAATGACCCCGATGTTGTGACCTTTTAAATGCCGAGTCGGTATTTCAGATCAAAGCGCTGACATACTTGGCCATTAACGTTCTGTTGTATTGTAGTTGTTTATGTAAGGGGGCATTTTAACGATGTTTTGTCACGACTTGAATGTTTAAACCTACCAATTTCTCTTTTAAATAACACGAAGATTGCGTATTCTGTCATGTATGCCCTGAAAGCCGATCTTTCCTGTTAATGTAGAGATGGTTAGTTTGGTCTACGGTGAAATGCATGAAATTACGTTTTGATTGTATATTATTAGTCTTAACGATTCATATGAATGTATGGAGTTAATTTTATTGAATCGAATCACGAAGTTGAGATTATGGAGGTTTAAACAAACAATGAAAGAAAAATGGCTTTTGCGATGATGTCTTGAATTTCTTCACCTGAACCAGCTGTGTGGAACTAAAATACGAGCTTTTTAACCCTGAGCATCAGCCACGTGACGACGTTAATTACCTACACTGTTTTGTTCTGCTTGAGAAAAAGTACTTGTTGGCTAAATATCACTCTATGTTCTGATAGCCGAAGGGGAAGAAGGCTAAAGGGAAGAAGGTGGCACCAGCCCCTTCTGTGGCCAAGAAGCATGAGGCCAAGAAAGTAGTCAACCCTTTGTTTGAAAAGAGACCAAAGAACTTTGGCATTGGTAAGTTACTTCAGAGTTTTCAAATGTGATTTCTTTGGCCATATAACGTGTGCAAATGATGCTAATAATATTTGCTATCTTAACAGTCATGTAGACAACCATCCACCAAGATCGCTGATGCACATGTTTCCATTTAAACTTTTTAGTAATTTTGCCCAATGCAAAGTTATGAATTGAAGTGTTTTAAATGATCTCAGGTCAGGACATTCAACCCAAGCGTGACCTGACGCGCTTTGTGAAATGGCCTCGTTACATCAGACTACAGCGACAACGCTCGATCCTGTACAAACGCCTGAAGGTCCCGCCTTCAATCAATCAGTTCACGCAGGCTCTTGATCGCCAGACCGGTAAGGACACTGTGGTTTGAGTGGGAAGTGATACAGCATTTTAATGTTTGTATGTTGGTATCCTCCTGTATAGATGTTCAATTTTTTAAGCAGATTTTTATTATGCTGGTTCTGGAATGGTGGTTTCTGAAATTGGCTAATTCTTGAATTCCGTTTACACTAAGGTCATGGTAGCACAGCCCTTCCACGCAATTAAAATTCGGGATGTTGGCTTAATTGGCTGAAAATTGGCCTCTTGCTGTTAATAGGATGGTTTTTCAACTTTAAAAATAAACTTGTTTCAGCAACACAGCTCTTTAAACTGGCCCACAAATACAGACCAGAGACCAAGCAGGAGAAGAAACAGAGACTGCTGGCCCGCGCTGAGCAGAAGGCAGCTGGAAAGGGGGATACTCCAACCAAGCGGCCACCTGTTCTTCGAGCAGGTGAGCTGAGCCCAGATTCCAAGGTTGCTTCTCTTGCATGTATCCAGTAATGCTTTTTGATTGGTGCTATGATGAAAATGTATTTTCTCCTGAAAATATTTTGTGGGGCAATATGAGCTTTTTAACCCTGAGCATTGGTCCTTAGCAAGTTGTGCCAATTTCCATACTTTGCGGGCATGTCTTTCAGTGAATAATTTGAAAAGTAACTCTAATTCTCAGGTGTGAACACTGTCACTACTCTTGTGGAGAGCAAGAAGGCCCAGCTGGTTGTCATTGCCCATGATGTTGATCCCATTGAGGTAGGCTGTCTTGTGTGGCTGGTATTGTGGCATTTCAAACTGTCATGGTAGAATGCTTCACTTGACATAACAAGACCATTACAGGCAACGTGGGGTATTCCAGAGAGGCTCTGGCAAATGCATTGTCAATTAAGTTAAGAGAAATTCTAAGTGGACAATCATTCTCAGTTGGAAGTTAATATATGTGATGCTGTTAACAATGGTTGAAAAATTCTCTAATTACCTTTGCAGCTGGTGGTGTTCCTTCCTGCACTGTGCCGCAAGATGGGTGTCCCATACTGTATTGTCAAGGGAAAAGCCAGACTTGGGCGCTTGGTGCACAGAAAGACCTGCACCTCTGTGGCCTTCACACAGATTAACCCGTGAGTCACGTGGCTGCTTGTGAAACTAATTGAATATTAGTTTATGTATTTATGATCTTGCTGTCTTGATTACTGCTCAATATTATTTGGTACTATATTGAAACATGACCGTTTGAGCTAACCTGTAGTTTATGTAAACCTTCTGGCAATGATGTTTGAATTTCTTCACCTGAACCAACGTGTAGTTAACTTTGACCCTGAGCAGAAGGTTTAGCCAGAATTAAGCTGGTCTGCTGTATGTTTATGGGCATTCATTGTGGCGTTTCATTCTGCAGTGAGGATAAAGGTGCCCTCGCTAAGCTGGTTGAAGCTGTTAAAACCAACTACAATGATAGATATGAGGAGGTAGGTTCTCATAACTGTCAATTGTACAGAGCATTCATGTACTTCATGCTAATTTAAGTAATTTAACTTTAGTTGTATATATTTTTGCCAGATTGGTCAATATTTGAGGAGTTCCTCCAAGTGGTTCCTTAAGGAATGTGTTTTTTTTTTTTGTTTTTTTTTTATTTAACTGGTGCATTCCAGTACCCAGTTCCAAAAATTCCCTCCAGTTATTGAACTTGTGCAAATGATGTGAAGAATATTTGCTATCTGAACAGTCGTGTAGACAGCCAACTACCAAGATCGCTGATGCACATGTTCACTCAAACTTCAGAATAAATTGTAATTGTGTATTGATCTGAACATTCAACCCAAGTGTGACCCCCCGACAGTGAAATTAACTTCAGACTGCAGCATCAATGCTCCAGCTGATTATTTAGCAGTTCAGTAAATACTGCTAAACGTGCCCAGGTTGCACTGTACGATCTAAAATGACTTACCAGCAACATCTGAAATGGTTTGAATTATTGCAACTACAATTTAAAAAATTAAAGGCGTTTTAGAAGAAAAATCTTCAGACGCGTTTGAGTTTACCCTTAATTTCGTTGAGCTGTCTTGTTTATTCCGTTGATATTAAGTCATGTTCGCCCTTCCTCTCCTGACAGATCCGTCGTCACTGGGGTGGTGGCATTATGGGGCCCAAGTCAACAGCTCGCATTGCCAAACTGGAGAAAGCCAAGGCGAAGGAGCTGGCCACCAAGCTTGGTTAAATACACAATTGGTCTGCGCCCCTGTTGTGTATATAAAAATAAAACTCCATGGCAAAATTGTTCTTGTTTTACTTCATAGGGTACATAAATATTACAGAATAACTATCTTAGTGTAACTACTCCCCGTTAAGTGAGGCGCACTACGCTAATGCCAAGTCGTATGGTTCAAGGGAAGTTACTTACAGGCGCCAGTGGTGTGTTAAATAAGTACCTGAGCGGTCCCAATGAGAATCAAGTGAATGGTTAACAAGGTATTGACAGTTATGCCTACTTTACATTTAATGCGATTAAATCTATTTCTATAATATAACATTTTAACTAATTTCTGTAAAATCTCCCCTCACTATATAGAATTAAAACATGAATCAATGTGAATAAGCTAACATCTTTTAGGGAATCTTTTTAAAACGGAAGTTTAAGTTAAAATTGCTTCCTCTTATTGGTTGTCGGCAACATTACTTTGAAAAGTGATTTGCTAAAACAACGGACCAATTGAAAGCAGCAACTGCTGCTTATGGTCAAATAACTTTTCAGAATACTTGATGTTTTAGCTCACAGCTTGTTTATATTAAACGTATAGCTAGCTAGCTGTCAAATCGGTCGCAAATTCGCAGTTATTAAAAGGTTAGACAATATTCAAACACAATATTTTCAATACACTTTTTTATTGTGAATATTTGCAATTGAACATGTGCCAGAGTGCTGCGGCTCCACTACACCCCTGCTGGGTGGACGTGTTTGTTTTGTAACATTTTCCAAACTGGAGCTTCACTAAGATATTGCTTTTTCCTAATGGAGTAGAGGATGAACCCAAGTGTTTCCCAATTTTGTAAAATCTTGTCTTCCAACCATTTAGATTGCATGCATAATGCAAAAAAAAAATAGAGAGAATTATAATGTAGTGGAAGCGAGTGAGCTCTTGGCTGAATAAATGGTTTCGACAACCATTTCAGTTTGATGGATTTGAAAAGCTAAATGTAACCAACCAAACCCAGATTTGAGAGCTATTGCACCCACAGCTCATTTTATTTTTTTATGTACATTCCACACCAACATCATCTTTCAGGACAAGACTTCCAGATGTGTCTACAGCGGCACCCGTTTGATGAACTTGATATACCACATATAGGATGTAGCCAAGCACAGTCCGTACCTGTTGGAAAAAGGAGCCATGCAATTGATTAAACGTATCTATGCCAAAAGGATACATTTGAAATGTTTACTACTGATATTGACATCAAACATGAAAAAAATAGTCTGGTCCAAATGCTGCTCTCACCATGTCGTGATGTATTGCATGTGTTCATTCCTCAAAGTGACTCGAGTTTGTCCCCCAATGGGTCCCCCTGGAATTGTACTAGCTGAAAGAATTGAATCATGATGCTTTAATTTCTGCAATACTGAAACATCAAGTTTGAAAATTAAACTGATGTAAAGTTTAAAAACAACATGCCATACCAAGGTCTGCATCGATGAATATAGGCTCTGTACCAGTGATCTTGGCCATGGCTTCCAGATCTCTGTAGTGCCAGCAGTTTCTCTCAGTGTCATTGTGTGGAACAAAGGGTTTACGAAGTTCCGTTAATCTTACTACCCCAACCATTTCGACTTCTTCAGACACCTGCAAAATAAAACCATGAGAGGTCATAGCGTTTTAAGAAAAAAATAAAATAAAAAGGGTAGCTACAAACACTCATTGGCCAAGATTCCACCATGAATATTTTTCTTTAATTTTACCTGGCCTTTCATTCTGGTTTCTGGCTTTATCTTCTGCTTTGGAACATAACCTCTATTCACAAGGATTGAAATTCTGGGGGACAAAGACAAACCAAAAATAAACCTTTGTTTTAATATCTTGTGAGCTGAAAAATGTGTCTATATTAAAATATTTCTGTGGAAATGATTTACCATGCAACTTTACGCAAAAAAAACAATAAAATGTAATATTGTTTTCTAGTGTTAATACCAGTACATATGTCAAAAAGTAATTAATGCTTGATCTCCTGCCATACCCCAGGTCGGTGCAGTAGAAGGGAGTGATGACATTGGCTCCCGTCTCACCACTAGATGACAGTCTCCCTGCCTCCCTGGCTTCACGATCAGGGTCTACTGGTGATCTTGGCAGGATGTAAAGTTCCTGAGAGTGGTCAAATCGCCCGTGTACCTTAACACGTCTGTACTCCAGGTTGTTCAACTCAGTGGGACTAAAACAGGCATGCAAAAAAAAAAATACATCCACTTAAATCCAAAGACCATGGGGCAACACTGACTGACAGGCCAGAGCTCAGTTCAACTTGAGTGTCTAACCACATCTGTAAGACTCACTCCACAGGGAGATTAATAGGTTCAGCCATGGTCAGACTTCTCAGGTCTTCAATCAACTGTAATTTCCACTGCCGACGTTTTACCTAGATTAACATAGAAAGTATGGGTAAAATTAGGGATTTTAAAAACTCAGATAGTCAGCATTTGATAACTTTCATTTAAAAATGAAAATCAGTTGTATTACTATTATCAATTGAATTGAAATGGTTTGGCAAACAACAGTAACAATAACTCTGGGTCTCATAGCGTTATTAACTTTGGCCTAAGATATGCATGTAACTTCTTGGTGCCCGCTTCTGTGCTTTTTTTTTCTATATATATATATATTTATGTGTAATGAATCTAGAATATATGAAAGTTCCACAATTTGAATTAAATTACAGGAAAAAATTAACTTTCCCACAATATTCTAATTTTTTTAGATGCACCTGTATATATCCAGGCTAGTAGGAAAGCAGGCATGGGGTAAGATCTCATATAGAGCCTCCCAGAACCTGAAGATGGCTTTGGCTACAGAGTCCGAGCAAGATCATAATGTGCGGCTGGATTCATAAACTACACTCAGACCACAAAAGCGTGCTTGTTACAATATTACAACCATTATATTTTCCGCTTGGATTGAAGAGATGCGCAATAACACACCTGCCACGTCCCAAGGCCAAATGTTGTGGCAGGAATCAGCAACAAGAACCATTTGAGGAAGGAATCTTCTCCTTTCTCTGTTCCAGCCCTGACAGAATTCAGTTGTCGGCAATTGTTTACATACCTGACTGAAGACATAAGACCACCACTTGATTACTGTAAATTACTTACTTTCTTGTTTAAGAATATAAAAACTAAAACTTTTCTGTAACCACTGAACAGAGAAAAAATAATTCACCAGAGAGGGAAGGTAACTGAAATTACTGTGATTAAATGTATAAACGAATAAATGAGAGTGCGTAGAGTGGAATTATCAAGTAGCCTGCAGTTTGTACATTACAAAACCCAAAAAACGAAAAATAAAAAATAAAAAAAAATAAAACCAAGCTTACCATTCGCACCTTTGACACGACTTGGTTGCACAAAAAGAGACCTCCTTGGATAAACAAGTTGGGTCTGTAACGAAGCCATAATATTGTATGTATAATTCAATTATTGACCAGTTGACAGCTCGACAAGGGCAGACGTTATTAGTTTGATTTTTCACATTTAATTCGTTCGGTAAAAACAAATTCATGTTTAGTCATCATGTACTACAACCTGCGAATAATATATCGTTGTGTTGTTTTTCTTAAAGCGTAAATATTTACTAAACATTAAATTGTTATATAAAGTTTAGCCAATGCTACCTTTTACATAACTAGCTAAGTAGCTTGTTGGTTTCGTAACAGCGCAGTGTGTACTTACATTATACTTTAAATTCTTCAAAACGTTTAAGGAAACACCAATCAAAACATTTTTGCAGCTCATTTTGACCAAATACGTATATCTATTTAAACGTATTATTATTAATCGTCATCATTAACCCAAAGGAGCATCACTGAGGTTAGTACAGAGCTACAATACCAAAGCAGCGGACATCCGAAAGCCTTACTAGTCAAGTACTGAAAGCTCTTGATCTTGTAATCATGTTAGTTTTCATATATTACAAATTGCAAGCTTTGAGATTATAAAATCGTGTCTGTTAATTACCATTTACTTTTTTCTTTCCTTTCAAGAGTTTTTTTTTTAGATTCGTTAATTTTACGTGTTCGATTATATCCATACTAGTATTGCTTTTGACTTACCATGTGGGAAATGTGCCTGGAGACGGCCAAATAACTTGCATCTCGACCATTTTAGTGTCGAACAGGTACGTATGAAATTTGTTTTTCATTGGAATTGATGTTCTGTTTTACACGGAATCAGTAAACAACACTGAACTCTGCAATTTTTAGTGTTGGAATATTAATATGCAGGCGATAGTCATGTAGCGATATTGGTTTTTATGTTTGAGCCTAGCAAACTACCATACATGTGAGTAAGCTTAGCCTCACATATATATTAAATGTAATTTCGCTTTTAATGTATTGATAACGGTTTGTTGTTTTTGCTTGTCACTTGTAAATACTAATCGAGGCTTTCTACCTGTTTTGATTTTAGCTCTTAATCAAATGGCAAGTCTTGCTGTAAAGGACGAATACCTTCAAAAATTAGCGAGGAAAGTTTGTGCTACTCAGAATCAAGAACCGAGAAAGCGACCCTTTGGTAATGTCTACCGTTCGCTTGTATACGCTGCAGTGGAAATGCGTATCTGCAAATTACTGTTGAAAAATAAATGTATTTGTGAGCACACTTGGAGATAACGTATTGCTTAATGTAATGTATATGCTTAAACTTAAGGTACATTTTATATAGGTCTGTATGTAAAGCGTCTTTGTGACATGGAAACATGTGAAAAGCGCTCTAAAAAAATTGATTGATTGATTGATTGATTGATCAGTATATGCATTCATGAAAGTGACGTTGTACCCATAAACACAGTGCCATTTCAGCAAAGAAGTGAAGCAAGCCAATCATGGAAGAAGAAGAAGAGAAATAAAAAGAAGCAGACTAATAGGAATATTTTTGATGTTGACAAAAAGCCCCAAGTGAAGACCAGTTCAGTGCTGACTGTACAAACCGGCCCTGGTTCAGAGCACACTACGAAGTTCAATATTCAGAATGGAGCAGCGACAAAAAATCTTCAGGCATCTAGAAGTAAGGTGTTTTAAGTAGAACTCATGTGAATAGTCTCCTCAGACTAATGGGCATTTAAAATAGTTATTTTTTCTCATACTCAAGTTTTGTTGTGTGTGTAACATGTGTTTTTAAGGCTGTCTACATATGAAGTATTTATTTAACTTAATTTTGAGAAAGTCATCCAGTTCTGATGACTTTCTAAATTCTAACTTGTTTCATAATCCCTTCAGATGAAGCTGCTGGTCCCGGGGTCTTTTGTGCTGTAGATCTCTTGCGCAAGAAACTGCATGAGAAGATAGAGGAGTCTCGTGGCCATGTATGTACTCTGAAAAATAATGTTGCATCTATGAGCCTAATCCTTAAAGTTTGTATAAGGTATATTAAGTTCAGATTTGTAATCTCTACTTTATTTTGTGTATTGTCTTCGCACCAACTAAACCCACAATAATGATGTGATGGCAAGATTTTAACTTCAGGAGTTTTGTGATTGCTCTCCTATTTCAGGGGAACAGCAAGGGCCTGTCTTCTGAAGCGCTGGCTATGAAGCGGCAACGACGGAAACAGGAAAGAGATCGCAAGAAAAGGAAGAGGAAAGAATTCAGAATGAAAAGGCTTGCAGAGGAAGTGGGGGAGGTGGACAAAAAGGATGAAGGACAAAACACCAAGAATCCCAGTAAAGTGGCATCTGGGGCAGGAGGGACAACCCAGTCCTGCCTGGTTTTCAACAAGGTGGAGGTGGGTGATAGCTATATGAGTAAAGCTCAGGTGAAGAAGGACAAGAAGAAGTGTGTGAAAGGCAACTTGACTCCGCTGACGGGAAAGAACTACAAGCAGCTTCTGACCCGTGTGGAAGCCCGCAAGGCCAAGCTGGAGACACTGAAGGGCAAGGATGAGGCCAAGGCCAAGGAAATGGAGGAGAAAATGAAGTGGACCAATGTGCTGTATAAGGCTGAGGGCTTGAAGATCAAGGACAATGAGGAACTGCTCCGTGCCTCCCTGAAGAGAAAGGAGAAAATGCGTGACCAGAGGAAGAAACGCTGGAACCAGCGCAGTGAGAACGTCGTGGAGAAGATGCAGCATCGGCAAGACAAGCGGCGGAAGAACATCCAGAAACAAAAGCATGGGAAAATAGAAAAGCGCAAGGAGAAGGCTCGCAAGAAGGGCCGTGTTTTGCCTGAGGACTTAAAGAAAGCAAAACTGTAATAAATACATAAATCGTGAAGCTGCTTCAGGACCTGGAAAATATTAATCTTGTTGGTTGTAGTAATGTTATAACAGTGTGCATTCAAACAGTACTCCCATATATGTGTGCATATGTACTAGTGTGTGTATATGTAATTTTTATAATTCAGACACTGTCTTTTGGAGTACCAGTGGACTGCTCCTGTTCCACTAAAGTATTTTGTATTTGGAGGTTTTGATGGTGTTTCCTTCTTTGAATATTCAGCAACTCTTAACTTATTGGTACTGTAGCACACCTGGGCGTGCCCAGTCCGTGGTGGGCAGAGACAGGGAGGTTGGATTTTTGATTATGCCTTTTAATTTCCATTAATAAAACACAAACTAAAAAAAACTGGCAATTTAAAAGAAAAAATACGCTTTCCAGGGAAAACCCAAAAGAAACAGCTTTTTAAATTCTAAAACTAAACAATAACAAATACACCCAGCCACCTCACAAACTTTTCCAGTCTAACTCTCTCGCTTGAGCTGGCTCTTATAAAGGGTCTTTGATTATTTGCACTTGTGTGATTACCATCAGTGAAACGAGGAAGCCATGGCTTGGCTGTCTCTTTCCTTTCCCCCAGGGTTGAGGACAGAACTCCCTGCTGTGTACCACAGGTACATTGTTTTCACACCAACTACATACAGAAGGTGTGCAGTATTTTTATAAAAATAACAAGTATTAGATTAGTAAACAATTTTATATGTTAATGTAACATAATTCCATTACAGTGATTGTTGGTGTGTTGCATTTTTTTTGTCAGTCTGATACAGCAGCAAAAGGCTAAATTATCCAAATGTAGTTGTATACGTCCTTGAATACATTTCCGTATGGATGATATGGGCCTGAGATAATATCTTAAAATAAGACCGTTTGAATAGTAATTTAATATAAATACCCTGTTATTCAGAGCATGTTTGATTAAAATATCATACATCTGTTTTTTTTAGCAATTGGATATGTATCCCAGCTCTCTCTTTTTCCATCTCTATATAGAATATATATAAATTTGAGGCAAACCTTTTCCCCATTGAAACTTTACTAAGAAATTACAATAATATACACAGTTTATACAACCCGACCTTCACAACGTTGCAACGTGCAATTGACCCAGAAATGCTTTAAAATAGTATATTTTATACATTATTATTATTTCACCAATAACAACAAATAATGGAGAGAAAGATGCAAAATTTTTCTTGAGTTCTGTGTCAGCTCCTCGGATCGCATGTGATCATTTGTCCCGCCCATACAGGAAATTACAACAGGAGAGATCAAGATTTTTTGGAAAGGCGCAAGTAACGATTCAGCTTGCTGAAAGTTTAAGGTATATGGATCAACATTTGATCTTTTTTTGCAGCGCAATTTTGCAATAAACTAATTTTATGTAAAACAAACATAAGTGAAGAATATGTTTATATAAGACATGTCAAAGTCTGGTTACTGCGACGGGTGTCTATGTAGCTAGTTTTTGTTTACCTAAGTATACGACTACATTTTTAATAATTTAGACGTATATAATTTTGTGGTGTAGTATTGGATTTTTGAATGCGATACATTATGTCGCTAAATTTGTGTCAATAACTATGGTCATTACTTAATCTCAGGACGCTACCCAGGAGTAATCCAAGGTATGTTCAGAAGCAGTTCAGCATATATGGTCGTAAAGTGTTTGATTGAAAAGCTAAGCAACCGCAAGGTAAGTGTTAACTTGGCGAAAAAGGTCGTGTTTTTTATTTTTATTTTTTTTCACCTGCAATTTTAGCACAGGATAATGTGAATAAATTAGGTTTATCCGTCATGGTTGTTGTTATAGGTTTTTTTTTTTTTTTTTTTAATTCCTGAAATCCGTTTTGTGTTGTTTTTTTTTTGTGTGTGTGTGTGTGTTTAGTTAATAATGTCACGCCAGCTGCATGCGCGCAGGATTGAAGGAGTGGACAAAAATATATGGTAACTTTTATATTGTCTCCTTGCTCTATCGTTTCATAACATTTGGCTTTGTGTTCCTGAATGTAGATGTCAAATGTCCTTTGAGATTGAAAATTAGGCTAGGGGCAATATATTGATTTTGATTGCATTAGCGCATGTTAAAGCTGTTTTTTTTGTACGTTGCTCTGGATAACACCATCTGCTAAGTGAGTAAAATGTAGAATTGAATGATATCAATAGCCATATAAAGGTTCTCTACAGTGTAGAATTTGGGTCTGGCATAGATTTCAGACCATCACTTCAGCATTTTTGTTATAGAGGTTTGGTGAATGAAAAATGAAACATTACTTCTAATAACTTGAAGTTAACAAGGAGTCAGTAGCTCAAATAGAATAAAATATAGTTTGGTAGAGACGGTGTACGACCGAATTGAAATGTTTAGTTGAGTTGTTGGCTCCTGTGAAACCTTACAGGAATGTCTACCTTTCCTTGGCCAGGAGGAATCTATTGTTAGTTTTCACCGATATTCTCACAAATACACTATAGATATACTTGCTAAAAAAATTCATAGTGTTCTTCCACCAACTGGCTGTCTTTTATCAGTGTCTGTTATTTTCATCTTGCTAAGCATAGAGTAATTCTCAATAAAACCACCTTACTTAATGTTTAAACAGGCATCTGAGTTTGGTTCTTTCTAATCATTAATAGGTGGCTTGGCAACTAATTCATATGACACATTAACTTTATTACTCCTTCTATGCAGTGGTCTGAGTACTTTCTATGGGTTCTATCTCTGATGTTGTTTAACCTATGCATGTCTTGTAGTTTTCACAGTCTTTTAAACATTACAAAACTTAAGAACCATAAAAATACATTTCTGTTTTTCTGCCTGTTGCACTTGAAACATTGGACTGGCTTACTCTGCTCACATTTGCTTGCTTCCACATGGATTCCATTTGACCATGCTATTCCACTGTACAACACAATCTCTAAACCTCCTCAAATGAACACACCACTGAGTTTTTGCTTTTATTTTTAGTTTTTTTATGGTAGTACTGAGGTACTTTCCTGTAAGTCTAAAGGATGTCTGTGTCCATGTGTGTTCCTGGTGATGTTTTTTGTATAATTATTTCTAACCAATATAGCTTTTGTGCCTCAGAGAAGATGAACTATGTAGTTTAGATTCCTTTTGGGAAGGGAATGTGATTAAACACACAATCTTTGATGAATATGATGATCACAGTTTTAAATGGAGCATCAAATGCTCTAATCAGTCCTGAGCATGTCATCCTCCTGACGCTATGTTGTGCTGTTGCTTTGGCAGGGTGGAGTTCACACAGTTGGCAGCACATTACAAGGCTGTGAACTTGGGTCAAGGTTTTCCGGATTTTTCCCCGCCCAACTTTATCCAGGAAGCTTTCTGCAAGGCAGTGAGCGGGGGATGTGCACTACATCAATACACTCGAGCTTTTGTAAGTTTATTTTTCTAATAAACTGTTAAGAAGATGATTGTTTTGCTGTAATTCTGATTAGATACTGAATTTGAATGTATTGTTAATGTACTGTTAATTTTGAATGTGTATAAGCAGACTTAAAAGATTATTTTCAAGTTTTATTTGTTATATGCGTAAACTATGAGTACAGGCACAGCTCCTTCGTTTTGTTGACGTTCAGGGCCAGATTATTGTCCTGACTCCACATTGCTAGGTCTGACCCCTCCTGCCTGCCGATTCAGAATTGTTGGTGGAAATAAGACCAATTACTGTCGTGTCATCCCCAAACTTAATGATGCTGATCTCAGCCTCGGATCGCTGGAGAACGGTGTTGTCAGGCTCCCTGGAAGCTATGGCTACTGGTTCGGTGTTGAACGTGTCGCATCTCACATATAAGGTGTCCAACTTGTCCGGAAGTGTTTTGCCCGCAGTGGCAATTTCTTATGGTGGCAATATTCCTTTATAGTTAGCCTTTATCTTGATAGCCTGCAGTCCCTGCTACATGTTTCTGGAGTCTGAGCCACTGTGCTGGCTCTCCTGCCTAGCCCTTTTTTAAATTTCTGCAAATTTTCTAGGGAGTATCTGTTTCACTTGTATAGCCCTGGATCACCATACTTAAAAATGGCACTAGTTTGATAGTGATGTCTCTATTCATCCATAGTTTTTTGTTTGGGGAATGACCTGATCTTCCAGGTAGGAAAGCAGCTGTTCTTAATATGATCAGCGGAAGATTTTTCAAGTCTGCAGTGGAGTTTTTGAAATAACTCCAATTAGTCATCTCCATGCTTCCTACTAGTCTTTCCACTGCCTCCAGATCTGAACCATTCTAAGGGTGGGCGGAGCACTCTTCATACGCAGCCTATAGACGTGAATTAGTTGCAGGCTTGACACGGAAGTGCACAATATGCCCCTTTGTTGGTGGTGTCGAAAGGATCCGATGTTTTGTCCTTTTCTTGTTGCACAGGACTCTTGTTGGAAGTACTTTGGTAGCACTTTCTTGTGATTGCAGCAGTTAAAACCCCCAGCCACAACACAGCCTAATGTCTATATATGGCTTCTTGTCATTTTCGTAACGCTAAGGTCCAGTCAGCATGCACTCCATGCATTGTTTAACATGAGAAACATGCCTCCACCACGGCACTTCCCTGAGTCGTCTTCTGTCCTGCTGGTCAACTGAGAAGCTGGTCTGGAGTGTATCCATCCAGCCTAGATTTGGTTAAATAAAGTGCAGAAATGTCTCTGTCTCTTTGCGAGTAGAGTCGGTGCTTTAACTCGTCCAGTGATTTTTGAAAATGAAGAAGAATTATGGTAATCTGGAGACAATATGATAGCAATGGCCTTATTACACCTACAGGGGCACCCACCTCTTGTAAAGATTCTGGCCAAGTTCTTTGGGCGGATCCTGGGCCGCGATGTGGATCCATTTGAAGAGGTCCTGGTCACCGTAGGAGCATATCAAGCCCTCTTCTGCACTTTTCAGGCACTAGTTGATGAAGGAGATGAGGTAATTTGAGCATTCTTTACCATGTTTGCTTCAGTGGCATAACTCAAACTCGACAGGCCACCCTGCAGAGTCCATCCAATTGGCCCACCTGGCCCATACAGACAAAAACAAGGCAAAAACACTCTTTGCTTCACTTTTATGGTGTCTGTAACCCCCAAAACTTCTAATTTCTTACCTTTTTAACTTTGCAATTCTCCCTCACATATCCAAAGAAAACTCTTTATTCTGACTGGCAGGAAGTTACATAGCAGAAAATCTGACTAAGCTGCTGACCTTTAGCTACACCTTGAATTGTGTCCACATGAACAGGGTAAAACTCAGCTCCTTGTATTTCCTAGATGATGCAATTCTTGTTGAACAGTAATTCAATCAACTTATTTTATATTTTATTATTCACTCTAGTGCACTTTTTGAGAAAGGGATCACATTTACTTTACATATTTCCTGTTTCTAAAAAGCCAGCAGGGTTCACAATTTCAATATATGACAGTGTTGCTAGCTTTAAGGTTCTGTGTGTTGCTGGATTGTGTATCTGCAGTGCCAGGGCTTCATTGCCAAAAGTGCCATATTGGTGACTTGGATGCTATTTTGGTCGATGGTTTTGGAGTGTCTCTCTTTTTAGCACGGTTAAGATATTTATTTTTCTTTCTGTTCATTGCAATATCACAAATTTGACATTGCCAACTTCAAGCACAGAGTGGTATACTTTTATTGGTCACTTTGTTTGGTCTTCCAGCTACCTAAATGGGGTATAATAGATATAGTATTTTCATATTACCCTATAAAAAAGCCCCTGGCAATGACACTGTGTGTTGACTGTGGGTGGGCTTCCACTATGCCACTGGATTGATTAAGAGGTTATCCTGAAGGAAATTACTGATCCAAGTTTGTCATTTCTTAGGTTATAATTATTGAACCCTTTTTCGACTGCTATGAACCAATGGTTAAAATGGCAGGAGGGAAAGCTGTCTATGTTCCTTTGAGACTGGTGAGTGAAACTTGCTAACTGTATCACACCATGATCAAAACAGAACTTTTGCAATTAACCTAATGACTATTGCTGTATAAGTGAAGTACTGTCTGTTGTGGAAAACAATCTGGATTGTGTCTGCTTTATCTAAGAAAGAGGGGAAGGCGATATCTAGTGCAGACTGGGTCCTGTTTCCTGAAGAGCTTACCAGTAAATTCTCACAGCGAACTAAAGCCATTGTCCTCAATACACCCAGCAATCCCCTGGGAAAGGTAAGGATTCTTTGCCCAAGACGTACGTGTCAGTTTGTTTTCACACAGATTCTAGAGGTCTCTGTGCTCCTTCCCCAACACAGGTGTACAAGCAGGAGGAGTTGCAGGTGATCGCAGACCTGTGTATGAAGCACGATGTGGTGTGTATTAGCGATGAGGTGTATGAGTGGCTCACCTATGACGGTGCCAAGCATGTCAAAATAGGTGAGAACCTCCCACGTTTGACATCTCTGGTTGATTTGTGTGATTTGACCATTGAAGGTCAGTAATGCTGCTCTTTCTTGTTATACTACACAGCCAGCTTGCCTGGTATGTGGGAGCGAACTGTTACAATTGGAAGTGCTGGGAAGACCTTCAGTGCTACAGGATGGAAGGTAAGTTTCAACAAGTAGAGACTGAAGCATTTCTCCTTGGAAGAGTTTGCATGCTAATCTATGGGTCTGAAAACCGTACTTTGATAGTTTATCTGCTTTTATTTTTCAGGTTGGCTGGGCAATGGGTTCCAGACACATTCTAAAGCATCTGAGAACGGTTCATCAGAATTCTGTGTACCACTGTGCCACTGCTGCTCAGGTAGAATATGATTCCCCTGTTGAAGGGGAATCTGATGGGATTTTGCCTGAAATAACATAGGGATACTTGCTCATTTTTGGGGTAACTGTTGTGCTTTAGGAGGCTGTAGCACACGGTTTTCAGAGGGAGTTTGAGCAGTACGGGAAACCAGAGAGCTATTTCCTTCAGTTGCCCGAGAGGCTTCTCACCAAACGTCAGAAGTTGGCTCAATGTCTGGTGAGCGTGGGCCTGCAACCCATCATGCCTGAGGGAGGCTACTTCATGATTGCAGATATTTCAACCATGAGTGAGTCTTTTTTTTTCTCCCCATTCTGTGGCATTGCTTTCTGTTTAATTAGTGGTATTTTAGAGGTATTTTTTGTTGAGACCTTTCCATGTTAAATACTTTGATGCATTATGTGCTATGAGGTTGTTTTGTGGGGAAGCTGAGTTGTTAATAAATGGATGGACTGTTAATGATATTTTGAAAAGGGTGAGGACTGCTCTTGGGTAAGATACTTGATTTGAAGGACTTAAGTTACCAGTTTAGTGAATGAATGACGTGCAAAATGGAAAGCAGTAGAAGTTATTCTGTGGAAATGCAACATCTAACAAAATGAGTGATGAATATTACTTATTTTTATTCCTTTACATTCTTATTTTGCAGAAATAGACCTGGAAGACTCCTTAAGCAACCAAGATGAACCCTATGATTACAAATTTGTGAAGTGGCTCATTAAGAATAAGGTAAATGTACCATACAAAAACCTGTACATTATGTATTGTGTACATAATGGAGGAATTTACATTTTACAGTGGAACAATGAAATTTACAGCTTCAGTCTGTTTCAGATCAATTTTAGGTGAAGATTTATGGGAGAGCCAGTGTATTTGATTATTTTCAAAAAGTTTTAAACACTTTTAAAGTACTTAAATGTATCTTAGAATATGTCTCAATTTACTTTTTTAAAGTGTAACTACAGCTATTCAGCTTGTTCTGCATTTGGCCCAGACCTGTTTTTTTCAACAGGGTTTAGCCACCATACCAGTCTCTGCTTTTTACAGCCAAGAGCACCGCAAAGACTTCGACAATTACGTTAGGTTCTGCTTTGTTAAGGTAATCCTGATTTGCCATTTAAAGAACACGAAAGGCAACTTCTGAAGCGGTGAATTTCCTTTGAAGCATATTGTCTTTGTCACCTGACAGGAGGACTCGACACTAAATGCAGCAGAGCAGATCCTGAGAGAGTGGAGTGAGAGGAAGTAATGAGCTGAGGAACAGAAAATATGGAAACTGTCTTGTAATGCAAAAAGTAATGTACTGCCTTGAGTTTCCATTTCATTCTTTCCAAATGGGCTTATCTTCAGTTTAATTTAATCACTTAAATACTGTCAGTGGCTGTGGCTGACTCATAACTGCTGTGAATACTGATCAGTGCTGGGGACAGCTGGCTAACTTCACACTCCTGAGGCAAAATACAAGTTGTGTTTTTGTGTAATAACACAAAAAAAAACTGAATAAATGACTATGCTAAATCCATTTGGAATAATGAAATCAATGCAAATGCTGTTATAATTAACTAGTGTTTTATTTTTTAGCTTCAATTGTTATATTTGATTCTGTACATTCTGTTTGATGTGTACATTTTCTGTTAATGGCAATTGTTAAAATCTAGATTTATATTTAATGGCAGACTACCTCTTAAAAAGGGATTTTGACACAATTTGTCTCTTTGCACTTGTTAAATTGTTCTTAGTTATGGAAATTAAAGAATTTTTAAAAATATTGATTTTTTTAGCATTATTTTATTCAAAATATTTTTTCATGCAGTTATTCAAGTATTGAATTTAGTACAGTGTTTGGCAAGATGGACAACGCAATAAACATTTCACTAGTGATCCTAGTTATGTTGACTGAACTGACAGTTGGTATGAAGCTGCCTACAAAGCTGCGATCATCTTCAGCTGTGGGCTCTACTGCAACAAAAAAACAGTTATCGAGACATATGAAAACAACTTAAAGCGCTTCTTGAGTACAAGTGCTCATGTTTTGAACCTGCAACCTTCAAGTTATAATTCTAGTGACTTGTGATGAATTTTGAATGCTAGAGTTCTTTATTTCTTCATTACAGTACATTAGCTGCTGTTCTCAGTGCTTGTGGAGCTGTAAACTTACAAAATAACTATTTTGGTTACATCTGTGCAGTATACAATTTGTAGACATAAGACAGACAGTATTAAAAACCTCTCCTGTCATGTTGATAGATAACGTTTAAAGTAAATATTTATGTATTTTTATGCTGCCAAACAAATTTGTAGCCGCCTGGAATTTAGGCACTGTAGTTTTCTCCACTATCAGATACTAGATACACATGATAAGGTTTTTAAGCTTTTAAATCCCAGCTTTCAACTGGTACATTTCCTCTTTTTAACGCCATATGCAGCACTTTTATTTTGAAACACCCGAAAAACAAGATGGCTCCACCCCGTAACTACACTATTTCTTCTGTGGTACAACAATGTCGGAACGTGCTGACCTGATAAAGCAGAAGTTGCTTTCTACAGAGGTATTACAAAGTACATGTCCTTAAAAAACGTTTAATTTTGTATTATTTAAAAACTATATTCTACTGGACTAAAAATAAATCTAAAATTTTTGTTTGGGGGGGGGAAGCATGACGGGCTGCACTTAGTATAAGCAGGTAACGTTAGCCATCACGTTTAGAATGTAGCTTGCACATTCTAAACGTGCAACTTTAATAAACATGTGTTTTTCAGGGTCCAGAGAAAGTGGACTGGAAAAAATGGAAAGCGGAGCGTAAGTTTAATTTCTATGTTTTAAACATAAACGTGTCTGCCCCTGATAAAACATCACTTCCACGTTATGAGTGATTTGGATGTGACGACCTCGTTCGATTTGCGTAGATGTATGTTAGTCTCTACTAACACGTGCACGTGTTGAGTTCTGTCTGATAGCACATTACTGTATTGTAATTCTGGTGAAAGGCGGTGTAGATTTCCCACCGATGGCCCTAATCAAACCCCGAGTAAAAATATAACGAACGTAGTTAAAGGGTTTTTGGGTCTGCGGTGTGATTCTACCTCCTCTATACTACATAATTCCAGTAAGACACGCAAGGCCATGCCAATAAGTGTCCTAAGTGACAGATTTTAGCTCAGATTCAGGTCACACATTTAACAGGTATATTTAATTAAATTAAAATTGTTTATGAGGACCACTCAAAAACAACCACTCAAAGAGAAGTGTAACAACGATATTGATTCATGATAATAACTAATTTTACAAGAAAGTCTCAAAGTGTTTTTCATGACAGCCATGACGATAATAGGCGAAACAGTTGATACATAATTAGAAGCAGTATTTAACATTAGTGGAAGCGCAGAAAAATTGAAAATTTGTTCAAGATGGAATAAGAGCAGTTAACTTGGAACCTTGGCCTAAACCCCTCAGTTAGGTACAAAGCCCATGGAGTGCTTTATAAATATGTAGTAGTATAAAGATGTAAGTTTGTTGCATAACAGAAAGCTAGAACTGGTGTTATTTGTTTGTATTTTTCGGTTCTGATCCAAAGTCTTTTAACTAAATTTTGAAGCAATTGGAGGCGTTTTATTGTTGAGTTTGGGAAGCCTGAGTATGGCATTGACGTAATCCATGCGTTTCAATGATGCAATCTCAGTTTGGTTTTATAATTTTTATATGAGAAAAGGCAAATGTGGTGTTTTAATGTGATTACCAGATAAGAGCTCTGTTTTATGTTTTGTTCCAATGGCCATTAACTTTGTTTTGCCTGAGTAGTTTTTTGTCGTCCAAAGTTTTATGTCCTCAAGTCTATTTGTCTTGTTTGTCTGCCTTATCCTGAAGTGGAAATCGTCTTGAATGACCTCTCTTAGCAGGTACACATATATTGTGAATGGTATTGGCCCTAACATGGGTATCAATGTCATCCTGTAAAACGTGTTTTGCATTTCAGGAAGAGAGGCGAAGAAACAACAAAACGAGCAGAAGCTCATTAAACAGCTGGATAAGCAAAGACGGCATGAAGAACAGATGAAAGAGCAGTTGTTACAGGAGAAAGAGGGCAAGAAGACGGGTAATGTAAACATGGCTTTTACAGGGTCTAACCCAGCAAGTTTTTTGGCTTAAGGCAGAAGTCTGGTATTGCTAAAATATATATTCCGGGGTCTTGTTTTAGGACGACCATACACGGTGAGCGTTGCTTTACCTGGCTCGGTAATGGACAACGCCCAGTCTCCTGAACTGCGCACGTATCTTGCGGGACAGATAGCTAGGGCCTGCGCAGTATTTTGTATCGATGAGGTGGTTATATTTGACGAACAGGGAGATAATGCCAAGTAAGTAAACTATTCCTAACTATCAATACTTATGTTTTTGTATTGTATTGTTGTTGAAAAGTTTTTATCTCTTTTCAAAATTAAAGTTTTTTAAATATTTGCAGTAGTGCAGTAGCGACATATGATTATTGACACATGCTGTACTTTATTTATATCCATTTCCAGGAGCGTTGAAGGAGAATTTAAGGGTGTTCGAAAGAAAGGTGAAGCTTGTGTGCAACTTGCTCGAATCCTGCAGTATTTGGAATGTCCCCAGTAAGTTGTTGATATATGACAATTTGCACTTTGGGATGTGGGGTTTTTCCTCTTGTTTAAGATAAGGTTTTTAACTTTTGTATTTATTCATCTAAGGTATCTGCGCAAATCGTTTTTCCCTAAGCATCAGGACCTTCAGTTTGCTGGTCAGAACCTTACTATTTTAAAATAATGAATTCTCTTATTTAGCAAATTTGTGTGGAGGGATAATGTGGGTTAAATTCTTCTTATTTTATTGCGTTTGGTTTCAGGGTTGTTGAATCCACTGGACAGTCCCCATCATATGAGGGTGGACGAGGAGGCTAAATTTCGTGAGGGTGTTGTACTGGACAGGCCCAGCAAAGCAGGAAAGGGCTCTTTTGTCAACTGTGGAATGAGGAAGGTAGGGATAACTATGTCTGTTATAATTCAACCTGCCTTCCAGTTTATTAAACTCTTATTGGTGCCTTTGGGTTTCATTTGGTTGTAGTATTTTGGAGCATAATTAACTGTGAGTTAGCCCAGGAAATGTATATCATTGCTCTGTTTTTGGTGTGAAATGCTTAAATATTGTGAGTTTCTCTCTGCAAAATGTGCAACTGCTGAGCAAATGAATAGATTGTGGATGATGAATTTGATGGTTTCCTTCTTTTAGGAGGTTCAGATTGACAAGCGGTTACAAGCTGGTTTGAGAGTCACTGTTCGCTTAAACAAGACCCAGAAAGCAGGTGATGTTACAATAGTAGTAATTGCAGGTCATTAGTGTGTGCCGTTCTTTTTGTTTTTTGTTTTTTAAGTGCATGCCCTTTACCTCATTTACACAGAGAGCAGAGTCCATAAAGGAGTTGTAGTGGCTCCTCATGTACCTCGAACAGAAGCTGGGCTGTACTGGGGCTACAGCGTACGTCTTGCATCGTGTCTTAGTAAGTACATATACAACCCTGTTCCTGTTTTAGGGTACATATGTTTGTATGATAGACCACTAAAGAGGAGCCGCAAGAGTGATTCTGAGCATGCATTCACAATTAGAAGTCAAAGCAAGGGCATTGTATTACCTGGCCCTTGCAGAAACGGGACCCATGTTAAAACTGTTACCCCTTCACATTTGTCTGGGCTCAGGTGACGTTTTCACTGAGTGTCCACATAAAGACGGTTATGATCTGACGGTTGGGACGTCAGAGAAGGGCAGCAACATTGACTCTGTGACCTTGCCACCTTTCAAGTAAGTACAAAAATCTTACCCATGAGGCTAAATACAGTGGAAACTGCTTATAAGAAATCAACCACCTTTTCTGATCAAAAAACTATGGAATGGAAACATCCCTGTACTAACACTGTTTAAATACTTTGTGTTTAATAATCATGCATTATGTTTATAATGTACATTTTTGGCTTGCATAACACATATAATATGTAGGTAAGTCAAGTACATTAGTGCAAAATAAATATAAACTAAAACGGAATATGTAATGCATGTGTATTTTCACACTTTTATATATCATTGTTGGTGGTAAGTATTCATGCTACCATATTAAATGTTTTCCTTTAGTTAGATTTTCTTCCTTACCTTAACCTTCTGCTCTCTAGCCATTGACTGTAGGAAAAGTTTCTTTTATAATGAATAGTTTTAGACTTTTTGTTCATGAACGGGTCATTGTGATTGTAAGAAATAAGTGACTCACGTTGTATCTAGAGTTCAGTGAATCGTCTACTCCCTAGTTTAAAGAATAGTTGAAAGCCCAGCTACTGCAATGGATGAAAGCTTCCCCCATCAATCCTTTTTAACCTTTGTCTTGCAGACATATGTTGGTGGTGTTTGGGGGCTTGCAGGGTCTGGAGGCCAGTGTGGACAGTGACCAGAATTTGGATATCACTGACCCCAGCGTCCTGTTTAGCCTTTACCTTAACACATGTCCCAACCAGGGTAGCAGGACTATCCGAACTGAGGTAAAACAAGAATGAAAGCAGCATTCTCTCGGTTTTATTGCCTGACTGAAATCTACTTTCTACTACTATCTACTATTTTTCTATCTACTTTTTTCACAGTGTATTTACTCGAGAGTGGGAAAGACTGTGTTTGTGTTGTCAGTGACTAACCTACGGCTGATTTACAGGAGGCCATCCTGATTACTCTTTCTGGTTTGAGACCGAAAATCGCATTATTCCAGGATCTGAAAGCTGAATGATCGCAGGAGGAAGCTTCTTCTACTCCAATCTCGTCCCTGCTCCTGCCAGAAACCCTGCAGCCACTCAATTCATAAGTGCAGGTGTGCTTTTCCAACCCACCCACCTTCCAACTGTTAATCATTTTACAACAGCAGGCATGCTATGCAGCTTTTATAGGACATTCAGTGCTGATTGAAGGAGATGCAATCCCTCCCGATGCCACAGCAAAACGGCAGCTACCCTTGATGCCAATTGGAGTAGAGGCACATTCCTCCCGTTGGGCACAGCAAAACAGCAGCTACCCTTGATGCTGCAGTGGTCCCTGTTTATCTTGGAGCTGGGAGAACTACTGCCGACATCTTCCTCCCCACCGAGGACAGTTTTGCACTGCCATTTGCGGACTGTGGGTCTAAGTCGGCAGTGACATGACCCGGATTGAAACCTGTGCATGTGAACAAGCCCTTAAACCGTCTAAGCTCGGGAGCCGAAGTAAATGCTTTAAAAGGACCTCCTGAGTGGCTAAGCCAGTGAAATTTGTGCCTCAGGGCAAGTTTGGCCATATGGTCAAATCGTGGATCATGTATCTGCCGCCTGTATGTTCACATTCATGTGTCTAATCCAATCAGTGTTGAATCTATATACAGTGTGTGTAGTTTGCAGTGTGTTAAATTACAAATATTGTCTTGTGTGTGTCTTTCTGGGGTCCAATTTATCAAATGGGATTTTGCACACCGTTTTATTACTGCATTTTTTTCTCTTGTATGTGCTTGAAATGCATGGTGTTTCAAAACATACAAGAAATATGCAAGATATGAAGCCTCAATAGATTAATTTTGAATAGATTGTAAGTATGTACCTTGCGGCTGGTATTCAGGCTGGGTTGCAAGATGTCTGTTTGTCAGTAGTGTGAGTTTTGGGCTAGCATGAGAATTTTTGGTGTCACAGGCGACTGTCTGGAAAGAGGTGACTGGAATAAAGACTTAATCTGATGAGTCATCTCGCCATGTCCTCAATCTACAGACTGTCACTGTCATTTTTGTAGTCATAAAAAGTCCTGGGGTTTCTATGCCAAAGGGTGCACTTCCCTCACAGCATGATAAATTACAAAATCACCTGTATCTGTGCATTAATATTGATATCTGCACTAATTGTACTGGGCTTTTCATTCGTTATCGCCTGCTTGCAATTAAGGAATGTTTCTGTGCCATCCCGACCACCATGCATCTCTTTGTGACTTTGCATCCATTTGGATTAATTAAAATACCACTGACTTGTTTAATCCTACATGTCAGGTTTTCTCAACTCTACAGTGTGTCATTTTATTTAGGTGAAAACTCCTTTGGGTATATTCTCGTTACTGGACCAGTGGAATTAGCTTCAAATCTTTGATACATGTGCCTTTTATAATTGACCACAGTAAGCATTGGTGGTATTGTGCATGGGTCCATGTGTGTTTTTCAATCATGAGGTGGGACACTGTTAGGGGAAAAATCACAAGACTGGCTTTAAGTTTAAGAAGCTTAATTTCATGCATTCAAATTTAGTTCTGTTTAGACACTTTCCACAATCAGATCTGACAAAAAAAAAAACCCTGATGTGAATGCATACATAATACATAGTATATTACAATTATAAATACATAATTGGTATCATTCAAAAGTCCAACTTATGCATGCCTCGTGAAATACCGTCTTGCATGTTGATCTCACAGAGCAATAGCATTTACGTCCTATGTTAAGTAAAACTCAGTGATGTATAATATTGTCTGATGATAAAAACATTTCAAATTCATTTGTTAATTAAAAAGTGAGGAGTTTAAGAATAGATTAATGGAAAATTAATAAATAAAAATGACAGTCCTATATGCTCTAATAGATAGGCACAAATTGGAAATTTATCAAATAATATCTTGCACAGGTATCATGGAAAAAGTTCTAGTTTATCTGAATATTAAATGGTAAATCTGTTCAGTTCTTTTTTTAGGATCATACAATCTACAGTTTTGCTTTACTGTGCTTTCCATGGATTTTTTTCCAATGTAAATATTTTTTCTTCTGTGACTTTTCTAATAAAAATAAACAAATGAAAACCAACAACAAAAATATTATAAACATGTAAAAATACTTTAGAATCTTTAGAAAAC
>JAOYSI010000024.1:984710-1007910 GCA_025775065.1 Hiodon alosoides | reverse complement strand
ATGCCCAAATAGCAGCAATGTGTGAGTGTTAGTATGTGGGGGGCAGGTGAACCATTTCTATAAAAATGGCTATAAAGGATGAATCAGTCCTTCCCCTCCATCTTGTTTACCATGTCCATGATGTTCACCCAACCGAACCCCCGCTCACACAACCCGTTCTGATGATTCACTGCTTTCTGGAGGCCAGCACCTGCCCCAGATCGCCCCTTCAGGTCCGACACCCTTCTTTCAGTCTAGCCAGTGAAGGCAAGCCTGGTGGGGGGTGGAGAAGACCTGGCTGAGGAAAAGAAATAACCACCCACAGAGGGGGGAGGAATCACATGATCCCGTCCTGGAGCGTGCCTCACCCAAACAATGAGCCCCTCTAGACACCTATCCATTCCTATCAGGATCACTCGGTCTGTCCAAGAGCAGATGTTCACCGGTACCTTTGTTTTCTATTCAGATTCTCTAAGAAGCCTGACTCACCCATGATTTAATACGTGAAAATGTACACCTTATTGAAAACCTACGTCCACTGATGTAACCACAGCTACAAAACAAAATCTGTGTGCAAAGTCAGAATGTCATGACATGCTGTCCGATTAACTCACTTACAAGCGTTCTGTTTCTTACTGCGATGGACACAGCCACAGTTATTTTGCACAATGGAAGGCGGTGGGTATCGCTCCGTAACACATTTCAGTTCCATACTTTGCAGGTTGACTTTTGTGCTTCAGTCTGTAAAGCCGGACAGGCTTGGACACAAAAGACAAGCTAATGGCGCCCACCGTAGCATTAGCAAGCTGCCCTGTTATTTTACCCATTTCAGTGTCAACGGTTACCTTTTGGTTCTCGGAAGTTTGAACAAGGTGACCGCAACACCGCTTTAACTTTCTTTCTTTCCCCTTCCAATATAAAAATTAATGCTGAACCGAAACATGCCGTTCCAATGTAAAAGAAAACCATTCCAAGCTTTGAGTCTGACCTCTGGCAGCCCATCAACAAACTTGCCAGTGCCACCAGAAAACTACTCTACTGTCTGTTAAATACAGATGATGCTTGAGTCGGTCTGTGAAGTCTAGGGTCTACCGTTTTTCTGAAGTCCTGTATATTTAATTCAGCAAACGCGCAATCAATTTGTATTGTGTCTTGTATATATCATTGTTTGTAGGCATTGCCCTTACTGTGGGGGGCAAACACTCGCCGGGAAGGTCCATGCACCTTTCTTGATTTTGGTCAACCAGGGCATATGGCTTCTGTGTTTTTACGACGAACAAAAGTGGTTTGTAGACTAATAGGGTTTGCTACGCTAGCGGTAACGCACTCTACATACCCAGTAGCGTCTACGCCCCGTCGGCAAATATGTATCTCAGCCGCACGGATTCACTCACAGCCTCGTCAAATAGAATACGTGGTTCGCTAAAATGAATGACCCAGTCTTCAACCCACAGCCTACATAATTTTGTGTTCGCATTTAATCTCTTCCTGTTTGCTCTGACTTAGCTATGACGAGGCCGTCATGATTGTTACATTGCTTTGAATGGCAACTTTATTACGTAATAAAATCTGTAATTTGTCTATTTTGCCACACGAAATTGCATTAAGATAGTGATAGCAATGTTGTAAAACTATTTTCTTTGTGTCAGATTTAGTTTTTAAATAAATTGGTAGGGTATGCTACTTGAGGGTAGAGGTTAAGAAACCGCCTAATCTGGTTGTTGTCGAATAATGGAAATGTTTATTTTGTGAAAAAATGGTAGAGGGGCTACTTTTTCATTCGAAAAATAAACTTGAAAAAACTTAACCGAAATTGTTGTTAACAATCAAGTACTGTTTAAAACAACAGTATTTCATTGCTATACCCGAGGGAGTGGTAACGAAGTTTGGAGGGGGGGAAACTCGAACCTGCATTAGACACTTTTTGGACTGATGAAACGCTGTTTTCTCACCTGGCGATTGAAGTGATGTCGACCGGTGAGTGTTTGGAAGGACTGTTCACACCCCGCCAAAAACCATTCCCCCAACTCACGTTGCACTATTCAAATGTATAAACAGGCAACCGTTATCAACCACGCAGAAGACGATAACGATTGCCGTGTTATAAGATAATGGGGAACAGGTCAGTTTCTCGCTGTTGCCTGAAAGTGTAAAATAATGATGATAATAATAATAACGTGCTCATTTTTTCAAACTGAAAAAACGAAGATAAGTGGTCAAATTAAGCCTTATATAGTAATTGAATTGTAGTTACTTCTGTTTTCGAATAACCTTGAAATGCTTCCCGATCTTTAACAAAGAAGTCAAACTGTAAAATAATATAACAACAATGAACAAGTCGTAGTCTGCCTTCAGTTTGGGCTATAACGCACGTAATACACATTCCCCCAAACAGTTTTTGAAATTGGGGGCAATTCTTCTAGATTACCACTAGAAGGAGCTCATTCTACACCACTGGCCGTATGTTAGTCTAGTCATTTCATGGCAAGGCGAAAAATAGGAACATTTTAATGATTAATAAAACATAATGCTTTAATCGAGCTTTTAGAAACCATACCATAGTTGGGAACGACAAAGCTTAGGTAAACTACTGGATAAGCGTCAAACCACAAGAGCATAATAAGTCGTTTAATAATAAGGTACCCCGTCTCACATCGCTAAAAAATAAAAAAATATATCAGATGTGGCACTGTATTTTGTGTTCGGTCACACAGCACATTTAATAACGTCCTTTGGTTAAATGTATAGTCCATAATTAACTAACATTATAGACAGCAACTAACATTAATGATTAATTTGGTCGAGCGGCACTCTAAATATGCATGATGCAAAATGTAGGAACATCTGAAACTAAACTGCGCAGTAGAAAAATGTATAACAGCCGTTGCTTTCAACGTAGCCTACTGCGGTATCTCGTTTATAGGAGTCGGAAGGTTTCGAACTGAAATAAAAACGAGAAGCGGCAAGGCAGGAGGAGGAGGAGGAGGGGGGAAGGGGGTTGTGGGGAGCGGCGCTGCTGAGGTCAGCCGGAGGTACAACTATACAGGCTCCAATACCTTCATTCATTGATTTTGAAGAACACCACCAAGTGGCACATAGCAGAGATAACAAACCGCGAGTTGACTGAAAATGCCCAGAAAGAAGAGGCGCTCTACGTAAACAACATAATAACCATCAACAGTGCATGCGCTAGAAAAGGCAGTTGTCGTCACTCTTTTTGGTGGTGGGAGGGGGAGGGTTTCACTTTGTGGGAGAATGGGACAAACTTAAATCTAACATTTTCAATATAGGTTTTATAGGAAGATTTACAATATATTTGAATAAATATCGAATATCCTGTAATTATAAAACCATATTGGAAAATGTTCTTGCTTGGTCTTTGTTCTATTTTTTTTTCTCAAACACCTAATCCAAAATGAGTGCTAATATACATTTTTGTCAAGAGTAATCTCTCCATAGCAATTAGTGCTAAGACTTACTTTAATATCTACGGGCTCCGTAGATTAACTTTTTCCCTATGCAACACGACTTGTTAGAACACGAGCACTTCAGAAATTGTGTTTCAGTCGCAGCGTTGTGAAGCGTATAGCAGCCTCCGACATGAGCTCATGCAGCCTAAAGGGGCGTGTTCGGAAGAACTGGATAAAATTCATTTTATTGATAAAGGGAGGCCCTTGCTTTCACCATAGGGATACACTTAGAACAGATTTGAACTAAAAGGCTTGCTGAAGTAATGATACAAAAAGTAAATCTTTCCTAAAATAGCAACTTTATGGCAGTTGGTGCAAATTAAAATATAACTGGTCTGAAAAGATTCCCGGAAAAAAGAACGAAAGGTATTTTAATTTTTTTATTAAGATTATAAATTTTTACAAATATTTCTAAAACAGTATTACCCGGTGATATACAATTTAATATGCACAGAAATACAAGAATGCCAACCAAAATATGGAGAGAACGTCTAAGAACGTTTATATTTCAGGACACATAGTGCTTATATAATGTGAGGGATGCATGGTTAAATTATAGACCCGCCTTTTTAGAACAAAAGGTCTAAACAGAAAATAAAAACTCACAAAAGCAAACAATGCTGGCATCATGAATTACAGTGAAGGCTTGACCAATAAGTTGTTATAGTGTGTCAGTGAGGGGAGGGGGAGCTCAGTAACGCTCGAGACCAAATCACCATTAAAATACCTGGTTGGATTGAATAACGTCGTGCATTCTGGGATCTGTAGTGTTCATTTGCGGCTCCAATGTACAGTGCCATGGATAGATTGACACAAATGGACTACAGGGGTCCCACAAAACTGATACGGAAGAACGCCCAAAACCTCGGTCATGTCGGTCTATATATTCATTTAAGATCAACGGTTCTTCATAAGTATGAAGAAAAACTGTATACTAGAACCAAAGCATCGAGGTAAGAAGACCCCCCCCCCTGTCCATTACAGAATAAAGGAATATAATGAGGGCATATAGTCTTGACAGCACGTGCCAAGTTCCCCTGATACCTCCAGAGGGACAGCACTAGGCTAAAGGTTCAGATTTTCGACTTAAGTTCCCATAAGTTAGAATATTTAGACCACCGAGCATTATAAGATACATTATTTGCTGATGTATGATTTACCCTACATTCGTTCCTTACTGTAACAGAGCTAAGACCAACAACAAGGGTACTGTGAAGACATCTGAAGACGCAGTTTTCAAGAAACCGATATATTGATACTGTTTACATGATTTATGAAGTTTATCTGAATGGGACAGTTGTGTCGAAATATTAAATATAGAAAACAGTCCGCGAGAAGACATTCATTTCATGTTTTAGAAGTAGCTAGCAGTATGCGTTGGGTTTAAGGCAACAAAATTTGATCGTTAGATAGGAACCACAACAACCGTTTAAAATGTTAATGTTGATAATTTCAGATTTTAGTAATGTCTGCACATCACACGTGGTAGCTATAACAATACCCCTTTCCCATTTAAACGAAACCCAAACAAACAAAACCGCGCAATGTTTAAATAGGATTTTTCTTTTGAAAAAATAAAGTTAATTTCTTTAAACTCTTCACAATAAAGCATTTGCGTCTAATATACCACAGAATCAAAAAGCGACAATGGCTCTAGTCCATGCCCCGAGGCTCGCCAGGGCTTGTTTGCTACAGAACTGTCCGTTAAAGGATTGCTCAAAGTCCGCCTGCCTGCTAACTAGCCCCGTAAACCCCGAGCCGAAGATCGAGATCAAATTGGAAATGTTCGAAGTGTCAAACTGCTCAGAATTCGGACACGGACAGTCCTCGAACCTTGCTCTTTTACACGGCGTAAAGTCCGGTATTTCCTGTGGTTCGGACACGTAATAACCAAAGTCAACCTTGCGTTTCTTAACTGGAGCTTGCGCGCCCTGGCAGCACTGTTGAAACGAAGCGCAGCAGTCCTGGTGGAGGTACCCGTTTTCGACCGTAGTCACCACATGAGTGTCCAGATCCAGCACTGTAGTTTTGTTGCAATGCATGCTGCTAGTGGGGGAAAAGTCGCAGCTCGAAAAGGAGCATGCTTCGGCGCAGCAGCTCCGATAGAAAGCAGAATCCGACTCCTTGCACGCCTCTTCAGTTTGGAGAGGCGAAGGCGCAGAGCAGGGGATCGCCGTCTGGATGTGCATGGACTGCACCGCGGATAGGTGGCTGGCTGGCAACAGCGCGCCGCAGAGACTTGCCGGCTCGTTCCCACCGCAGCGGTCGCAACACTCTCCGCTCGACTCGTCACAGTCCTCGGCCATATCGAGTGGGTTTAGCTCCTGAATTTCGTTACAGACAGTCATTACCTCCTCGTACTGCTGCATCCTGTAAATCTCCGCGTACTTCTCGTTCATGTAGACTTGCCTGGCGTTCCTCAGTACATAGGAGACCAAGAGGTTCTTGTGTAGCTTGACGCCTCCCCTCTGCGTCCTGGAGTTGTGAATCTTCCGCAAGGAAATCGAAATCAGGTTCTGTGCATCCACCGCACACTCCATCGTGTTAATCATGGTCCAAACGTTTCGGTTTTTCTTCTGAATACGGTCTGTTTTTCAGTCGAAAACACGATAGTTTGTTCGGGGTCGGAGGCTTAAGTCAGGTCTGTGGAGAAACATTGACTACGGCTCTCTGTCCCCCTCTGTATGTGAGCAAGCAATCATTAGCTTGAAATGCTTAGGCAGAGTATATATATTTCGAAGCGGTCTCTGCCCACTGAAATATACACCAACGAAAGCTGTAATTTGTCCTTGACTGACATGAGAGCCCCGCCTACACTTGCAGCTAATGGCCAATCAGAAAAAGGCGGTTCTTCCGTTCTATTCAAATATTAAACTGACTTTACCAGACTGGAATGTTCTCCATAAGGCTCAAAGAGCGGTAGGACGTTTAGTCAATGGGTAAATATGAATACAACACTGGACGTTAAATACTGACTTTTATAACCAATTTAAGCAATAAAAGAAAGTAGAATTAAATATTTTGATTTCGTTTTAGATGTTAAATCGTCAGAAAAAATATTTTAATATTTAATATTAATATATTACAACTGCGCCAGCTCCCTATGGAAACGGCAATTCCCATCTGGTATAATTTTAAAAATGTTTTTAGTGAATTTATCATATTCAATTTTAGATTAAATTAGATGGATTTAGATGAAAAATTGAAATAATATTCCACGACCCACCGACACATAGCTTATGATATATTTTAAAGCAGAAATACACAAACCTTGCAAAATCCCCCTGGTGCCTCCCAATACACATTTTTGTAAATTTAAAATGATTTGGTTTGGAAGCACTAAGTCAAAATTAAACATAAAAGGTCATGCTTTTAACATTTATTTAACATAATGTTAACCAGCGGAAAATTAATTGTAAACAAAAACACCTATTTTCCCCTTTATTATGGAAATAATGATAGTAAAATTATTCTATTAATCTACACTATCAGTGTGATGTGTCGATTATAACCCACATTTCATTTTTATCAGGCCTTGTGAGCCCTAATATTAATTATTATTACTATTGTTAGCCTGTAAAGTTATGAATTGGTGTAATCTCTGCAAAATAATGCAATTTAAAAAAACAATGGTCTAGCATCTTGGTTATAAACATCCCATGGTTCGTAATTGCCATCAGACCTTCAAAACCCTGACATAATCAGAATAAAATATATATAATTTATAGGACTAATTATTCTGTTAAAGGCACGGCAGCAGAAGGAGGAAGCATGGGTGGCACATCTTCAGACACTGAAATCGCCACGTGGTCTGTTTGGTGTTCCTGAGCCGCTCTGGTTTTGGCACGTCACATTAAAGGACTACGGACAGCGCGGAATGGTTTTCTGCAGCCTACTCAGACCATCGCTGCTGTAGAGCACACGCTTGTGGCGTTGGCAAGCTGCACGCGTACGCCAGCATCTGACGGGGATCTGGAACTCATGGTGGCTTTTTTGGTGACCAGCATTTTAATGGTGCGACTGACTGGTTTGATGTCTCTCTGTCTCTCTGCCTTTGTTTCTCAGGTTTCACCATATCTCTCTGTCTCTGGGTCTCTGTATTTCTCTGTCGCTGTGTGTCTCTATCTCAGTGTCCGTCTGTCTCTGTGTCTCTCTGTTTTCTGTTTCTCTGTCTCAGAGACTCTCTCTCGCTATCTCTCTCTCTCACTCTCCACCCATTGGGGATGCTATAATAAGTGTATGTTTTTTTTGAACGCTTGCATGGTTTATTCCATACAAAATATTTAGAGAAGATAACTGACGAAGAGAAGACACTGATGAAAGCTAGAAACCTCACACCTGGAAGGTCATGCACTGTAATGTAAAGGCGGTCTGGGAACTGGTGGCGAGTGGCGTAGTTGGTAAAGCGTAGACAGAGCCCTATGAGCTGGTTTTCACAGGGAAAGTTCAGAGGTGGCACATGATTGGTGGAAAGCCACCTAGGCTGGGGGTGGGGGAAATCGGCAGGGCTTTTCAGGGCGAATCGCTAACCAGCTTCTCCTATCAGCTTCCTAGGCACCTCAGGCTCGCGCTACCAATGTGATGGACATTCCTCTCCTCCAATCAATGCCGAACCTCTCGTACGGGCTGTGTAGTTTTGGAGGGCATTTTGTTATAATACATAGGATTTGTAGCGATGAGATGAATGGCAACTGACTTTTTCATTAACTAGCCGCTCTGAAAACAAATCAATAAACCAGACCAGAGAAGACAAACGTAGCTATCTGGAGGCACCAGCTGCCTCTGGGCTCTGGTTACACAACTGCCATGAGTTTAGACTTCTGCTTCGTCCTTCATCTTTGCTGGAACCTGAAGAGATGCATGCAGCATGATCAGACCTCAGGCGCAAACTTCACATTTTTGGTCCACCAACGTAAACAATGGCCATGCAGTTCTACCCTTCCAAGAAATCTACCGGTGAGAGAAAATGCCTGAGAGAGAAATGATAACAGACAGCAACCTCTTGGAACCACATAAAATTGACGTATTCTTTTGTTTCTCAATTGTCATAAATTATTCAAAAGAAATGAACATAGTATGCATGTACAGTAACTGAACCTTAGGTAGTAGGTTCAGTCCCCAAGGGGAGGAACTGCAGAGCCAAACTGAAGCGACGTCCCTGACCAGAATTGCTGCTACAAACATTCTGCGCCATGATCAGAGAAAGCGCTAGCCACTTATAACTGTGATGGATAGAACTGGGAAAAAAGATGTCAACTAAGTGGGGAAAATAAATCTCTAAAAATGAAGAACCTTTGTGTGAAAATCCTGGAGCTGAAATTATTCAGATGCTGCAGTTGTAATTGTGCATGGCTGTGTTTTTAGCGCCTCAGATCGGCTCAACACCAGAGACCATGGGGTGGACTACTTCTGTTTTGTAAGAATAAATGGGAATAGAAACCCTTTCTTTTGGCTATACATTGAAGGAAGAAATCAATAACGGTATGTGTGAGCAAGCCAGACTAAGTGCAATTGTGATAAGATCCATGGTGAATGTGTGCGAGAGTGGAGTTGTGTGTTGTGTTTGGGTGGTAAAGTTTTAATGTTTGTGCTTTAAATTTCACACCTGAGACTACAGAACTGCTGTGCAGGGCCTGATTTTGTATGACAAGCCTGCAGGCCGATGCTTTTAAGGAAATACTCTCCAATTGTTCCGTTAATGATGTTCCTGTGACATACAGTTTTTTCTTTACTTTCACAAGGAAAACAGTTACAAGAGAGAACAGTTGGCACATTGCCTCGATGTTATTCATTTCTAAATTCCATGGAATACTGTGCTTGGCACTGATGTCTTTGGTTGATGGCTGTATAAATTCGATAAAAAAAACAGTATCTTGGTTAATGAAACAGACAAAATATATTTTATATAGGGAAGATGTCCATCTACCAATTTTTCTTATTCAATTCAAGGTTGCAGGGTGCTGGAGCCTAACCTGGAAGGCATAGTGTGTGAGGCAGGAAACACCCAGGCTGCGCTGTCCATCACAGGGCCAGAGACACACAGGGCCAGAGACATACAGAGCCAGAGACACACAGAACCAGAGACACACAGAACCAGAGACACACAGAGCCAGAGACATACATAAGCAGAGACACACATAACCAGAGACACACAGAACCAGAGACACACAGAGCCAGAGACATACATAAGCAGAGACACACAGAACCAGAGACACACAGAACCAGAGACACACAGAGCCAGAGACATACAGAACCAGAGACACACAGAACCAGAGACACACAGAGCCAGAGACACACATAACCAGAGACACACAGAACCAGAGACATACAGAACCAGAGACACACAGGGCCAGAGACACACAGAACCAGAGACACACAGAACCAGAGACACACAGAACCAGAGACATACATAACCAGAGACACACAGAACCAGAGACACACAGAGCCAGAGACACACAGAACCAGAGACATACAGAACCAGGGACACACAGAACCAGAGACACACAGAGCCAGAGACATACATAAGCAGAGACACACATAACCAGAGACACACAGAACCAGAGACACACAGAACCAGAGACATACAGAGCCAGAGACACACAGAGCCAGAAACACACAGAACCAGAGACACACAGAGCCAGAGACACACAGAACCAGAGACACACTGGGCTAGAGACACACAGAACCAGAGACACACAGAACCAGAGACACACAGAACCAGAGACACACAGGGACAGTTCTTCAGGGGCCAATCCACCCATATTGCAAGTCTTTGTAACATCTGGAGGAAACCCACACAAACACGGAGAGAACCCCTGCAAGCTACACACAGACACTGACCCGAGATACCAATCCTACACCCTTGTGTTGTGAGACACCAACGCTAACTGCTGAGCATCAAGAAAGATGAATTATGGGAAAAGATCTACTAAAATTTCTACAAAGAAAATGCAAACATTAAAATTTCATTGTAATAGCATTATATCAGCTTAACTCTAAGCTTTCTTTTTAACTTCAGAATTTAAAAAAATCTCTCATTTGTTTTACTAAATACGGTCCATTACACAGCAAAGCTTAGAGTCTCTAACAATTATATTGATGCTCATTTCAACATAAAAAAGACAATACATTATTTCTGAAGCATACGTGGGTCAAAACTCCCGTGAAATGAAACTTAGAACAGAAAAACATAACAATACACTCAGTGTCCCATCACCAGAGGAAATCAGACTGACGCTGGAGCCATGGAAACCTCTGAGTATACATTCTAGAGTGCAACGGCACTAACAAAATTCAGCCAAAGCAAAATTACAGACAGCTAATCCTCATTGAACAAGCAACTTCACCTCCATCAATCCAGTAGAAAAGTTTAAAAGGATTACAGGTAGTATAAGACTGTTGATTTGATCTGAAGCACTGTACACCACCTTGTATAAGGGTACAGTAACACTGCAAATATTGAGAGCAATAAAAGGGCCTTTTTTGGACCCAATGCATTTGATAAGATAACCACAAAAGCCAAGGAAATGTGAGCATTGAAACTGTACACATGGGGTATGTCTCTCTGGCATAGCTGCTGTTTCTTTAAATATTTTCCAACTGGTTACAGCAGCAGAGTGATATAGCGGACGCTTCTATACAGACAGGATTCGTCACAGATTTTATATGAGGATGTCGGGCTGATGGCAATTTGCTTAAACTATTTGTTTCAATTTACCCAACCCCAACCCACAGCTGCCAGACTTAACTTCCACATTGTGGAAAGAGGCTCTCTGCAGAGATCCACAGGGTTTCACAGGACTGAAAATGAACACACCTAGTACAAGGCATCGTACCAAAAAAAAAAAACTAAACAACAAGAGCAAACAACTGATTCCAATCACCACAAACAAAGCACAGGACCACATATAGGTTGCATGTGAATATAGGATAGGATGAACAACGCACGTAAGTCTCTAACTTGGAGGTATCAGCGGGGTGCTACTGGAAAGAGCAGAAGGAAAGTCTAAGCAGATTCTGGGACATGCTCAGCAGAAAACTTCTCCGTTACTTTGGTCACTGATACTTCGTGCCAGACCCTCACTAACCTGTGAGGGATCCGTACGTTTGAATTACATGGATAACGTGTGCACCCCCTCACCGTGTCTCTCAAATACGCACCAATATTCTTATTTTACAGCTGTCACCTATATAAATTACTTTCTGACCCAGACAAACTTGCATAGCTTAGAAGTTTACATTTGCATTATTTATACGTTTCAATATTTTGACAAAGTTGTACAATTAGCAGTGCTTTGTCCCAAGATTCGAACATGCAACTACCTGGTGTCACTGCCAAACCTACAGTGTGAGCCAAAACATTTTTACAAATGTCCTACGATACTACACGGACTTTTTTCGTTTGAAATGAGCACACAATCCCAGGAATATCAGTGCTCATTACATTTAACTAAAACATTGTATTAAATGAAAATATACATCCACATAACTCTCAGCTGTGTTTTCAGTTGTATAACCATCAACTATTAAGTATACTCTGCTCGTGTGATATGCTCAGATCCATCTCATCACAAATTCTACCTTAATCGCTTATGACTTGAACAAATCCAATTACTCGTCAACAATACCGCTTTCAAGAAGCAAGTGAATGTCCAAAAACTACAAATCCCGTTTGTGTCACAGGGCAATTTCGGAACACTTATTGAAGCATTGTGGGAATTGCAGTTGTGGGTGATCTGTAACGCTCAGGACAGTCGCAAGCACCCCGGTGGCAGGAGGACCTGTAGGTAAAATATTGGGGAGGAGCTTTCGATGCTTGGCATATAGATGCCTTTAGATCTTAAAGGCAAAGTAATCAATTTAACCATGAATCGCTAGCTGTTTGGTTTCTGAAGTCGCCTGCCTCTGTCTTCCATTAAAAAACCGCAAAATTTCTCCTTTAGTAAGAGAAGAGTAAGAAGTCGAATAAACCGTCGGTTAGGTAATCCTCAGTGTTATATTATTTAGCGACTTTTACTGCATCTCGTTTTAGCTGTCCCACTTATTTAAGTCATATAACCGAATCAGCTGCATAGCTATGGTTTTGGATTTTCGGTGTTTTCCGTATACGGTAAGATTCAAAACTCGATTAACTTACTTTGCAAAGTACCCTATTTGTAAAAAAAAAAAAAAACATAAAATAACAAATAAATAATTCGTGTATCACAAATTTTGATTTGTGATTCTAAATGACGTGAATTTCAGGACAAAGGTTTGGGACAGGTCGCCTTAACAGTCATGACACTGTGTTTTGCTAATTTTGCCAAATATTAATTAAATAACAATGACCGACTTAATTTAGCCTTTTTTAATTTAATTGCCTTTAATAAAAAAGTATCAATTCCAGTTTAATATTCCGCCGTGCAATTAATTTGGCTGGCGTTGTTACCTGAATGTCCAAGTAGGATACACCTGGTATAACCAACTCAGCCAAAAGGGCTACCATATTTTTTATTATGCGTGGTATTTAAATAAAATTGTTATAAGAAAATCTAAAACTGTTGTCTTAAATTTTGTCCGATGAAGCGACTGGAGAACGTTTGTTACACCGACGTAAATGTTCGAGTACAAGCGCCGAAGAACTCAGAATTTTAATGATTGGGTTAAAGATTGTCTTTATTTTTCCCTTTAAGAGTGTGTGATCCTGTCAAGCCCAGTGGCAGAATTTCAGCCAATTAAAGCCCCCCGCCCCCCACCTTGCGCAGTACTTAGAGAAAGGGCGGGCCGATGGCATGAACGATGTGTTACGTTTCCAAGGAAACCGGTTGTCTTGACCTCCCCTATCCCTCATCCTCCCCAGGCTAAAGACCGGTTACCATGGAGATAATTGAATCTCCGAGTGTTTTCCTTTGGCGTAAAGTGTGTTGATAGAACGTCGGAAATAAGTTTTATTTAGCCACTTACTTCTGAAACTAGAAACTAGAAAGAAAGGGGTTGTTTGAAATAAGAAAGAAAGAAAAGTAATTAATACTTATATGTTATGCATTTTAATATAACGTTATCAGTTTAAAATATAACAGGGTTAAGATATAGCCTGTTCTTGGAGCACAGGAGGGAAAATGTTCTTCTCGTCTGTATTTTCTTGAAATGAGCAAATATAAACGCCGACATGCTGCTAAAAGTATATTATTGCCTTTTAATTTTGTGTTTAAGCCTTGTACCCTAACTTTACTATTTGCAGTATTTGGGCCAATCTCCCTTGTAGTGTTTGAGAGTACTCCACTTTAGTGGACCTCGGTGTCTGTCAGAAGCCTGTATTATAAACGGTAATCACTGTCGATGTCGGACCAGCCCTGCTGCCCTCTTCTTCACATATGGTAGTTTTTTCTTGAGTAACAAAGTGTGAATGCCTTTATAGCGATGAAAGGGAAACGGCAACATGTCCACTTGGTCAGAAATTGTGTAGAAGGGGACGTGCCGTTGAGCGTCAGCAGGGGTACCATTTCAGCGGGACACATGGGTTTGGGGACACAGTGCCGGCTGGTCGCTCCCACTCCCACCTTTCCGAGGGAGAGGGCGCAAGTGTGAGCCTGCAGGATCCTCATTTAGGAGAACTCTCCATTCACCCTGGATTGTGTAGAGCTCCAGGGCCTGTTTAGAGATCTCAGCTTGTGGAGGAATTACAGTGAGTGAGGAAAATGCTGTCATGACCTACACAATATACCTACGCACCCCGCTGGGTTGATTAACGTGCATGGTGAACAACACAGTCCTCCGGTCTGGACTTATGTGCATTTGATAGGTCTCATTCTCTCCTATCCTCCTTGACGGCTTTGTAGAGCGATAGACTACCCCAGGTGAGCAGGTAGAGTATCATATCTCATCAGTGTAATATGTAGTACCATGCAGTAAATTGGCAGCCTTAGAGAAGGGCATTGGTGTGGTCAACATGCCACCTGAATAAACGAGAGAGTGTACGCGTGTGTGTGTGTGTGTGTGTGTGTGTGTGAGCGAGAGGGTGTAAGTGTGTGTGTCCGTAGGAGGGTATGTCTGTGTGTGTGTAGACCTGTGGATGCGCATGTGTGTGTGTCTGTAGATGCGCGTGTCTGTGGGAGTGTATGGCTTTGTGTTATGTGTGTGTGTGTAAAAGAGAGAGAGTGTAAGTGTGTGTGTGTGTCTGTGAGAATGTGTCTGTGTGTGTGTGTGTGTGTTTAACATACTTCTGAGATCTTCAGAAAGGTGTGTCCCCTGTTTGACTGGAATGCCAACTTCCTGTGACCTGTTCAGACCCATCTGCCACCCTGGGAGCTCCTTCACCTGACAATCAAAGAGACAGACACTGTGTTTGTGGGGGTCACAGATTGACTATCGCTTAACATCCCACACATGTGAACAGAGTGCCTTTGGGCGAACACACCCCCTGTAAAGATAGTGTTAAGTTACAACAGCACTGTCTCCTATTTCAGAGGCCAATTGAAATTCCTTGCATTTTCTCACGATCTGCAGTATGCAGTAAACTGCTTCTTTATTCATGACTGTCTAAAGGAAGCAAAATTGCAACTAGCTACTTTATGCATGGAACTAATCATGAACTAATATAGCTCAAATTTATGGGGTCACTTCGGAACCAAATTTAATGCCAATTGAATTATATATATATAATTTAATATATATACATATATATATATATATATATATATATATATATTCAAACAGTATACTCTATTTTTTCATTCCAGAGAGGATCATAGCTTATTCTGATAGCACAAATCCCTATCACTTAATCTAAAAAGAATTTAAGCATAAATGCATCATGCAGTGTACATACGGGTTATCCAAAAAGCCTGCAGTTCACCCTGGTTATGGTAATCTGCTGATCCAATAAATAAATTAATCAATCAACAAATAATCCTCATTTAAAACACCATAAAAGTATTTCTGCAACATTTTCTTTTTCACTTTAATGACACATACTGCGTTTTATTATATTTTTTCTGTTGGACTATTTCCGTGATATCACTACCGCCTTCTGGTTAAGGGGCTTTAAGAAAGCACCCTGCACACACGCACACAAGCACACAAGCACAAGTACACGCACGCACGCACATACATGCACACACACACACACACACACGCACAAACACACACTCAGTCAGACACACACACACACACGCACAAATACAAGCACACAAGCACAAGTAGACACACACATAAGCACAAATACACGCACACACAAGAATACGTACACACACAGAAATACAGAAACACGCATGCTAAAAAAAATACACGCACACAATATACAAATACACAAACACGCACACACACATTTGTCAGTGAGCTGACAGTTCCAGCCAGTCTGTGAGCCTACAGCACCGGCCGGTCTGATGTCAGAGATGTCAGAGAGGGGTTCTAAGTTTCCGGAGCTCTTATCTCTCTCTTGGTGACGTATGATGTCACACTGGTGACGTATGATGTCACACTGGTGACGCGTGATGTCACACAATTTCACAAACTCATCCTGCAGCCTCCGCCATGAAGCTGAAATCCAGGGCAGTGCCACGACGGGTACAGCAGCGCCCCAGAAAGGCCCTGGATTCAACTGGATTTCCAACCCTTTCTGGGGCGCTGTTGTACCCATTGTGACCTGGATCTCAGAGCCCGGTTCCACATGAACAGGGAAACTGATTGGTATTTTCTTGTGGTCACCTTCCATACACCACCAGCAGGTACAAGGTAGGAATCGCTGTAAGCACTAAGGACGAGCGCTGTAACCAATGAACCCAAAAGAAGGCGTTTGCCGAGCGGAGCCCAGACAAAATGTGCAGCTGTTCAGGGAGCTCTCAGCGGTGCTGGCTGGATCTTTCCCGGGGTCCCTCCCGTAGGTCTGGCCTGTCCTACGTCTCGCTGTGCACGTCCCCCCAAGCCTGGAATTCAGGCTCCACAAAGGCCCGAGGACCAGGAATGCTGGGAAGAGCTTG
Source organism: Hiodon alosoides (assembly GCA_025775065.1). NCBI lineage: Eukaryota > Metazoa > Chordata > Actinopteri > Hiodontiformes > Hiodontidae > Hiodon > Hiodon alosoides. The sequence continues at coordinate 991,505 of JAOYSI010000024.1, read as the reverse complement.
CTTTCCCAGCCAGCATCTCTCCTCTCGGTTCTGCTGGAAAGATTGACATTGCCAAAGGCTCCTGATTGGCCCCTACAGGACACCACCAGCAACACTGGTTCTCTTTTTTCTTATTGTTGTTTAACATAAGCTTGGCTTGGAATGTTAACAGCCATACAGATTTAAGGAAGGAAAAGCAAAATATTTCCTGTTGGCACTTTTAAGCCAATGGGATTGGTGCAGTTTGTTTCGAGTTTCCCCCATCCAAGAAAGAGTTCTCCTAGACCTCTCATTTGGACAGTTTTATCTACATCTCCTGCTGAGTTTCAGAAAATGATGTACTCCACGATGACGTAACCCCACTGGAATGACCTGTCCAATGAAAAGCTGTACATTTTGCTCTATACTCTATATTTCTTCGCATTTGCCCAATAAAATTGGTGTATTAGAGTGTGTGCGTTTGTGACTGTGTTTTTGTGAGGGAGAGGGTGTGTGCATGTGCGGGCATGTTTGTGCACGTGCACGGGTGTGTGTGCATGTGCGCTTGCATGTGTGCATCTGTATGTGTGTGTCTGTCTGTGTGTGTGCATGTGTGCGTCTGTCTGTCTGTCTGTGTGTGGGTGTGTGTGTGTGTGTGTCTGTCTGTCTGTGTGCGGGTGCGTGTACTTGGTTGTACTTGGTACTATATTTTTATTTTTGACCCCAATTAGATTTCCTACCTGTGTAGATTGAGTAATAATTCTTATTGTTTTTTGTTGCGGGTGTTAATTTGACTAATTTGGTTGAGTGTCAGTACCCCACAACTGAGGGGATTCTCCTATGGGGCAAGAAGAAGGTTGTGAATGAAGGTTCTCGCTCTCTCTCTGCCCTTTCTCTCTTGCCTTCTTAACTCTGACTATGTATGGATCACTGATCCTGTGTTTATTTATCTTTGGGTAGAGAGTCTTTGATTGGTCTGAAATGAAAATGAATTTTTTAGGTTTTAAATGCGCGATAAAACCTGTCCGTGGGCTGAAGTCCCAGGATTCCAGAAGTGTAGCAGAAAGAAAGGAGTGTAGGTGAACATGGTTGTTAATCGAACACAGATGCCCCCCTTAGAGGGGCGGACAGAAGCGGGGTGGACATCTCTACTGGGGACTGAAGCTCCCTGGATGTTTAGATTTAAACACAGCTTGTTCAGTGAAAGCCACTAAAAACTCCCAGGGTCTGCTTTCGGTTTTAGCCAGAGCTGTGATTCCCGACTGAGCATAAAAAAGCTCTCTGCTCCCTGTTCCCAGCTCCTTGTTCCCTGCTCCCTGTTCCCAGCTCCCTGTTCTCAGCTCCCTGTTCCCAGCTCCCAGCTCCCAGCTCCCTGTCCCCTGTTCCCTGTTTCCTGTTTCCTGTTTCCTGTTTCCTGTTTCCTGTTTCCTGTTTCCTGTTCCCTGTTCCCAGCTCCCAGCTCCCTGATCCCTGTTCTCAGCTCCCAGCTCCCTGTTCTCAGCTCCCTGTTCCCAGCTCCCAGCTCCCAGCTCCCTGTTCCCTGTTCCCTGTTCTCTGTTCCCTGTTCTCTGTTCCCTGTTTCCTGTTTCCTGTTCCCTGTTCCCAGCTCCCAGCTCCCTGTTCCCTGTTCCCTGTTCCCTGTTCCTTGTTCCCTGTTCCCTGCTCCCAGCTCTCAGCTCCCTGTTCCCTGATCCCTGTTCTCAGCTCCCTGTTCCCTGTTCCCTGTTCCCTGTTCCCTGTTCCTTGTTCCCTGTTCCCTGCTCCCAGCTCCCAGCTCCCTGTTCCCTGATCCCTGTTCTCAGCTCCCAGCTCCCAGCTCCCTGTTCCCCGTTCCTTGTTCCCTATTCCCTATTCCCTGTTCCCTGTTCCCAGCTCCCAGCTCCCAGCTCCCTGATCCCTGTTCTCAGCTCCCTGTTCCCTGACCCCTGTTCTCAGCTCCCAGCTCCCAGCTCCCTGATCCCTGTTCTCAGCTCCCTGTTCCCTGACCCCTGTTCTCTGTTCCCTGTTCCCAGCTCCCTGTTCCCTGTTCCCTGTTCCCTGTTCCCTGTTCCCTGTTCCCTAATCCCTGTTCCTAGTGCAGTGTGTTGGAGTGTGATGTTTTCCTCTTCAGTTTTGTGAGTCCATTGTCAGTTTTAGCGAGTAATCATTTGAGAGAAACCCTCACTGACCATTGTTTCCACTCGATGCTAATTAACATAAATAGATTTGAATAGATGTTAGCATACTCCATCCTATGCCTTGCTGTGTGGTCCATTTCACTGAACGCCCCGCCCCTCCTTACCACTGACACCTGTTTTTGATATTCACATCCCTCCAAGGGATGGTTTTGTCCATACTGTAGATATGTGTAGACATACTGTAGCGTACAGCATCAGCTGTTAAAAAGGAAGGTTAGCTCTGTGGAGTGTCCAGCGTGGCAGCACCACTCATCTGTAACAGGAAGCTGAAAAATAAACACAGACAAACCAAACCGACGATACAGCCACCTAAACCATAAAAGTATTGGGTTTGCACGTTTGTCCTTAGGTAAGACATGGGCAGTAATACCTATTCCAGGATGTGTGCGTGAGTGGTAATGCGCTCACTTCTGTGTATGTGTGAGTTGATGGTTACTCTGAGGTATATGTGTGATTCTGATTGGTCATGGGTACTCAATGAGTGTGTGAGTGTGTGAGTATGGTGATGTAAGTGTGAGTTTGGTGAAGTGTGTGTGTGTGTGTGCGTCTGTGAGTTTTAGTACAGTGATGTGTGTGACTATGGTGATGTGTGTGAGGTGCTGAGTAACATCCCAGAATCCATTCTCCACCAAAAACAGAATGACTAACAGCAGAAATATTACCTCCAGTAAAGCCTCCAAAGGGCATTTCACCATCTTTTATCAATCAAGTTTTCTCAAAATTACTCTACCTTCATGCAAAAGTGTCAGGTTCATTCATGTTTTTAAAATATCACAATTATAATGGTAGTCTAAATTTATGGATATATGACAGTGCGGTTCATGCAAATGAGTCTTTGTGTCAGTAAATGCTCCAGCTGCGCAGCTGTGAGTGTCCCTGTAACGGGTGGGCATGCCCAGCTGCGCAGTTGTGAGTGACCCTGTAACAGGTGGGCATGCCCAGCTGCGCAGTTTTGAGTGTCCCTGTAACAGGTGGGAATGCCCAGCTGCGCAGCTGTGAGTGTCCCTGTAACGGGTGACATTCCCAGCTGCGCAGTTGTGAGTGTCCCTGTAAAGGGTGGGCATGCCCAGCTGCGCAGCTGTGAGTGTCCCTGTAACGGGTGACATTCCCAGCTGCGCAGCTGTGAGTGTCCCTGTAACAGGTGGGAATGCCCAGCTGCGCAGCTGTGAGTGTCCCTGTAACGGGTGGGCATGCCCAGCTGCGCAGTTGTGAGTAAACTTTCATTCTATGATATTTTAATTTAAGTTTTATACAGAGAACTCACTGCTACATAAACTACAGTGATAGTAGCCAAATATCCTTTAAATCAAATATCTTGCCATTCGTAAGTCTGGGCATTAATGACTTGGGAGAGTGAAACATTTCATGTGTAAATTTATGGATGTAGGCACAAATTTCATCTTTTCATTTGTCATCCTGGCAAAGCAGACTTCAAAAGGGTATACTGGTCTCAAAGATTCCATTGAAATTTTAACTATTACTCCTTTCCTCACAACTTTTTTTTAAACATCTGTTAGTTGTTCAGGAAATATGTGTATGTGTGTGTCTGTGTCTCTGTGTTTGTGTGTGATGTGTGTGTGTGTCAGTGTGTGTCTGTGGTGTCTCTGTATGTGTGTGTGTGTGTGTCAGTGCGTGTGTGTGTCTGTGTCGCTGTGTTTGTGTGTGTGTGTGTGTGTGTGTGTCAGTGGGTGTGTCTCTGTGTCAGTTTTGTGTCAGTGTGTGTGTCTCTGTGTCTCTGAGAAACAAATCCACATGTGGAGAACCTCCGTATTGGGCTGATCAGTCTTTCCCCTAATGATTCCCACCAGCTTCCAGATTCTCTCCACAATGACCCTCTGACTCTCAGACAAACTTCACAGGGTTTCTTTATTGTCTGGAGAAGTCCCCCCTCCCTGCCCACAGACTGCCAGGTGCACCAGTATTTCTGTGTCAACCGCTCCCAGAGTGGGACGTGCCGGCTCTCGCCCTTGTGGTCTGCTGCAGCCTCGGCTCCAGGTGTGTTCCGGGGACGAGCACAGGCAGGTCCTTCCCCGTCCGCGGATGTGGAGGGGGTGCTGCCTGACTGCCGCATGGTCTCTCTTTCAATGTCCTGTCTGTGTCCCCCTCCCTGTATGTGCCCTCTCTGTCTGTGTCCCCTGTCTTTCTGTGCCCTCCCTGTCTGTGTCCCTTCTCTATCTGTGTCCTCTCCTTGTCTGTGCCCTCTCTATCTGTGTCCTCTCCCTGTCTGTGCCCTCTCTGTCTATGTCCTCTGTCAGTTTGTGTCCTACCTGTCTGTGTATTCTCCCTGTCTGTGTCCCTTCTCTATCTGTGTATTCTCCCTGTCTGTGCCCTCTCTGTCAGTGTCCTCTCCCTGTCTGTGCCCTCTCTGTCTATGTCCTCTGTCAGTTTGTGTCCTACATGTCTGTGTAGTCTCCCTGTCTGTGTCCCTTCTCTATCTGTGTCCTCTCCCTGTCTGTGCCCTCTCTGTCAGTGTCCTGCACCTACGCACTGGTGAAGCTCCCTAGCCGTGGGTTTGTATTTTCTGTGAAGCTCCCTGGTCCTGGGTCTGTATTTTCTGTGAAGCTCCCTGGTCGTGGGTCTGTATTTTCTGTGAAGCTCCCTGGTCCTGGGTCTGTATTTTCTGTGAAGCTACCTAGCCGTGGGTCTGTATTTTCTGTGAAGCTCCCTGGTCCTGCGTCTGTATTTTCTGTGAAGCTCCCTGGTCCTGGGTCTGTATTTTCTGTGAAGCTCCCTGGTCGAGGGTCTGTATCCTGGAGGCACCTGGAACTGAAAATGATTTGTCTCATGGGATTACACCAGAGTCCCCCCCACAAGCGCTGGACTGACCACACGCCCCCCTACAATAGGAGTTAATCTGAGTTTCCCAGGACGTGTGTGTCTCAGGGGCTCTCGTGGTCTGTAATTGCCATGTGCGCAATGTTGAGGTGTTGACATTTAATAAAACAGTTTCTTTAGTGCCCCCAGTGGCTGATTCATGATTCTTTCTACTGTCCATTAAGGGCAGGGGGGAATAGGAAAAGCGAGCTTGCGTGGGGAAGCCCCTAAACAGGGAACCCATAGCAGTTTAGTCACGCTCGCTGCAGTTCCCGTAAGTAATTTATCCCTAGCACCCAAATATGTAAACCCCTCCCCTCTTCGCCCCCACCCCCCTGCCACCACTGGATGATATGGAGGTTAAGTAGTCCGATTTGGGGTAACGCCGGTGGGCCGCCTTTAGGTTACTTTTCCCGGAGTTGCTCCCAGGTCTCGATAGGCACAACGTTGCATCGCGACAAACTGGGTTTCCCAACCGTAGTCCCATAAAACTCCGCGGTCTCTTAGAGTCTGCTTTCTGGAATGTATGTTTTGGTGGGGAAGTTAATACAATACAGAAAATGGCTGTTGATTATATTTATTTTATTTTACCCCACGTACTTTGTTATGTTATGCTGTGTTCTATTGTGAAACCTATTTTCGTGATTAACAGTAAAAATAGCCTATTCCCTCACAAAAATAACATTCGTACAACAGTAGAAGGAACATGTTTTGCGATATCTTGTTACAGATACCTAGACCACTTCGTAAATGCTAAGTAAAAATCGTAAGATGCCTTACAGAAGAAAACACAAAACCATATATTGTATAATATATTTAAGATGATGCAAAAATTGACATATAAATAGCAGCCTACTTGTCACGCGCGATGTAAACATTTGAGATAAATTAGTGCATATTTTGCTTCTTGTAAAATATCGGGAATTGTGTAACTTCATGATCTAGATTACGCGAAAGACAACCAGAGACTATCGCAGCTCTGTAGGACACTCCCCTTTGGTATCCGCCCCTCCCCAAACTCAAAACGATGCGAGGGCGGAGACAGGCGGTCCAACTGGGAGGTTTCCAAGGTGATCGACAGCCCAGGTGATTCGAGGAGTTACTTCTCAATAACGTAAATGCATAATCATGAATAACTTTCTTTTAATCGCATTCGCTTACGGTATTGCGTATAAAACGCTTATATAAATTATTTATAAAAGCAGTGTCATGTCATCTACACACATGCAAGTGATAAGTCAAGTTTTCTCTAAGGAAACGTGAGCATGACTATGGTAAGGTCAGTTATAGTGGCGTGCGTTTTAATATAAAACGCAAATCATAGGCATACTTTAAAAAAAAAAAAATCCTTGCTAATGTCTAGTTTTCACCCCTTTGAGGTTCAAATTTAAATGCTGTAAAGAACAATTATTATATTGTGTTAGACTTCAATTCCGAGTGAAGGTGGTTGTGGTGTCGTGAACAGCAGAGCGATCTTCGTTTAAATATTATAAAACAGTATCGTACGAACTGTAGGCTATATATGTCCTTCGTATACAACCGCGCGCAAAAAGAAGAAGAAAATAGTCAAGCTATCCATCAGTCAAACTTTTGAATAGCTCTGGATGTTATTAAATAACAGTAAAAAAAAATAACCAGGAAAAGTATGTACCATGAAATACCCTGGCTTTCTCAGTTCACAGAGCAATGCCGGAGCCGGAAATAAAACGCAGCTTTTGGAGCGTTAAGATAAGGATGACATTTACTCCATGAGACTGACTGACTCAGAGCCGTGAGAGAGAGAGAGAGAGAGAGAGAGAGAGAGAGAGAGAGAGAGAGAGAGAGAGAGAGAGAGAGAGAGAGAGAG
>JAOYSI010000024.1:950571-977048 GCA_025775065.1 Hiodon alosoides | reverse complement strand
TTTCTCTGTATGTAAAGCGTCTTTGTGACATGGAAACATGTGAAAAGCGCTTTATAAAAATAAATTGATTGATTGATATATCTGCGCGAAATGTAAGATTTAAAAAACGTTTATATATCCCCCCGGGTCACCACGTCCGTGTTTGGTCAGGGTGAGAATCTGTCTGGTGGACATGTCTGTGCCTGAGCTGGTCCCGGACCTGTGTTCAAGGCCTTGTTCTGCCCAGACACGAGACGAAGGAGACTCTACTGTTAAAGCATTCCTTTCCATCATCTGTAGCGGGTTCGGTGGCATGGGGGGGAAAAAACCCAAAAAAAACCCCATGGAGATCTGCAGACTCTGACGGATCAGCTTCTCTCCGTTCTCCGTTTTCATGTCTTTTAGCCGTGAGCAGCGGGATGCGTGCTGAGACGTCTCTTTGGTTGAGTGGAGTGCAGTAAATTGGAAACCGTTAGCCTGTACCCGCGTGACCCTGCGCCGCCGCCGCCTCCTCGTTGGGTGCAGAATGACCCTCTTTCTCAACTCCACTGCTTTGTCTCAGCTTTAGATTCCGTTCAGTTCTGACGCTCGCCCTCCAACTACCCCCAGACGGATCCACCACATTTTGTGGTGTCTGCCTAGCGTCTCCCCGGAGAAGACGGGCGAGGGGTGAATGGGTGGGGAGATTTAACGGGCGGGCGGCTGGCTGTTTAAAGTTCCAGCTGAGACAAACTGAACTACCCCCATGGCCATAACCAGTGTTTAAAATCCTTTAATATGTGTTCCAGGGGTTAATATGTTGTGAAATGCAGACCTCTCATGTTACTAGCTGGTTATGAGTGGTAATGGGTGTCGGAGGGATTTTCCAGCTGTTATCTGGCTCCTTGGATCTACGTGAAGTGCTGAGGGTCTTGATCTCCCATACATCTCGTCTGGGTCAGCTCGATTCTCTCTGTGTCTCCAGTCAGCGTTTGGATTGGATTACGAGTGGAGAGCTTCACCCTTATCAAAGGGAGCCTGAACACCGGTTTGGTCCCTTGGAATAGGCCTGTGTTTCCCCATCCTGTTCCTTGGCAACCATTATTTATGCTGTTTAATGTCAAACTATTTACTTGATCTGGTTTGATTTTTTTTTTTTTTTGTGACATGGAAAACTAAAGCGGTTGGCCTGGCCTGGCCTGTCCAGTAAGAGGCCCGTGCTTTGCCCCAGTTCCTCGTTAACGGGACTTTATCCCTGAAACTTGGGGGCGGTGGAGCCGGACAGAAAGCCATCTGGCAGACGACTCCTTTAGAAGTGGGTTAAGAAGAGCTTGTCTTTAAGGTGCTGGAGACTGGAAGCGTCTGATTCCCTTAAAGAAAGATTGAGGGCGGGCTTTGAGACGTGATTAAAGAGAAACTGTGTGATCACTCCTGTGAGTATTGCTACGTTATAAAATGTGAGCGTTTCAGTTATGCAAAGTGCTCCAGCATAAACCTAGGGTTTTTTATTTAAGATGCAGTTAAATATGGCATTGTATCTCTCAGCTAGAGTCCTAGGACCTTGGGAGTAGATGTATTTAGTCGAAAGACGTAAGCGTGGGGTACTTCCATTACAGAAAATACCTGAGCGGTTTTCTCTTGTTGTTGCTGCCTTGCTTCTGTGTTGTGTCTCCAGTGGTTCAGTCCTCGCTCCTCAGTCCTCGCTCCTCAGTCCTCGCTCCTCAGTCCTCGCTCCTCAGTCCTCGCTCCTCAGTCCTCGCTCCTCGCTCCTGTTTTTGTGCCCCCCCCCCCTCCTCCATGCAGAGTCCCGTCAGGCAGACGTTTACTTTTAGACTCTGCTAACTTTAAAGGTGGCGACATGACCCAACAGGATTCTGTGTTCTCCACCTTTTTCAATGCTTGGTTTTTTTTATTTCTCCCCACAAGCAAATTCCTAAAATCAACTCTCCTCTCTCCTGACGGTGAATGGGTGAGGTGTAGTGATGGTTTTGCCTGACCAGGTGTTCAATCCCCCACTTGCCTCCGGTCATTGTCACTCCCTGTATGGCTGCCACGTGGCAGACAACCTCAGTGTGTGGTTTAATGACCAGGACGCTCCTGCAGGACGCTCCTCGTGTGCGGTTTAATGACCAGGACGCTCCTCAGTGTGTGGTTTAATGACCAGGACGCTCCTCAGTGTGCGGTTTAATGACCAGGACGCTCCTGCAGGACGCTCCTCAGTGTGTGGGTTAATGACCAGGACACTCCTGCAGGACGCTTGTTTGAGCAGTGTATTAGCAGTGCCTTGGTGGACCTCACAATAGCAGGGGGAAAAACCCTAAACCTCAGGAGGGAAATGACTCTCCTCTTTGTTAGTTAGTAATGAGGGTTTAAAGCAAAGCGCTGCTGGGAATTGGATTGCTCTGTGGTTCATTACTAGCGATTTTAAGCCACCAAATCAGTCTCTACTGGGCTTGGGTAGCCCCACCCCTTTTTCTTTCAGTTTCTTTCCAGTAAAAAAAAAGGGTTGTCCTGAGCCAACAGTGATGAAACATTTTGGGAAGTCCTTACATTTCTCAATTCTGCTATCCACTACATTCCACACGCTCTCGTGTAATCACGCTCTCGTGTAATCACGCACTCATAACCCCCTCGTGTTATCACGCACTCAACCCCCTTGTGTAATCACGCTCTCGTGTAATCACGCACTCATAACCCCCTTGTGTAATCACGCTCTCGTGTAATCACGCACTCATAACCCCCTTGTTTAATCACGCTCTCGTGTAATCACGCACTCATAACCCCTCGTGTACTAACGCACTCATAACCCCTCGTGTACTAACGCACTCATAACCCCCTCGTGTAATCGCGCCCTTATGCAATCACGCACTCATGTAATCACGCACTCATAACCCCCTCGTGTAATCACGCACTCATGTACTAACGCACTCATAACCCCCTCGTGTAATCGCGCCCTTATGCAATCACGCACTCATGTAATCACGCACTCATAACCCCCTCGTGTAATCACGCACTCATGTAATCACGCACTCATAACCCCCTCGTGTAATCACGCACTCATGTAATCACGCACTCATGTCCCCCTGCGAGACTGCGTGTTTTGCTGCATGCGTGTGTGTGCGTGTGTGTGTGTGTGTGTGTGTGTGTGTGACTGCGTGTGTACATAGCGCCATGTCCTTGAGTCTTCAGTCAGAGATAATGCATCTGTTCCAAAGGGGCGACGGAGGGCGATCGGCCCGGGCTCAGCCTGTGACATCTCCCAGCCCTCAGCCCTTCTTTTGTCTGCGTATCCCAGCTGGCCACATGGGAGGACAAAGCTGCCCTTTGGGGGAGGCCAGGGCAGCTGACCCGATCAGAACCGGCAGGATAGGACAGACTGGTAATGGGCCGTCGCTGTTCCACGCTCTGGTTTTGTTTTGTGTTAACCCATTATGCCGCCACGCTAAGACCGCTTGGCTTTGAAAACGTTTTGTTCTGAGAATATTACCAACTATAACTTCTTACTTTAGACTATGGGTTATAGCTGGAAAGACTTTCCCGTTTGTTAGGAAACTGGTCAGCGCTGAGCTTGTCCGGTAATGGAACCGGTAAAGGAACTGTTTACTGACGAGCGCCCTATTTTTGGATTGCTACACTGTGGAAATTTCCCGGCCAGTTTTGTGTGCCGTCCGCCTTCCGTTTTGGGATAATCTACGCTTTGAGATTTGCTAAGACAGAGATCTTTCCCCCATAACAATACTGTTACTCCCCAGGAGGTAGAAGCCATTGTTTAAAACTGTAGTTCCCTGCAAGAAGAATTTATAACCGTCATTGAGGAGCTAGAAAAAAAAAACTATATTTCGAGGTGCACTAAGCTCTTTCATAGTTTAGTCCTCTGAAGGGTTCCTGTACTGGTTTAAACATGCCCTTCTGAGCGCTCCGGGTTTGGTGATGACAGAAAGTGCAGGAAAGTGTCAGTTTCAAAGGCAGTTGCTATGTATGCCCGTTTCTATGTTCACTGAAGATGCAGGGGTTTAACGACACAAAAAATCTGAACATTTTACAATGGCAGGAATATTACCCTTTCAGTTTGAGTATTTACCAACTGAGGACAGGAGCCGCACGGATGACCGTTTCTGACGAGGCAGGCCAATCAGGATGTTCTACGGCTGCGGCTTACTGCCGATGGAGAATGCTGTTGCTGTAAAGGGCTACGGTTGCTACGGTTGCCGTTTATTTGGCGATGTAGTATTAGTTTTGTTCCATTTTATGCGTGAACTGCTGCAGAAAAATAAAATCTGGGGTGAAGACATAGAGCCGGAGGGGCCCCCCAAAATTGCACTGCACGCCTCTGTTAGATGTAACACTTTGCTCTGAAAACGATTCCTCTGTATTTAAACACATTTTGTCCCTATCCACACCTTTTGCATTTCTCTGGAATATAGGGATTTGCAGGGATTTGGGGGTTACCATTGGGAAATGCCTTTTAATAAGCATTTCTTGTTCCATGGTGCTGGAAAGCCGACAGGAGTGAGGTTCTGTGAGGTTTAGCAGTCCACTTAATATGAGCTACGTGGACGTTTCAGGACACTGCAGCCACGAGATGCCACTGCCTCGGGTTCGAGGTTAAGCTGCTGTTCTGTTCCTTCAGTCCATTATTGAGGAGCTGCTGCTTCTGAGGAATGACCTGGGATTCCACAAAACCAAGTCTTTTGGTCGGTCTGGAATTGACCTGACTGGTTTTCCCAGATCCAGAAGCTCCTGTTCAATTAGAGTGGGATCATTTCTCTGTTGGGCTGTCTATACTTCCTCAATATCAAGGGTGTGACCGTCTGCGGTCTTGTTGTGAGAGCCTCTCTGCTATCTCATGAGTCAGTTGACCGCGCACACGTTCCCTGACCCCACGGTACAGTTTCCTTCACCCCTCTGCTTCCCTGACCGCCCCGTGTTCCCCAGCGACGGGTGTCGAGCGCTGTAAGCCAGCATGGCTGTGGCAGACAGATGTGACGTGCACATCTGCCCAGTTGTGGGCGGCTTGTCTGTCATCAGAATGAAAGTACTTCTCAAGTTAACACCGTGGAATGCCAGGTGCTGTTTTTTTACACTCGAGTTAAGTGTTTTTGCTGCGTAAACAATTTGTCGCTCGGGAAGTCACGCAGAATGTTTTAACGTGTAGGGATCTTGGGGGAGTCGTGGGTATTGTGCGATTTCGTGTGAGATATCAGTCATTTTTCACACCGAAATACCGGCTATGCGATCCTTGAGATGCAAAGCAAGTGGCGATGTTTAAGTTTGCATACAGCAGTCAGCCCTGTAGATAACACACCCCACCCCGGTGTTTGTGTTAATGGTAAATGTCGTTCATTCGATGTTAAACAGAGGATCTCTGTTTACTGCACAACGGATGTATTGTGCTGACTCACGAAAGTGCAGAAGCCCACACCTTTCCAACAGCGTATCCCTTCTGAGATTTCATGCCCCAAGCATCCCGGAGAGGCAGTCTATGTGCGGACAACCACCTACGTTTCCGTTCACCAAGTTTACCGTAGCGGTTCAGGGACTTTAAACCTGCTTCCGACGTCCCGCGACCATGCGGGGGATAGGGGTGTATTCACTGTGGTTTAAACTGATCATGTCCACATTTAGCTGGACAATTTCTTTTGAGACTCTGGGAGAAAGGCTGTGTACACGGCGGAGGGGGATTGGTGTTGAGCTGGGAACCTGATCCCTTACTTTAGTTTTAATTACAGAACTGGTATCTGGGTGAGGGTGCCTGTTAGCGTCTGTGTCTTTAGTTCCTCTTGTTGTACGACTGTGTCGTGCATGGGAGGCTGGAGGGTTAGGGTTTTTAGGGTTTCATAACTCTTGTGCAAATGCACGCACACACGCACGCACTCACTCGCACTCACTCACTCGCACGCACTCACTCACTCGCACACTCGCACGCACTCACTCACTCACACGCTCACGCTCACACACGCTCACACACTCGCACACACACACGCGCTCACAGAGACACACACACACTAGCGTGGGTGGAAGTACTCCACTTCTGCTGCCAAACATTAACAATCCTTCCAGTGTAAAATGCATCAGCACTTTTACAGGAAGTCAGATGTAACCTGTGGGTGTGGAAGACTGCAACCAAACCCCACACACGCACACATGAACGCACACACACACACAGGCTTGAATTATGGATAGGATCCCTCTTTAGTGGAGGCCCCATTAAACTGGGTCCTTTCTCTCCACTGTACAACTACAGGATCGCAGCAGCCAGTACAGGTAAAGTGGCTCTCCGGTCCGGGTGCTATCATCTGTGCAGTATCACACAGGGCCATGACCGCTGGGGACCGCTGGGGACCGCTGGCGACGAAAGAGATGAGCTCAGTCATGGTCCCTTACTTTGGGATGAGCGGAGTTGTGGCAACTGGACTCCCTGGTACACAGCTGGTGTCCGTCCTTTTCTGACTTTTTAGGTTAGTGGTGGGCGGAGCAAACTTGGGGCCATGCCCGTGAGAGACCCAAACGATGCCTATCTCAACCGCAGGCGTATGAGCTGGAACGGTACTTTTCTGGTTGGATGTGGGCTACGTTTCTGCTCATCTGAGACGTGATGGGCAGAGTCTGTCATGCGTCTGACTGCTGTGATCTGAGTAGAGCTCCTTCCTGTCGTCCCCACACTCCGCCACTTCCTGGTTCGTCTGTCTGTCTGTCTGTCTGTCTGCGTGCGGTCGCGACGTCAAGGCCCGCTGCTGCTGCTGCGTTTGTGCGGCTTGACGAGTGGCAGATAAGGATCACGTTACGCCTGCGTCGCTGACAGATCCAGTCATGCAAATTCAATGAGCTTTTCCCCCTGGAGCGGGGCCCCTCTGGTTTCTTATGTAAGTTCAGCTAGGGGGCCTGGAGGCTGCTGCTTGGGGGCCTGGAGGCTGCTGCTTGGGGGCCTGGAGGCTGCTGCTTGGGGGCCTGGAGGCTTCAGCTAGGGGGCCTGGAGGCTTCAGCTAGGGGGCCTGGAGGCTTCAGCTAGGGGGCCTGGAGGCTTCAGCTTGGGTGCCTGGAGGCTTCAGCTAGGGGGCCTGGAGGCTGCTGCTTGGGGGCCTGGAGGCTGCAGGTCTTTGTAACCCTGTCCGTTTTCTCCGACGGGGGCGTAGTGGGTCGTGGAGGCGGGAGCAACGCGCTCCGCTGTGCGGGTCAGACGCTAGGGACCTGTCCTCAGATTTCTTAATGTTCTGGTACTTGTTGTTACCCTGTTCCAATACCCCACCCCCCTTTTTATTGCAGTAAATATCAGGTAATCTGATTATAAGTACATGTGTGAATGTTTTCCATTATGTTTTCCTCTGGTGCCAAACTTACACCCAGTGATTTGCCAACATAACCGCATATAACGGCACACTGAATCTTACAATCCCCGAGTGCTAAATTCTGCTGCGGATTACTGCAGTGTCAAAGTGCTACGAGTCGGTGAGTAATGAGGCTCAGAGAGTGGGCATCTGTGCGTCCGTCTGTCTGTCAGTGTGCGTCACAACACAGGCTGGTGAGGTGAGCTGTGTACAATGACGTCAGGGACCGAGCAGATAACAGACCTACCGAGTGTTCTTCTGTTTCCCTTACTGATCTAGAACAGTTCGACGTGTTCCGGCGATTTGGTCTATCGTTTGTATCATTCCTTTGTCTCGTCCTTCACCAACTTCTTATTATTGTTCATTTGGTAACAGAAGTGTAGAACATATTCTGCGCACTGCATTGTCTCTGTCAGTCTCCAACACACTGTGGGCTATCTGTCCACATTGGCCATTGGCATTCTGTCTATCTTTGTGCTGTGTTCAGGGCTATCTGTCCACATTGGCCATTGGCATTCTGTCTATCTTTGTGGTGTGTTCAGGGCTATCTGTCCACACTGGCCATTGGCATTCTGTCTATCTATGTGCTGTGTTCAGGGCTATCTGTCCACATTGGCCATTGGCATTCTGTCTATCTATGTGCTGTGTTCAGGGCTATCTGTCCACACTGGCCATTGGCGTTCTGTAACTCAGCAACTGGGTGTCTCTCTCTCTCTCTCTCCCCTATTATTCACACGGCCCTAGGGTTGATTCCGAGTGCTAAGCTTTTTGCCAATATCTATAATGCACTCCCTGTGCTGTAGTTTATTTCTTTTTCCTTGCATAGATTAGTTTTCTGTCAGGATTTTGAGCTTTTCTACATTCATCCATCTCTGTGTGGCCAGCTGGGGCGTCACCTGCCCCCCCCCCCCACCCATGGTGGCCACCTCTCCGGCGTCCCACACAATTCATGCGAATCTTGGTTAATTTTTATTTATGTTTGTGATCCCCACCCCACCTTTATTGTACCCACACAGATGTCTGCAATGAGTCAGCAAAGTTCCTGTAGCCTCTCTGTTGATTTGCTGTCCTTATTGACATATTGTATAATGCTGTGGGGGTTGTGCCGGTGTTCACAGAAATCCCCCAGAGCAGAGTCTGTGAAATCGTGGTTAGTGACACTAAATCTGAGCTCCTGGAGTAAATCCCTCGTCTCCCCTTCAGTACACGCCCAGTTCTGTGACGTGAGAGGGCCGTGTGGCCGAGGGGAGCCCGTCCGCAAGAGAGCTGACCGTGTACAAACCCCGCCTCCTGCTCCCGCTATCAAGCAGCATCATGACATCTCGAGCGCCTTGCCGGGGTTCGTGGCGCCTTGCCGGGGTTCGTGGCTCTTTGCCGGGGTTCATGGTAATATTTTGCGCAGTGTTTTACGTCGTAAATGTGGGAGAATATTTGTTTTTTTCCCCTTCATTCAGTCCCGTCATGGTGCTGGGATCGAGGTTTGCGCTTTACAAATATTTGTCTGGAATATTGCCGTGTGTTCTCTGTGAAGTGGTATTGTGTCTCTGTGTGTGTGTGTATGTTTATTTGATTATATTAGAGGTTGTGTGACCTGGGGCGGGCGTAGTGGAGAACAACATTGACAGAGCAGCCCCCCTGGATAACATAACCAGCGTTTGTTTTTATTTGTTTTTGTGTGTTTGAATTGGGCTGCTGTTTCTGTGCTGTCCTTGCCTGCAAACTTGTGGGTGTGAATTAGCTAACGCGTGGAACCTTTCTTTACTGTCAATAAAAACGAGCTGATGTGAAATATTCTGAAGTTTTTAAAGCCAGGATAATGAGTGGCCGTTCAACAGGTTTTAGTTCAGAGCAAGTGGGGTGACCTGGAGGCGATTACCAAGAAACAAGCACAGGGGTTATAACTTGACGGAGAACCACGGGAGTAGTCATACACTTGCTATTCAATATCCAGAGTAACAGGAGAGATTGCTCAATTCAGCAGAAATGGGGTGGTTTCCCAGCTAAATCTGAACTAAACAATATGATGACCTTTAGCTAGCTTCCTGACTAATAACACGTGTTTATTGTATAGGTTAACCCTAACCCTAATAACACGTGTTTACTGAATAGCTGTAGCTCGTGAGGAATGTTTGAGAAAGTTTTAGGGGGAAAAGTGCAACAGAAACGGGCGGGGCAGGAATACTTGTTGGCCACGCCCTTACCTGAGCCAAAGCCAGCAAGCCACACCTGTGTGGGAGCTTAAGGATGCATTTCTGCTGATCTGGTTATAAATAACAGAGAATTGCGTTGGGTAGAAAATAATTAGTATGACCGGATATCGCCTGTATCTGTGTTCCAGTCTCCACTGATAGTGAGGGTCTGCCTGTGTATGTGTCCGTGTGCTATGCGTGTGTGTATGTGTCCGTGTGCTATGCGTGTGCGTGAGCGTGTGCTGTGTGTGCGTGCTATGGCCGTTTATGGACTGTTGAGTCACGATTTCCAGGGTGTGTGTGGACTATAGCTACTGAGAGTGCGAGCGACACATCTGTGAACAGAAGGCCTGGGAATGCAGTCAGTTGGGGTGTGGGGGTTGTTTTTGGCTTTTGTTAAACCCAGACAAAGGTGCAAGGCGACGGTGTTCCATAATCGCTCGTTTTCCTTCTCAGACTCTGGGCCGTCTGCGGCCTGCCCCCAACCCCCTCGCTTTGCAGGCATGGAATCATTTCCCAACTTCTAATTAAGCCTCCTGTGTGTTTACCCCCCCTATACAGTTTTCTTTTTGTGTTGCAAAATTGTCCCAAATCCTTCCTAACAATCGGGCCATTGAGGGCCAGGCTATTGGGTTTCGCACCCTTTGATGGCAGAGGGACAGGGAGAGACTGAAGAGGATGTCTTGGGACTGGTGTTGGAGCAACCACAGTTGGTCATACCCCTCCCTGGGTTTACTGGAGGCACTGGAAGGTTAACCTTACGTTTGCTGTCACACTGGGGCATTTTTGTTACCAGGGGAACAAAGATAATGGAAATAACAGGAAATGCAGTGTCTAACAGCATCAACCCCCCCTCCCTGAGTCGTTGAGCTCGGAGTGAGGGTGTGATTTAGTGCCAGATCGGTGACTCTTGTGGTTTTCTTTCACCACCTGATTTGGAGCTAAGGCTGTCAGGTTGGTGGTGTAACATGGGAAGTTCCCTGCACAGCCACAGATGAGTCTGTCGTCCGTGAGGAACTAACTCTGCTTGAACAGGAGATCCCGTTACCAAAAGTTTACAAGCAATCTTTTTTCTTGGTCAGATAACCATCTCGTTTCTCCCTCTCTCTCGCTTTCACCAGATTTAGTTGTGGGTGCTTGGGTGTCTGCCGTTGCCACGGCAGCCGAACAAAGCACACTGGGCCTCAAGGAATGCGAGTGAAAAACGAGCTTGTACCGCGAGAGGCCGAGAGTGTCCCTGCCGCGCGGAGCCCCGCTGGAGCCGACTCGCGTTCTTGTTTGTAAGAAAAACGAGTATCTCATCTGGCGCCCAGGCCCGTCCCACCCCCCCCTCAGGACCAACGGCCGTCCCGCCCCCCTCAGGGACCAGCATTACGCCCCGTCTGGTCCCAGCCCAGTTCTCAGAGCTCATGAGGAGTTTGAGTGAAGTCCCGCCTTTGGGTCGGTGTGTGATGTTTGTCCTTTCTTTACTTTCATCCGAAGGCCTGCAATTTGCTGAGTGTATTTTCAGCAAAGGTCTGGGCACGTAAGTGTCCTTTAATTTACTCTTTAGCCCGAGCTGCCAGTTCAACATATAGCAGCTTATATAAATAAAACGGAGCGTTTGTCGGATCCTCCCAAAAGCGTAGGTTTTATTTCGGGAACAGAGTGAGGTGCTGAGCAGAGAGGCTGAGTTCACTGGCAGATCCGCAGTCTCTAGCCAACTACGGGACGCTGCCCTTACCCCCCGATGGCTCTGTGGGGTCCCTGTAACCCACTACGGGACGCTGCCCTTACCCCCCGATGGCTCTGTGGGGTCTCTGTAGCGCACTACGGGACGCTGCCCTTACCCCCGATGGCTCTGTGGGGTCCCTGTAACCCACTACGGGACGCTGCCCTTACCCCCGATGGCTCTGTGTGGTCCCTGTAACCCACTACGGGACGCTGCCCTTACCCCAGATGGCTCTGTGGGGTCCCTCTAGCCTGCCGATCACAGAAGTATATTGGTTCTGATTTCATTTCATAGTTTGCTGGATCAACACAATTCAGTCTTTCCTGGACTGGCTCTCTCTGGCTCTTGCTGAAGGATAAGGAGTTCCACGGTCGCTGTGACCGTGACCCTCCCTGCACAAGACTGACCCCTGTGGTAGGGACTGCATTGGGTTGTGGTTGACCACAACCGCGCAGCCTGATACTCGCCGCCTCCTCAGTGGGACAAGGGGGCTGTGGTTTCCTCAAGCCCATTTCGATCAGGGCTGTTCCACTGTCAGACTTTCATTCCAGGCAAATCGCCTCTTTTCCGTCTGACCATTCTTAAGCATTTCAGAACTGATGGAAAACCTGCCAGACTGTATGAAGGAGACCCGCGAGCCAAATTCCGATTTAGTCCCGTTTCTTCATCCCTGCGAGTGTCAGGATGAGCGCTATTAAAGGGAGCTAAGCTCCCAGCATGCTCTGAACCTTCACGTGTCTTTTAAAAAAATGTTTTCTCCCAACTCTTCTTCGTGCATGGCTGGATGGGAATATAAATGTAGATTTAGTAGCTGGTTAATCCCCAGACGCACGGAAGGCTGCATGTGAACCCGGGGCCCTTTGGGTCCCTCTCTCTTGGCTTCCAGGCCTTGCCTATCTCCGTGGTTCACGGCGCTTTCACCACGGCAACCTGGCGCAGCCTTCCGCAATCAGGGGGGGAGATGTTCTTTTGTAGGACTGCAAAGCTGTCACCCCTCCATACCCGGAGACCCGAGAATCGATGGCACTTAGCGGTGTATAATCAAAAACTCGTCACTCCAGTATCAGTGAGGTCCCTGGGCACCTGAATGCTTCTGCCTGTGGGCCACACCGTTTCTGTGCTTCTTGACCAAACATAGAGGCCTGGCATCGGACATCTGAGATGGTCTCCTGAAGGTTCATGTAGGGTTGTGTAACCAGTGGGTTGGTGAGGAAGCGGTCTTATTATCCACAGTTCCACAGCCTGGGCTTAGCTTATGTTGTTCATCTGGGGATCTGCCCTGCGGCGTGGAGGTTGGCTCTTCTAGAAAGCTGAGACGTCAGAGACCGCGCACCCTGCATCCTGCTCAGTTGCGCGTTTGTGGTTATCCGTTGCTAATGTGTGTGAATGTCAGCCACTACCTGCCCGTTCAGCAGACTGGCACTGACAGGTTTTACCACACAGACGGTTACTGGGAAAAACGGAAGGGTTAGAATGAGTGAGGCGTTTTCTCTTTAATAGACACAGATCCCCGTCAGAGGGCAGGCTGGTTAATACAGGCTCCATGTGGAGAAAGAGAAGTGTATCAAAGTAAACCTTTATTTATCTATCGCTGATGAGGCATTCTACTTCAACATTTTTTTTGACCAAAGCTGAAATATACTTTTTTATTGTGTACTGTTTATCATGCATTATGAAATGTTGAGAATTAAAGTTTAAAGGCAGTGAAGTTGGAAAGAGCCAAGTTCATTCCGTAGCACTGTCTGTGTGTAACAGCGCGATGTCTGTGTGTAACTGTAACCGCGTGGCGTCTGTGTGTAACACTGTAACAGCGCGACATCTGTGTGTAACAGCACGGTGTCTACGTGTACAGTGTGATGATTATGGGTTTTAAGAGCTGTTCTTAACCCTGACAATGATATTTTCCCATGCAGGATGGGTGATTAGACAGCAGGGTAATACAGGCATCTCATGTGACCCATTGTGGGGGTAAATAATAAATCTTTCTCCAGTTGAAGGCATCGACATCCGAGCTGCGATACAGAAAGGGTCTCCTGATGTAGCTTGTAGGCTGCGGTGTACTCCGCTCAGTCTCTGCCGGGGCATGGCTCTCACTGACCAGACCTGCTCTTTCTCTTCCCTTCGCTGCAGGAAGGAGGTCCAGGAGAACTGCGTTCGCTGGAAGAAGAAGTTCTCCTTCGTGTGCAAGATGAGCGCCAACCCGGCCACTGGGGTGCTGGACCCCTGCGTTTGTCGGGTGTCGGTCCGCAAGGTGGGCGCCACTGATGCCTGTCCGGGTGTTCAAGGAGAACGCGCTAGAACACACATGCATCAGGATGAAACGGAGATTTTAATCATTTAATTAAAAGTATGGTATGGCTTTAGACAAAATTTGTCGGTGATGACTTCAGCATTGCAGGTCGACAGTGAAAAATGAAATGGCAGGTGAAGGGTTACGTGGAGAAATCACTTTTCATTAGAGCTTGCTGTTTTGACAAAAATGACACAGGGTCATTCCTCCTGTGGGCAGAGAATGGCGTTAATCGCGTGTCCCCCTTGTGGCGCCGTTATCAGTAAAGGAAGTGGGCCCTGATTAAAGGCCGTCATGGCCTGTGTTGGGGCAGTCCCCGCGAACCCGGCTGCGTTTCATCCAGACGCCATTCTGTCCACAGTTATCTGGGTCTGTTTGTTAGTTTCTCTCTGCACGCGGCTCCGGCTGCCCCAGACTCGAACCCCTGTCGTATCCTTGATCAGCCGTAAACACCCTGCTGCTTCCTGTATCCGGGTCTCATCGGTGCTTTCCTGTTTTCTTTGCAGGAACTCAAAGGAGGAAAGACGTTTTCAAAGGTAAGTGACATTGTACGCATCCACACCACACACACTCTTAACCTTCTCTGTTCTCACTCACTCTCGCACTCACTCTCGCACTCACACTCGCACTCACACTCGCACTCACACTCACTGTATTGCAGCCCGGGAAAGAACCCGTCCTGGTCGACAGCAAAATGAGGGCTGTGGATTTCCTTAGTAGTTTAAAAATATCCCCTCTGTGAAATGTGACAACCTGTATACATCGGGAAAGGAAACCCTTTCGTGTGCGCACAGACTCGGACGTTCTATTGTATTACCTGATTTATTTCCCTATAGAGCATTTGGCTCATTAGCCCATTAGCCCATCAGGGCATTATGGGGGCTCCACTGATTGGACCACCAGGCTTTCAGAACCAATGATTGTACTTATGGATCCGGCCGTGATTGGTGTCCCATCCCAGCTGCGCCGGTGTCTGTGTTTACCCTCATGGACCCCGTTAATTTAGCCTTCCCAGTCAGTCCTGAGACAGGCAGGCTGGTCACAGCGAGCTGGTGCGGTTTTTAGGAATTCCTGAGTCCAGCCCAGACGGGGAGCACGGCCGTCTCGAATTTCAGGTTGTCCAGATGTTCCACACTCCCTTTGAAAAGCAACATTGGGGAATGCTTGTCTTTTAACGCTCTTCTTCCTTTTAAAAGCATTTTTTCAAATGTTTTGGCCTGTTTTTAAAAACAAGAGCTGGTGCAGACTTGGTCCGCCAGCGTCGAAGAGCTCTGAACTACGAATGGTCTGTAAACCCAACAGGAAAACCCTCCAGCCTCTGCTTCTGTTGTGTGAAATGAAAAGGATGTTATCTTTCCGGAGCTTTCCTGCCTTCGCATACCCTCCACGTTCCGCCGATCAGTTGCGTCAGCAAAACCCCCACAGGGACCAAGCGACCCAGTGGTTTGTAAGGAGACTCTTCGCCGGGCGCTAACTGATGTCACCGTCCACCTTTACCAATCCGGTCGAGTTAACAGGCACCTGTCCGGCCGGGAGCTCGTCTGATCCAGGCCATTTTAAAATATTTTTTGAGCTTCTCAGCCCCTGCCGATTTTGGGTGGCAGTAACAGGGTGAAAGGAGCAGGGAAACGGCCGACTGCGCTGTCCCACCCGGGGAGGCGCGCTGTCCCACCCGGGGAGGCGCGCTGCTGTTGTACCCTAGAGGCTGTTCCCTAGATGCTGAGGTTCTGACTAAATAATGATGTTAAAATGAGTGGGCGCATGGAGTAGTGTAGTAATGATTAATGATCTCCAGGACATCGCTAGTACAAATATGGACCGAGTTAAATTTTCCACTGAGACTTGTAAATATAGGCCAGTCAGAAATAGGGTTGTTTATCCATAGCTGGTGATTTTCCAGTTTAGAATTTTTTTCTTCATAGCACCGAAAAGCAGAAGTTGGCCTCTCAAAGAGGCAAGAAGGATTTTTGGAGAAAAGTAAACGCTGTCACGACACGTCGTGTCCGACACGAAGATCCAGACCGGTGGGCGATCTTGTGGTCCGGGCTCGAGCGTTTCTTCTGCAGCGCTCGTTAGCGAGTCCGTAACCAGCTTCTGTCGCCTCGTGCCATCTGGGGCGAGTGCTTTACTCACATCTGTCTGGAATCTGGACCAGACCAGAGGGAAAAGATCACCTCGTGACCACATCTCGTGACCACATGACCCACAGAGGCAGTAGATCGTGGCGCAGGCGATGCCGGTGGGGCAGGGATCAGCTTTAGGCAGCAGAGGAGAGGGGACGCCCCCCAGTGGAATCTCCTGGGATGGCGTTTTGACTTAACTCATGTGGCCCTCTCTTCTCCGTTTAGCTGGGCTTTGCTGACCTCAACATGGCGGAGTTTGCCGGCTCAGGCTCCACGGTGCGCTGCTGCCTCCTGGAGGGCTACGACACCAAGAACACTCGGCAGGACAACTCTATACTGAAGGTGAGGCCGTCTCCCGGCGTCGATGGCGGTTGGCTCCCACTCACAGACTTCGATGTGCTGGCGATTGGTGATTAGCCACCTCTGACTCTTGTTTAAAAGGCGGTTGGGATGTTATTGACTTGAGTTTCTTTGCCTTCTACAGGTCACCATTGGGATGACCCTGTTGTCTGGAGATCCCTGCTTTAAAACGTGAGTGACTCTTGACTCCTGTGCCCCGTTTGCTGTAAACCACACAAAAGTATCTTCGTCGCCCCATATTCGACTGGTTGGTTAGTCACATGTCCTTTATAACACACTATTGCTGGCGGGATGAGGATCAATGTTTCGACGTGGGGGTAACTGCTTTAAACACGCGTGTTCACACCCAGTGACGTCACCCGTGCCCCTATCCCACAGCCCCCCGAGCACGGCCAAGTCCATCTCTGTCCCGGGACAGGACCACTCCCTGCAGCTGGACTGCAAAGGAGAGGGTACGGGGGCGCCCCCGGTCCTCGCTGGTGGTATCGCGTCAGGGCGGCAGCTGAAATCCAGGGCCTCGGCACTCAGCTCAGGTAAGCAGCTGTCAGGGTCCCTCAGAGAAGCAGACGGACCCGCGCGAGGACACGCTGACTCCAGCACAGTGGCATTAGCAGCTGACTGAAGTTCGCTAAGTGCCACCTAAAATAAGTGCCCAAAACGAGCGCCCGATGTTACGGCTGTCGGTCTGTATTGGTTCACCCCCAAGCCAAACGATGGACAGCCATACACACCGGAGACGTGGGCGGAGCCTGTGACACCAGCCCTTCTGTAGTTCTGTCCTTCACCTCCAGTTTGTGTTCCGTCTGGATCCAGGCCTGCCGGAGGAAACGGACCAGAACCTGTCCAGCCCAGATGAGGTCTTTCACACGGGCCACTCCCGGAACTCCAGTTACGCCAGCCAGCAGAGCAAGATATCGGGTGAGCGCTCCGATGCGTGTGTACCGGCTGTGTGAGAATGGTCTTCCGCCATCCTCTTCATACACGGTTTCAAAAAAGCAGTTATTGTAATTTGTTTTGTGTAAGCCCCTCCTCCATGGCCTGAGTGCCCATTTACAGCATGTGGGTGGAACTGGGAAAGCCAGTTGGCCTTGAGGAGAGGCCTGCTTCCTGCCCTGGTTGAGGGGGCGACAGGATTCTAGCAGGCCTCTCCTTACCCTCAGCCCTTCCTCCCCCACACCAAATAGCCTAACCATTTGCCCCTTATCCGTCCCATTTAGCAGACTTTCCACACACTGCGTTACACTTTTGCGCGTAACCGAACCTGAAATACAGGATTAAATATGCAGTTCTGTAAATGGTTCCATAAAACATTGCAGCGATGCTGAAAATGGGAGTGCCGCAGAGAGGATTGGTAACCAGCTGCAGCACGGACATTGTGTTAACCCCGGTCTCTCTCCCTGCAGGCTACAGCACCGAGCACTCCTGCTCCTCCAGCCTGTCCGACCTCACGCACCGCCGCAACACCTCCACCAGCAGCAGTGCATCCGGGGGCCTGGGCCTGCCCGTGGAGGGGCCCAATGAGGCCGAGAGCCGGCTGGAGAGACCCCCCCGCCCGCCACGCCCCGTCCTGCCGTCCAACAGACCCTCCAGGCAAGTATGAGCTCCGCGGTTGCTTAGGCCGGAACCCGAATCCCGAGCTGCATTTTGTTTGGGTAGCAAATCAGATCTATGGGTCTCTCATGCATAAATCAGTTGTTGATTTAAAGTGAACTCGTACATCTTTGTACACCTTGAGGTCTTCCCTTTAACTTTATTCCTCATGAGATTAGTCAAAACTTCAGTGGAAGTTCTCTAGAACTTGGACAACCCACAAACCTCCAGACTGAGAAGCATAGGACTGTTTTCTTAGGGGGTTAAAAATCCTGGACAGGAAAGCGCTGTTCTGTTCAGTCTGGTGGTTGGAAGTTGGGCCTGACGTTGTCGCCCCCCCACCCCCCCGGCAGGAGGAAGAAGGACTTGGTGGAGTCTCACCCCTCCTGGGTGGATGACACTCGTATTGATGCAGATGACATCGTGGAGAAGATCGTCCAGAGTCAGAACTTTGCCGACGTCAGTAACAACGAAGGTGAAGGAAGGGCGCGTTCGCATGCTATCTCACCGAGCCGAGGCTACCTCGACCGGGCGCTGGCATTTTGCCTGGCTCCTTCAGCGTTGTAGGATCGTGGCATTCTTTATTACCACTGCCTTTGGACCTGTGTACCAGAACACCCCAACAACACAGTACTGCTGGTCGTATTTCATGGCTTTCCACTTGAGCTTTCTGTAAGCATCCGGGCCCTCACTCTCCTGCTGCGGTGTGAATTTCAGTACGCCTCTTTCTCTCGCTCTCTCCACAGACAGTAACCTGAGACTGTTTGTCAGCAGAGACGGCACTACGGCGCTTGGCGGGATTCAGTTGGGTAACAGGTGTGTGTCTGTGGTCAATGCCACTTTTTTTACCAGGACCATCAGAGTATGTAAGGTCTGAATCTGTGTCACCCTGGCCTGCAGCTCTCAGTTTCCAGTGTGGAGAGGTTTTAGTTATTTCTTCTGGAAGTGCCGTCACTCTGGGCAAGAAGGTGTGGAGGCTGTGTGGTTTTTTTCAGTTGCCTCCCCTCCCATCATAACCGTCTACCCCCGTTTCCCCTCTCCCTGGCAGGGTCTCCGCTGGGGTCTTTGAGCCGGTTGTGATTGAGAGCCATTAAACCCGGCTTCTCTGGCCACGTGGGAGGGTGGAGCCTCTTTCCTCTGTGTGGAGCAGTAGGAAGAGGAAGACGCCGTTCCGCAGGCCATGAGGTCACTTCCTGTGGGATCATTTCTGCCTGCTGTAACGCGTGTGCATGCGTGCGTGTCCGTGTTTGTGTGTGCGTCCGTACCACTTCGGTGAATTCCAACATGTCCCAAAAGCAAAAAAAAAAAAAAAAAAAAAATGACATTTTATGATGACGCAGACACTGAAGGGTAACTTAATGTTCGGCACAAACAACGATGGGAACATGGAGAGACTCGTTAATCAGACCCGTTTGTTGTTGGAGTACTTTGACCTTTGACATTGCTGGAGTGCATGACTACTTGGCATCCCCAGACTGAAAGGGTTCATGGGAATTTCTCCCTCACGAAAGCCGTAGGGGGCGAGTCCGTTAAAGCCTTTGTACATTCCATGTGGCATCGGAGGGGGGGGGGGTTATTGGAACTTATTTTAGGTGTGCACTGATTGTCAGATAGCGTTTTTTCGACAGTTCGACCTCTATCGCTATGAGTTTAGGCCTAAACGCTTCACTAACCTTTCACCGGTGAGCAGTTTTATCCCGATTCAGGGGAATTCACGCTACACTGTTTAATGTGTAAGTGAATGACACCGGATTCTAGTCAGGGAGCTTGTAGAAAACCACTAGGCGAAGACGCTGCTGTGAGGCTCTCTTCTGTGTGGCCGGTTTGTGTGAAGCCCCGCCCCTTCTGGCTGCCGCAGCCGCGTGCCATAGGCGGAAATGCCACTAAGCCTTTCCAGCCATTATATTTTTTATGAGTATATTACAGTTGATTATTTCAGAAAGGTGTGAGTGATGATAGGCTGTTTATTATAATTATTATTTTTTGTGAATAGAATCAGGTTTGACTGGTGCCCGGCTGGTCTGGAAGCACCATGAAGAGACTCATACCTGCCCCCCCCCAATTCCTTGTTCAATTTCCAGTCTTTCTGGCGGTGAACGTCCTTCCTGGTGGGGCCTTTATCCACTATCAGCTTTTGTGATTTGTTGGTTTTAAAGAGGAGATCTCTGACACTGTTGTTCCATGACGGAGGGGATTGTGGGATCCCTGAAGCGTGCGCATGTGGGATCCCGTCTCTACCGGGCGCGGTGTTCGTGTTCTGTGCTCTCCCCGGCAGTCTGATCCCCGGTATACTGTATGGTCCTCGATTCTGTAATACTGGACATGACTCTGAGAGGAAGCGTACCGTAAATTTCATTTAGAACTGACCAGGTGGCTTTAATGCCACAGCGTTGATATAGTAAATGTCTTACTGACAACCTCTCTCAAGCTGTTTTCTCCAATTTAAGTGGTGGCCACCAACATGTAAAGGCCTGAATCAATTGTTCACATTTTTGTTAGTAAATGTTAAAATGGAGGAAATGTTTAGAAGTTCTGTTAATGTAGATTTTGTTTCCTTACCAACTAACATTTTGGCAAACACTCTAATGGTCCGTACCGACATCCGTGTTTTAAATCAAACCTAGGGGAGTGCTGGCGAAAATGGCCCACCTTCTGCTGCACTGCAACTCCCAGCAGGCCACTGTGTGCCATACTTACTGGGCGGTTTCTGGCCTAAAATAGTTAAAACTAAACTATATTAATAGTGTATTAAATACCCCATGTTGGTGACCACTGCTAGTACAAAATGGACGTATTTATAGTTATAGTTTTTGCTTTAAGAGAAAGAGCACTTTACAAATAAGTACAAAGTAATAGTGACATTGAAACGAATGTCTGGATAGTTCCTGTAGTTTTATACAAAGGCATTGTGTGATGCACTTAAGAGATGGGGTAATGCGGTAAAGGAGATACCCAAGTCATGTGACGAAGCAGTAGAGGAGTGAATTGGGCAGGAGGAATTGCCACCACAGTTCCACAGCCACATTTCATCACGGATCAGATCATGTGTTGCATCCTGTAATTTCAGTCAGGAGTAAGTCTGTGTGTAACGGAATCCGTCCTGTTATTTCGCTTGACTCGCGTTTCACCGTGCGCTTGACGTGCATTAGATGCCAAAATTCAAAGCGAGAGCTTCGCGGTGTGACGCTATGCAGTGCCCCACTTTGGAACCTCAGTGAATTTGCCAACATGACTGCCATCCTTAGGAAAACTCCTGACAAGGAGGCATGAAAAGTGGCAGTGAGGTTCTCTGGGTGTGTTAATAGATGGCTTATTAAAATGGGGGAACCTTTTTGCAAACCAGGTTTACTGGACTGCTGACGTGTACCCCTGTGTCCCCCTTCCCAGATCTCCCCAGATCTCACCCTTGTCTAGTCTGGCACTTTTTAAATTCTGAAACTTAAATGCACCTGTCCCTTTCAAGGCCACAGTGCAGCCTGTCTGGCTGCTCTTAGCTGTGGCAGTGAAATGCTGGGGAGAAAATGGACATGAACAGAGGACTACTACTCACTGTGTTTTAGTTGTGGATGGTCGCTCTCCAAACGGTATGCTGCTTGAACTCTCCTGAGTCACAGATCCAGATTTTTTTGGGGTGAGGATTGTTTGGAATTGACATCTGGGTGTTGCAGCCGGTACAAATCTGGAACACATTTACTCCAGAACTGGCCTGTTCATCAGTCAGTGGTTCACTGCTAATCTGTTTTTTGCAGCAGCACCTCCTGGGGGTGAGATTGATGAAATACATACTGCAGAAGGACCCAATGTTTGGTTGTCGTTCATTTTAGTCATTCTCAATACACTGGTAAAGTGTTCAGGAACGGGCGCTACAACCACGACTAAATAACGAACCCGGTTGCTTTCGCTTCTACAGCAGTCGTACCAGGAAGAATAAAACCGAAAAAGATTTTTTTTTTTTTTTTTAAAGCGTATACTAAATTCTTTGGATGCATACAATTGCTGTCTTGATTAGTTGTATTCAGACTCATTTGAGTGTTTAAAAAAAAAAAAAAATGCAGTTAACGTTATCGTTTGGTAATACCTAGCTGAAAATATGAGAATTAAAAACATATATTTTATTTAAATTTACTGGAACGTTTATAGATTTATTTAAAAAAAATAGTTTTATAGATTTAAATCATTTAAACTCCCATATAAGCGAGTTTAAGGTTACTGAGAAGTTACATTGCAATTTAGATTCTTAACATACAAAATAAACTAAACCGCAAAATAACAAAAAAAAAGTTAAATGTATAGTATTTATATTTTGAAAATTAAAATACGATAAAACGACCTTAACTGACTTTGTTGAAAAGAGCTTCCTGTGCCTCAACTAGCGATGAATCAATTATAAAAACGGAAATATGCTCAGGACCAAAGTTCAGCCTTGCTGAGAGGAATAACGTCACACTTTACCAACGTATTGGTTTCTTTATCTACTAGGAGAAAAGGCACTTAACGAGTTTGGAAACCTATTAATTACGCCGAGGTCTACCTTTCAGTACACAAAACAAACACAGGCATTGTTTGTGACTACAGAGCGGAATAAAAAGCTAGAAAATATCTCAAGCTGTGCACTTTTATCGAGGATATCATTTATTTTAGTATCGTCTGTGACTTGGCGCCAACACTGAATCAATGCATTCGAAAGACGGTTCCTTACCTTATAATTTTTTTTTGTGACTTTCTGTCATAGACCATTTTGCGCTTCCGTTACTTTCATTGTCAAAAAGGTAATGATTTCTTGTTTTCTTTTGTTTATTTTGCCCCCCAAACCAGCAGGCTGGTTTAGTTTTTTTGGAAAAAATAAAATAAAAAATATTATATACAGAATGAATGGAAACCAAATCTGTTTCGTGGAACATTTAAAAAGTAATGACTGAGTATATGTTTTACTGTTGGGGGAAAAAAAAAATAAAATAAAAATTCCGTGGTTCTTGTTTTATGAAACTTGTTTTTTAGAAGATGTCTTGGTTTGTTGTACTAACTGTTCCTCGAAACTTGAGCGTTTGTAACCACTGTCTTATTTTCCTGTTCTCTTTGTTATTGTGAGGTACTGTTTTTGAGGACTCGTCACAAGGGTTATTTGATTGGCTGTTTGCATGCATTGTTAGGTCGTGGTCCTGGCTTTGTGATCCACTGTTAGACAGAATGAGGCACAGCAAACATAAATGCTTGGTTGTGGCTATTGTTTTTGACAGTCAGAAATGGATTAACAATGGGCGGTAAATTGGTCGAGGTGTCCAAAATAAAATGCCTGACCCCGTCATCTTACTGCAAATTGCAAACACCTGACACCGGCTACATGTTTTATATGTACACAATTAACAACCTTATTTTATCCACTAGCAAGAATATTGCAAAAGCTCAACCGTCGATCGTGAAAATTCCGGATGAAATTACACACCTTTTTGTTTGGATTTTAGGGGAATCTTATTTAGCTTTTTTAGAGTTCAGAATGATGACATGGTACAAATGAACCCAAATTGTTTCTTACTTAAATTCTGTAAGTAAATTTAAATGGGAGAAAAACACATCTGGGGTGACCCTTTGATTTGAAACCTAAAGGAAAAGATATATACTGACAACAGAAGACTTGTTTAAAAAATGATTCACGGCACCAAACAAAACCTTTGACCCACTCACTAGTCACAGCAGGAAGCAAAGGCCTATGATACCGGTTCTAGACTGACTCGGATTTTCCCAAAACCCCTTTCCGATACAAAATTTGCTACTACAGCACTTCAACTATGGTGAACTAGAACTAGAAAGTAGAAAATATTTCCTTCTACATTCTGGTCCTTGTATTGAGAAAGGGTTTGAAGCTATGCACAAGAGTTTAAAGACTCTTACCGAAGAGTTAATTATTCCTTACGCCTACATTAATAATAATATTACAAATAACTTAAACATATGCATAAATGTCAAAGATTTTATAATTTCTTAAGTCACAATATATAACGGGCAACATCGAGAAAAATGTTTAGATTGTTCTATTTTTGTGGGTTCCGTGAGTTTAAAAAAGAGAAAAAGAACGCAAAGCGAAACATCTTTCCCAGGATTTATTTTTCCACTGAGAGTAGAGACATGCCTTTGCCCTGGTTTGGTTTTCTGGAGTTAATGTTTCACACTTTCACCTTCAGTACACAGGGTGCTCTGTTCACTGGATTGTAAGAATTGTCTTACTCTTCCAACAAGAAACTAAAATCACTATGGCAATTAACAATGAATATCACTTGCTAAATATGATGGAAACCAATGGATGTGTTAGGCGAAGAGGCATTTTACCGAAGGTTTCTGTTGGTATTTTTTGTTATTATTGTTGTGATGGAAGTGTGTGATCGTAATTTGTGAAGACATAACCTGGAAATCACTTGCTGACCGTCATCTTTGAAAAAGTAGTAGTGAAGTTCAGTGGTGAACTTTAGACGATTAAGTATTAACTCTGCAAACAGGACAGGGCAACCTGAAGGAAAACCAAGCAAAGGGTAATGAGCATGGCCCTTACACTAAGGATTTAAAGATAATAAATATTTAATCCACTTAGGCTGGAGCACTGTGAAGTGTATTTGTACACATCTTTGGATATTTCCTATTCTAGCCTATAATTAAAAAGTATACATGTAATATTTGTTGAAATAAAAGTTGGATACCTCCCTAAAAATTGTCTCGGGTTGCTTTTTATTTTTTATCAATTTTATTCTACAGTTTATAATGGGAATAGATTTGACTCATTTCCAGAAGTGGAAGCACTAACATACATGTTGGTTCATTTAAATTCCTAACAAAGCTCCTAATAAAGTCTCCTTAAAGACAACTGTCACGTTTTCATTGTGCAGCTAGAATCAGCTGTCCTCATTAACATTAACACACTGGCTGAGATTTTACATCCAGACGAATGTTAAATATAAGACACATGGGATATCAAAGACGTGCTATGAAACGTACTGAATGTGTTTCGGTGTCGAGATACCGAAAACCTCGAACGCAGACCACGCGGCTTGTGTGTTTCCCCCAGAAGCACAAGGAGCAGACGTGCTTTAGGTTGTGTGTTCCACCAGAAGCACAAGGAGCAGACGTGCTGTAGGACATGGTGGCGCCCTTGCTCCTGTCCCGTCACAGGGTCTCCTCCTTCAGAGAGAGGTGTCTCTTTGGCCTCTTTCCCCGGCTCCCTGTGAAGTGGTAGCACAGTACGCACCACACGCTTTCCTCCGGTGCGATCTGTACCCCCTTGCCAGTTCGGAAGGGCCGCAACGCGCAGGAGCCTGAGAGAAGGAGGGAGTCCGTGTGTACGGGAGTCAAATTCCTCAACCTGGTTCTAAATACATCAAGCTCTCGGTATCTTGGGTCACAGGAACCGAGGAGCTGATCTGAGTGCAGCTTTATTTAAGGGCCATAGTTTTTTCTTTCTTTCTTCATTCTAAATATATTTTTTTAATTGGTTCATATTTCATCTGATGCTGAAGCCATCCTTCTCATTCAGGTTTAATATTGACCAATTGAAAATGTGCGCAAATAGGAACCAGCTTTGCTGAACCAATAATAATATCCCTCCTCTGCTTCTGAAGAGAGGGAGCCTGCAGATTATATGAGATAACTCTGGGTGTCGTAATCAGATCACATTGCCAGGAGCAATTACTGATAATACTGCTCTAATGTTGGATAAACTCACATAGCAACCACCACCAAAGTAGTCAATTATGAAAATCCCTCCAAAGACACGCTTGGGTCTTGTCTTAAACAGCCACAATATAAATCTGTGCAAAATCATTATGATGTCGATAACATTGGATTTCATTACTACTTTATTGGCGTATTAGAAATGGAACCTTTACCAGCAATCAGGAGTAGTTAAAGCTAAGGAAACAGATTACTGACCAATAAGTTGCAGACACTTACAGTTGGTACCCTTAAATTGGGTCACTCGCCCGGAATCGCTTTAGTAGATTTCTGCTAGTACCGATGGATTACATTTTATATTAGACAGCACCTGGGATAGCGACTTTGCAAAGCATGTAAATGGTGTACAAGGGGAGATTTAAGGTCTGAACACCACCAGCAGCAGACTAGCCCTTTAACAGTAGAGGCTGTAAGGTTGTTTACCACGCAGATCATATTCATTATCTTCACCACACGGCCCCTTTAAAGAGTATACAGCTACTCTCAAGTCATTTCACATTTGTATTTATTCAGAATTAAAGTTTTAAGGTTTTAATACAGCGGCCCTCGTTGGGAACTGACGGGAAACTCAGCGAGGGAGGGCGCCGAGGGCTTACCCAGGAGGAAATAAGCCGCTGCGCTCAGGCAGAGGATGATGAGGAGAATGGTGCCGGGTCCCACGTCCTCCAGGGCACAGGCGTTGGGGCAGGCACAGGGGCTGTCCACCCAGACCTCGAGGCCTCCGTCCAGGCGCTGGGAGGCCGAGACAGAGTAGTTGGGACTGCAGTGGTAGTGCACTGTGGTCTGGGGATGGCCGCGGGATGGGACTGTGGGGGGAGGACAGTAAAATCGACGCTCCAAAACCCAGCATTGTTTTCTGACGAGACAGAATTTACACCAAGACTCACCACCTGGAAGGGGAAAGCCACTGTGTAGTACAGATTCTGAGATTTCTCATTTTTCTTTAGGGCGTTAAGGCCTCTCGTTATCTGCAACAAATGCCCAACTACACCCGTGCGTGGGTAACTATGCTTATGCATATTTACGCAGAGTGTTCCAGGAATTCTTGGTGCCTGGTATAACTAACTTAAGACTGGACGATTGATTGACTGACTGCTGACAGGTTTGGCCCTTGTTGAATACTTTTCGTCTGTGTGACTCACAGATCATCAGGGACATAGCATGCACTGACGATTGTCTGTCATCAGACAGGGAGTGGGTTGATCGGTATTATAT
>JAOYSI010000024.1:923581-940055 GCA_025775065.1 Hiodon alosoides | reverse complement strand
ACACACACACACACACACACACACACACACACACACACCACACACACACACACACACACACACACACACACACACACCATAATGAATGCACATTTTTTTAGGCATACATCCCTATCTTGAGCGACAGTTTTTGGAAATTGAAATATTGGGAATATGGAATATTAAACACTGACATTAAAATAATTATTGTAGTCTATGTTTCGTACTGTAACATCAACACATTAATTGTGTGCAATGGATAATAGTTAAACTTTTAACTTAATGGAGGGCGAAAGGTACGGCAGGAGAGTTACCCTCATAAACAGAGAGAGCGGGGAGAGGAAGGGGGGGAGAAAGAGAGAGAACGATCCATTGCAAATCCCATGGCAACAGCAACCAGGAAAACATGTCTAAAATAGGGGGCAGTGTTCGCTATTACTATAGCAACAGGAAGACGTAGCTGCTTCAATCAGCTTTTAGTTTTACTGGAAGAAAAACATACTTGTTTCTTTGCATTGCAGTTACTAACAGGCGTCACAGTTGTAATTATGAGACGTACATGGCTTTAACTAATTGCATCTGCCCGATTTGCAACTGATAAAAATCCAACGAAGCACCTGAGTACGAGCAGCCTAATTATCGGAGTTACTAATATCTACTGCGCCCCTCACCTAACCACGTGGAGTACGTTAAAGCTATCCTGTTCTTATAATACTACTACTCTGAAGAGTCGAACATTTAAAATATTTTTATTATCTTTTGAATAGTCTATTATGATTTAAATAAACTTTCTGAAGAGACTATCAGCTGTTCTAGTGTTACACTCGCGTATGATTTAAAGGTGACAAAGATGGTTTCTGTTTACACCATGGCTGTAAGCAAACTGTAAACCATATCAATCACCATAGAAAAAAAGTTATTAAAGTACTCACTTGGCTATGTGCTCTAACGTACGGTGGGTTTACGTGTAAGGTTCAGCGGGCATTTTCAACCTCAGCGGCAGTTGTGGGTCTTCCAGTGACGCGGTAACCCCGCCGACTGCGCTGTGAATATTGCGTTTGTGGCGGCACGCTTGCTCCCGGGGTCTCTGCTATGGTGTTAATGGAAGACTTCTTGTAGGGTTCATTGCGTAAGGTTACTTTGCCGCCAAGAGAAATTGACCACTTAGCAATAAAGTAACAGCAGCATTTCCCGTGCTACAAGAGACAAGAAACTGAAGACCTCACCGTTCGATTTTCCAGATCGGTATTTACCATTGTCCTCATGTGGAGTCCCCTATGATTAAATAGTTGGTGTTCAAACTAAGAATGCTTGAGTAACTATATTTTAAATAGCCTACAGTGGCCCACTATTAATAAAAAGCATACACACATTGTTTCGGTAACTTTTTAAAAACTAAAAAAAATTAATGAGTGAACAGACGCCACTACACCCTTCCCAACATCACCTTATGTGCGTATCATCAGTTACAATTTCCAATTTTCTGTTCCTATAGTCTTACAATGCGCCTCTGCCAACTTGCTCCAACCGTCATTGCTGACAGGTCGCTACCATTCGGCTATAAAAACAAAAATAGCTTAATATATTTTCTGGTGTATGGTAACATGCAGCGACGTCGTATGTTTCAATTTTGTAAATAATCGAATTGTGGCCTAGGCGTATAATTTTGTTTACTTACATTTACATCAATAGCTTCCTTATAATTGTTTTGCCTATATGTGCTCTTTAAATTTTGCCACACTCATTAAATTCCCAATGCCCTGAATATGATAAAATAATCAATTAAGCCAAGTTTTCCAAATATATTTGTTCAATTATATATACTGGTGTGGCCATGTATTTAATAAACTGTGTGGAAAGGTACACATATATATCACTTGTTCTTGACAGAAATTATAAATTTCATAGCGGTCTTACTCGGTATAATATTTATTTTATATTTATAATATATAATATTTCGGTAAAACCAGCTACTACCGCAGAATCAACCGCCTGCCTACAGAAACTTTTTTCCACGCTGTTTTACACACGGGATATTTACACAGAACACGTGTCCCGAAAGCGGTGAAATAAAAAACTACTGGGACTTGATAGCTGTTGCCAGTCAGCCAATGAAAATGTATTGTACCATCCAATAGAGTAGCGACAGGCTTCCCACGTTCAGCGAATCTGCTTTCAGTTTAAACAGCTGATGCAACAGTGCTGCAACAACAGACACGCATCTTCTGTGAGCAACTTTGTGTCCTTCCTCGTTGTGTGCAATTAAATAGTCCTCACAAAAATACAAGATACACGTGTAGTTGTTAATTACTTGCCTAATATATGTCAAGCTGGGAGCCAACTAAACCCATATATTTAATTTACAAACCCGAATTACTGTATCCGTGTTTCATATATGAATTTAATAAACCAATTTAAAGTTCAGTCAAAATAGTTCTTATTTCTATATCCTCATTGTAAATTTTTTATCCAAACATCCCAGGAAAAAACAAATTTCCTATTTATATTTAATTAATCCATAAAACTCTCTGTCAAATGAAATAAGCTTGGAGAGAATGGTGATTTGCGGAGGGATCTTCACCTTTCATTGGCTGTGACGTAGTTGGTTGCTGGGTGTGGGCGAAGAGATACTTTGATTCAATGAACTTTCAGTCTTTAAATTAATGCTACAAAGCAACAGCGCCTCTTCATTACTGTCCCGGGTATTCCGTGGTAAACATGGCTTTTTAAATTCAGAGAATCGTCGACTCGAAGTGCCGTGCTTTGCTTTTGCAACGCACCCTAAACCTACAACAATTTCAGCAAGAATGGAGTAAGTTTAATCTGTTATTCCCTGCTTCTTGTTTCTGTTAGAAACTTTGTTACCAGACTTTCTCTGTTTCCAGTAGCGTGTTATGTAGCTGTCATCTGTGGTTACTGTTGCTTGAAATATTAGTCATGACATCATTGTAGCTAATCTTGAACTCCGTTATAATTTTTTAAAATTCAAAATCTCTATTATATACTGCCTTGTACTATTGCATAACTGTAGTTTGTTTTAATATTGCAGTCACAGCCATTGTTCTAATATTATTCTTGAATTACTTTAGTTACAATACTGGTGTTTACATTGGTTTAGCCCTTGTATGACTTAAATAACTTTTACTATTGTTGGTTTTGCTCATCATGCATTTGTAATTGCCGTTACTTCGTAGCCTGAGGAAGCGAAAACTTCAGTCAGTTCACGTTGCTGCGTTTTACCAGTCGTTGTCCGTCATTAATTCAAAGTAATTCGAGTTTTTAGTGAAACTTTGGAAATGTGGCAGAGCTACTGCTGATGGCACAGCTCCAGTAGTGTTTTACTTTAGAACAGTTGGCAGTATTGCATTACGTCATTGTGTTCAGCAAGCCTCTGGGTCTATTTAGTACTTATCAGCTTGTCTTTGTTGCTGTGAAAGAATCCTTAATTCGATAAACTTTTGAAAGCGCCGTTTTAATTTTTATCTACACAAATGGCGTGGCAAAGTTTGATTACACTTGATGGTCATAGTGTCCCAATGCACTTTCACGCATTATAATAATTCTAGTACGTTAATTACACTAAATGGGTCTAGCTGTTGTCTCCGTTTATTGTAATGCTGTTATATATTTTTCGGCTTTGACCATTCTTTAAGTGTTTTGCCTCATTGCTTTTTATAGTGCTTTTTTGTTTTTTTTAAACCATGCTCACTGCTTTTTTGGTTACTCCAGTGGATGCTGCGTAGTAATAACTATAGTCAAAGGTTACTAGACTTTGTCTGTCTGTATAGATTGCTTTAGTGTTCATCCAGTTGCTTGTCAGTGTAATTAGTTCCTAAATGTTTGTTTTATTTTTAGGTTCCTTTTGGTAGTTTAAAAGGCTATAAGAGCTTAGTATAGCCTGGTTGTGTGTACTGTACAGCTTGTGATATTTGGGTGTCCTGGAGTTGTTTTAAAAACTCAGCAGACCCATTCCTGCAGAGCAGGTCTGTGTTGGTATGGTGGTTTCACTGCATGCACTAGAAATTACTTCTGAGGTTAGTGCTTGCTATGAATTTGGGGGAAAAAAAGGTCATGCTGATTACAATTCCTGTGACCATGTAGTGCTCTTGGTAAATGTGTTTTCCAGCACCTGGTGGTGACTTGAACCACATCTGGTTCATTGTGCAGTGGATTTAATCACAATGTATCGGGAGGAGTTTTTGGCTTTTCTCGCGGGAATTTGGGTTCATATTGATACAAATTCTGAATGATCTTGAACGAGAATATTCCAATGAACTGGAACTGTGTACACTGTGAAATTCGTTTTCATCCATTGGTGGTGCTTCAAAATATACTCTTTTCTGCTCCAAAAACAGTGTTTCAGTGCATTGTCTATCAAGAAAAGCGTAATCTGACAATGAACAAGCATCAGCTAATTTTACAGCAGTAAGAGTTTGTGACATCCCCCCCATTATTATTTAAACCAATCGTACGGTTGGTTTAAATAATGTTCTCTGTTTAAAAGTGGAGGAGTTTGTTTAGGATAATGGGGATGGCACACCAACCTGTTGCCAATGTTTCTGACCCTCGTCTCTGGGTGGCGTATCGGAGAAGGGAATTCCTGCCGGCTGGCTGCTCACTGGGCTAGGTGTTTGGTCCTTATGTTTTGATGAATGAACCCCCACCCCTCCCCTGCAGGTCTCATCATGCCCACCCAGCTCTGTCCCTCGTGGATCACATCTTCAAGTTTCACACGCCGTACACGTTTGGCCTTTTGAATCGGAACGGACGAAATGATGGCGGCATCGGTCCCTCTTTGGAAGACTCTCCACGTCTGCCCGGTAGACCCCCTCGCTCTCTCTCCCCCACAGGCTAACCACAGCCAATCGCAGGGGCGGCGGGGGGAGGAGCCAGCAGAGAGCCAGCGCTTAATTGGTAAGTTGCGGTGAAGACGCCTTTTTATTTTCCCTCTGTTCCAGGTGAGAACCGCACTGCAGCACACTGACTCTCCTCGTACAGTAAGTACAACTAATTGAGTATTTTAAAATATTTCAATTTTTTTGAACACGTGGAACAGAACAGTATTTATTTTTTGTCATCTTAGTTGATATGCTTGTTGTAGTGTGTTATTTTTTATTTTTGAAGTTTTCATTTGTAGCTTTTGTAGCCGGTTTCAGTATGAGTTTTATTTAGGGCCAGATTGGAGAATGGATGTCTAACACATTACTGTAATCAACCAGGCATTTTTTGGAGGTTAAAATGTCAAAAACATAAAAATAAATGTTAATTCAATGGAAATCATTTCGCTATTTATTAATTTTCCTTATTTTAGGCGATGGTCTCACTGACTGGATGACGGAAGAAGTGGATTTTTCCTCCTACCTCCCTGCCCCTCACTCCTCTGCCTCACCCAGTTCCTCCCTTCCCCCCTCGCCCCTCCAGCATGACATTCAGGTGCCGTCTGACTTGGAGGTCATGACCTCTCTTCTGCAAGAGGAACTTGCTCAGTTGGAGGATTACTTCCTGTCCGACCCAGTCCCTGAGAAAGCGGGAAAATTGGGAAAATGCGACAAAATTCCTTCAGCAGTGGGTGCCCAATCATACTACCAGTTACCCTATGCTTCTTACCCCAACAGCCAATCAGAATCCAGTCCGCTTCTTGTTACCCTGGCA
The DNA here is from genome assembly GCA_025775065.1 of Hiodon alosoides. Taxonomy (NCBI): domain Eukaryota; kingdom Metazoa; phylum Chordata; class Actinopteri; order Hiodontiformes; family Hiodontidae; genus Hiodon; species Hiodon alosoides. The sequence goes on along the minus strand of JAOYSI010000024.1, from coordinate 934,424 downwards.
ACTGGGGAACTAGACCTGCTGAGCTTCTGCGGTGGCCCCATTGGCCGACCCAAAACCTCTAGACATGCACCCTACAACTGTAGCCGCCCTAACAATGGCCGCAAGAGAGTTTGTGATGGGATGAGGATAGGGGAGGGATTGGAGAGTAGCATCTGGTGTTCCAAAGGAAGTAGCTCAGGGAGTCCAGAGGTAGTAGTCAATAGTAACTACTGCTGTGTTGAGGGGGAGAAGGCAGTTGGGAAGGGATACTGTCTTGGCAGTCCAGTCGACATCAGAAAGTGTGCCATGTTGCCGAAAGAGGAAAAAAATTATTGCTTTTCGGAAGATGCAGTTAGTGGAGAGAAGGTTTTTGGGGGGTATGGTTTCAATGGGGTTCTTGACCTCCCCCACAAGAAAGAAGAACAGCTTATGTATGGTGTGAAGGCAGTTGGCGATGGCAGCATGGAGTTGGAGGCATTGAGAGAAGATAAAGGTGGCGGAGGAGCAAAGACCCTCCCTTGGAAGACTGAAACCGGCGAGGGGTGCTTCCTTCATGCCCCCAGCGTGCCAGAGGCCTACCATGGCTTCTTGGGTGGGGCAGATGAGCCTGCTGCACCAGCGCGCTTGGAGACGGGTCACCGCCATGGCGATTACCATGCTGGTTTCCTGCCAGGAGCTCAGTCTTCCAGGTGCCAGTCAGGGGGCGATGATGAGGTACTGGAACTGGGCTCTCCTGGCTCCCGACAACTCCAGGGGCTGAAGGAAGACCCCTGTGCTGCCAGGCCAGAGCCAGGGGTTATCCCACAGGAAGTCCAGCACGGTGAACGCAAGCAGAAGAAGAGAGACCAGAACAAGACTGCTGCTCACAGGTAAGAGCAGCTAATCTTGGTGGGCGGGGATGTTTCCCTTAATCGCATTATTCATTGCGAAATAAAATAACTGCTGGACGTTGGAATGCATTTTAAGAAACCCAAACCTGGAAGTTTTGAAGAGTATCCCAAGTCATTATTAATCGTGTTTTGAAACCGGCTAATCATGTTTATGTGACGATTAACAATGCCAGCTGGGCACAGCCAGTTCCCCAGCTTTAAAGAGATCTAACATGGTTGAAGTAGCTAACTGGTGTGCTTCGGTCTCCACAGGTATCGCCAGCGTAAGAGGGCAGAGCTGGACTCCCTCGAGGAGCAGCTGCATGGTTTGGAAGGGCGGAACCGCGAGCTCCGGGACAAGGCGGAGTCTGTCGAGCGGGAGATCCAGTATGTCAAGGACCTCCTCATTGAGGTCTACAAGGCCCGCAGCCAACGGCTCAAACAGGACACCAGCGCCTGACTGTGCTGGGCTCAGCCCCGCCAGTGCTTACAGCCAATGGTGGAGATGGAAATGGAATAAATGTGAATGTGAGGTTGATAGGTGATGGCACAATGAAATTATTATTATTTTTTTCCTTTTTGTTTTATTATTGTTATGAATTTGAGACAACCAGCGACGTGCTTCCTGTTTCGGCCCTGCGTACAATGTGCTGACTACATTGTAATGGCAAAAGCTGAATATGCCCACCAGCACTGTGAAGCCATGTTTTAGACTAGAACTTTAAAGTCTATCTTCTGTTTTGGTGGTAATCAACCTTAACAGGATCTCATCTAGTGTACGTGTGAAAAACGCCAAACATAATTATCACTGCAGGGTTATGTGCTGTCTTATTTTTTATTTTTTTTTATTGGCACAAAATACCCTCAAATGGCTGGGTTCTCGTCTTGTCATTTTCATGGAACGTTGATGTTTAAATTCAGGCTGCAAATGATTATGTACACCTTAAGGTGAAATAAGAGGAAATGTTTGGGAGGGAAGCAGCCACTCCCTTCCAGGGTAGTTCTGTATGTTTTGCCCTTAGTTACAGTTAAATGTTGGAATTATTCCTTCTTCCTGCTAGCAGTTTCGTTGCCCACGTATGCAATGCATGTGTGAAGTCCTTAGAGCATGCAGGTTTGGTGCACAAGGATGAATGTTAGGAACATTAATGTCCATCTGCATGGCTTTGCTATCTCAACTTTTAAATGTGATGTTTTTTCTGAATGACGCTTGTTACCATGCACAGTTGTATACAGCATCTGCCAATTAAGGCTTCCCTCTGATTACTTCCACTCTTGAAAAAAGACTTTGCCCTCCGTGTTTCTACCCGTTATATCTGCGAATACAATCATGGTTCATAGTTTTATACAGCTAGTACTCTAGTATGTATGATTTTTTTTAAGAACTACTACGAGGGAAAAGATTTTTAGAGGTGTCCTATTTACCGCTACCGTTTTTATATTTTTCACTAGAACGCGTATAATGGCTTGTGATGTTTTGACATTTGACTTTTTGCTTCTGAAGATGCAGTGTCCTTGCTGCTATTTGTCCTAATGTTTAATGGAGTCAACATTTCGAATTAATATGCGATATTTACCCTTTGTGCCATAGGGTGTACACCGAAATTGTAAACTGTTCTGTAAATTACCCAAAATAATTTAATTTGTCAAAATGTCACAGCGGTTATCTTGTAATCCTCGCCTTCGGTCATGTATGTGTATTTGTTTTTCTATCAACTGATTAAATACAACATAAACTCGACCAAATACTAATGAGAAGCAGGAACTTATGGTTTCGACTCATGAATGAATGTTTGCTTTTGTCGTTTCTGTTTTATTTCCTTAACATTAGAACCCCTCCGAATGATACTCCAAAATTGGAAAAATAAACGTTGCGAGTTAGGTCCTCTTGTTGTACGGCAAGCAAAAAACCAAAACGAATCTAGGGACAGAAAGAGGAGGACACTGCATCCTACTGTGAACGCTTTGACACATCTTGGCGACGCACAATCATCTGTATGAAACGGCTAATATGCAATGTATTTTCCTGTGATTTTTGTGATATGCTTTAAGTCTGAGTGTTCAAATAATTGAGCTACGTGTTTTTATATATATATATATCTATAAATATAACAGGACATAGGGTTAAATACCTTTGGTTGTCCACTTTCATATAAAATGACTAAGTGTGACTCCTCCAGGTTTCTGCTTTGTGTTAATGTAATTTTGTTAATCCAAATAAAGTGACTCGATTCAGCAATATTTCATTACTCTACTTGACTTAATTTCCCGCAGATTCAAGGGGACCAACAGCAAGAATGTAGGGTGCATTACACTCATTGTGTACATAGAGATAAATTATTATAATTCTTTAGAGAAAATATTTAAAATGTAATGCGTGCACACACAGTAAAACTAAAAATTGAGGGTTGATTGTAAGGGTTGATTATTCTCATGCTAACCGTCAGTTCAGAATGACTTAAAATTCTCGTCTTTAAACAACAAAAAGCACATTTTTATTCTAATTTAGCCCATACCTGCCGTCTTTATGGCAGTGGTCGGGTCATAAAAACAAATTGTGATTACAGCCACTGGACATTAATAGTGTTGAACGAGAACTAAAATAATTGTAAATATATCAAAAACACAAAACGTATTATCAATTTTACATTTCCAAAAACACGTTGCTTAAATGCTATATAATTTTGAGTTTTTGAATGGCCCTATGCACGCCTAGTAAATAGTCATTCGTTCCATACGAATGAAGGGCGAAATTTCCAGTCGGTTCGAATAAAAACGTGTTAAAAGTATTAAAAAGGCTAAATCGATTTATATATATGATTTTGTAAAAGTGTATGGGCCGATTTCAAGTTTTAAATAACTGGAATTGTAAAATGATTTCCCGCAAAATGTTTTCATATAGCTTCTATAGTTGCATGCTCTGGGTTTTTTTTTATTTTTTTTTTACATATAGGGGCCTGGTTTTTACAATGTAATTAAAAGACAGTCGGCGTCTATCAGTTATTTTCCGGCTTTAATTCTTGACAGTGACGCCCGAGTGGGAATGTTGAGTGGGAAAACTTGGTAAATGTATATTAAATCCCCATAGATAAAGTAGATTATGTTGGAGCTAAATAACTACAACTGAAATAAATATAATTTGTGGTCAGGCTCAGGATAATATTTGCTCGAAAGAAAGCCTAATTTACCAAATGTCTTACTTATATTTAACGTATTGTCATGTAGCGAAATGGTAAAAAAATATATATTTCAGAATGAATTAAAATGTAGGCTGTTTACTCCGTAGTTGGATTGAATCAAACTACAGGTTAAAAAATATATAAAATTGCGCTACGTTTTCAAGGGGTTCAATAGGTTTAAATAGAGACACTAAATGTGATAACACGTATAATTAAATATAACGAGTACTCGGTTAAGTTACTGAGATTGATTTTAGATCAGTAAATTTCAGTGCATTTTCGGTTGTAGTAAGAAAACCAAAGTTATTTTTACTCTTTGTTAATACCTAATATTCGTCTTCAACAGTGTAGCTGGATTTCGTTGCCACATACGAATTATAAGTATTTTATAACGCGCGTTTGTTAAATTTGAATTATCAGATTCACGTAAAACCTCTCTCTCAATATAGTATAGCAGATATAGTTTTCGCGCCCGCGTGTGTGTGTGTTTGTTTGTGCGGGAGATAAGAGATATTTTACTTGAGCCAGATATAATTAATCCTTAAAATACACACGTGAGAAAACATATATAATATTTAACTCATCGTCTACTCCGCAACACAACATATGTAGGCAACTTATTTAATAGGAGCATAGATTTTACAAAAACGAGATATTTTCACCATATAGCAAACTGTTTTAGTCTGTGGAACTGTTAATAACTGTATTGGGGAAAAGCAGCGCGATCGGTCTTGGCAGTAAGGAAGACATGTATCAGTCCAAAACGAATTCTTCAATCAGGAGTTTGATTATTGTTTCCATGGACAATCCAAAAGGAATTATTTATCCTAGCAGTTTAACATAGGATTTTACGCACTTAATATACATCAGAACTGTTTATTCACAATATAAAATAAAAACAGAATGTTCCATGAAAACGAGAACATTTTTCACATTGATGTAAAATATTTAAAATCTAAAAGTGAAAAACCTAATCATGAATAACCGGTACACTGAACTGGCGGAGTGGCGGAACGGAAAATCGGTCCAAATGGCTCAACAGGGTGGAATCTGGTAAGGCTGGTCTCGCAGTGTATATGACATCACAGCAGGGCGGAGTTTGGTAATGAGCCAGTGGCAGTGGCGCTTAAGAGGCGCATGGTGGGACGCACGACTCAATTTCTCCTCGGCATCCAAGGAAACTAGAGCCTAGGTTAAAGGCCCCAAAGAGAAACAAAAGGGAGAAATTAGTTATTTCTCCCTCCCAGGAGAATTTAGTTATTTCACAGCAAAAACATTTGAAAGAATAACTAATATTTGTACAACCTTTTCCGATATAAATTTTTCCCCCCATTATGCATATTTTATAGAATCTGAGCCTGACTCAATAAAACCCTTTAGCAGGGTAATTATAGCTTAACAATCATCTTTCAGGAAATGTAACAGTAAATAAAATATAATTAAACAGACTCACATGTCGCAGTGTGTCTCTCTGGCTGAAGACACGGAGAGCAGCAATGGCTGCGAGTCTCACATCCTGCGGTCCGTCTGCACAGGCAGCGTGCAGGAGAACAGCGGGGCAGCTGCAATGGAGCAGTGTGGCTTCACCTCCCTGAACCAAAGACAGGTTTCCCAGAGCCGCGCAGCAGTGCCGGCGAGTGGGTGGGTCTGGTTCACGGAGGATAACAGTGAGGGCCGGCGCCGCCCCTAGCGCCACTTCCTCCCAGAGGTCGGGCCCACAACCCGCAGCGGCCGGAGGCTCGTTCGGGTCCTCTCTCCCCGGCCAGTTCGCCAACCCTTTCTCCTCCTCCATCTTTTTCTCTGCTGACTTAAACTCTCCACTGACTCCAGACTTCGACTCAGCGATCCATCCAAGCCAATTTCCCACGGCCCGGCACATGGCCCGTCGGACGGCCAAGGACGGGTCATGTAGCCGATCGACCAGATCTTGGAAGAGTTGAAGCAGGACCTGCTGTGTAGGAGTGGTGTGGTCGGCCAAGGGGTTGAGGTTGCTCAGCAGGCTGCAGGTGGCCGCTCTGACCCTGTCGTCCGGATGGGTGATCGCTGATCTCAGCAGGGAGGGGTTGAAGTAGAGGATGCGGGGAGGAGGGTGGAGTGAACAGCGGGCCACCTGGGAGGCCAGGGAGAGGAGCTCCACAGCTGAGCCGGACAGAGTTTCGGACCCGAGGAAAGCAAACAGGAGGCTGCTGGCAGTCCTGCCCTCCGGCCCATGAGTCCCGCAGTGCTCCTCATCCCCGGGGATTTCAGCATGGCGGCCATCAGAGAAAAAGCTGTGGGCCTCGGCAGCTGCCACAAAGCAGGGCACAGAATGCTCGGGGTCACAGAGAAGCAGGCGACACAATAAGGAGAGAGGGAGCTCCAGGTGAAGGAGTGGGAGAGACAGAGAAAGCTGAGGGGGTAAAACACACACACAAACCAAGGTTGGTTTTTATGATACTACATCCCAGATTTTACTCAAATGTAGTGTGTTATATAGGAAATCTGAATGTTTGCTGAGTATCAAACTGGACCAAGTTCATGAACAAGAATGATAGCTGCATTTTAATAACGTCTAGTAGCAACAATAATACGGTAAATTGTAATATATAAGGTCATTTTAGTATTAGAGTGACATTATAGACCATCTATATATGAGGGGTCAATGCCACAAAAATCAATTAATCATTCTTGCATTGAATAAAATGTAACTGAATTTAACCATTAAATTAAATATCTTATACTCCTTGTGTCAATTCAAGTGCAGTTAATTAGATGCAAATCCATTCTTTACCATTTTTATCAATTCGACTTTTATCAATTTGAATCACACGTGCACAATGTGTCAATCATAGGACCCGTCCACTGACGCACATCAAAGTCTTCTGCGCTCTACTTTTCTGAAGCCACTCAGCCAATCATAATCCTTAAGGAGGCAAGTAGCTAAATTCAGTGCCTCCGGAGGAGAGAGAGTAAGAAGTAAATACAGATAGCCCAGAAAATAAAACCTTTTTAATTTCAGACCCATGTGAGTGCCTAGGACTTTTTTTTAAAGTAACTATTTAACTATAACTATTTAATCACTATTCTGGTTGTATCTCCTCTCATAAGAGCTCACTAAGTGAAAAAGTATTACATATCCAGTATATTTTTAAAAAATTAATTTGTGTATCTATTTCTTCCATGCTGATCTTGCCTGGGCAATCACCATTGATCTTTGACGGACAATGTCATGGTTAGCCAGCTAGTGAAAAGAACCAGAGTTAGCTACTAATCACCGTCCTTAAGTAAAGGATTATGATTGGCTGGGTGGCCTCAGGAAAGTGGATCAAAGTGCATCAGGACACTTTAATGTACATATGTGGGTGAGTCCTATAATTGACACATTGTGCATTTGTGACTTATATTGATGGAAGTAGAACTGATTTTAAAAATTGATGTCGCCAAATTGCAAGGCATCAGATTAACTGCATTTACATTAATCTGATCATTTAATGTTGTAATTCAATTGCACTGTATTCAATGCAATAGCTATAATCAATTTAATTGAATCAATGCAATAACAAATAATTTATTACTGGGATATTGATTTACAGAGTAAGTAACAAAATAATGATTAAGTCCAATTTTTGTTTTTTGTTGCATTACAGAGAAAAGGCTACTCACTTGCAGGAGATGTGAAACGATGTCAGAGCAGTGATAATATTCAAGGATCTCCACCATTGTCTCATCTGGAACCTCAACAGCGAATGGGAAACACAGCAGGTGGCAGCTCATCAGTGATAGGCTATTTGCACTTGTGGCACTCAACGGTTGGGCAGGCCTTCTTTCTGAGCAATCCTTCACTCTGGACCTGTTGGAATTGTAGTCAAGAACATTATTTCAACAATCATCATTCCTTGTATGTTTTTCTTTTAATATCAACATTAAACGCTAGGGGTTAATGATAACCAATGGCTTTCTCCATGTTATGTTATGAACAGAAGCTACAAACCAGTCAACTGTGAGGAGGCGTCCCAGGGTTGAAACACAGTGTGTTCTCCCATCAGTAAACAGAGAGAGGCAACCATGTGGCTCTCTGGTGAGGACAAAAAGGGCTAGAGAAAGAAACACATGCAGTCCTATGGAGGGAGAAATACATTTAAAAAAACAGTTTAGGAACACCCTGTAATCATAGACTTAATACAGTGACAGTGATTTTTGCAGTGCAGCAAAATAATGTTTTGTTTATGAGTAACTCTAAATTCTTAAAACAGTTAATTACTGAAACTTTTCAATAAATATCAAATGATTTTCTAGTGTGTACCAGTAGGCGAAACAATTTCCCGGTTATCCTTGTCCACTGCAATACCAGCTTTCAGCCACAAAAGGCGCCAGAGACTTGAGTCCAAAAACGGAGACGGCAAAGAGTTTATCTGCTACAGAAAGACAATGAAAAAAGAGAGGGATAATATATATATATATTTTTTTTTATATATATATATAAATAATAAGCATGTAAGAAAAGAAAAAGTACTGTCAAAGAACACATAATACATTGTTTAAAATCTAAATATGAATGTGAATTTTATACTTGCCTCAGACAGAGTCAGGAACAGCAATGCCAGGAGGCCATCGATCAGTCCACAGCCTTGGGGTGGGGGCACACAGCACTTTGGGAAACGAGGCATCGTTATTCAGCCATCATAGTCTGGCCGATAGAATGGTCAAGGCCACTTCTGGATCAGACCTCGAACACGAATGCGGGGTCCACACACTCACCTCTGCTGGACCGGACAAGGCAGTTTCCATCACAGCCACGACATGAGCAGCAGGGACACCTGCCGGTATGCTGTGGTTCGGTAGCAGGGTCAGTACAGATGCTGCCAGGGGCTGAGAGGGAAACAAGGCCTGTTCAGACATGTGCCGTTGACAGAGGGCGCTCTAACGGCAAAGTTGAGGGATACTTACTGCTAAAGGGGCCATGTCAGGGTGAAGCAGAACCGTGAAGAAGGGTCTGGAGCACTCATCCAGACTGTTTAGGGTTACCACGCAAAAAAGGTCAACTCACTGTTATTGTACAGCTACATACAGTATATCACCATATCCTTTAAATAATGAGAATAATGAGAATGTAGCAGTATTTTTTTACTGATATAGCCCCCTCATTAGTTTGTAACACATTTCTCCCGCAGGATTTAAGCTGGAGTAACTGAGACAATGCACCCAGCACAACAAAACCAACCCCCTTCAGGTCCAAAGTCCAGAGTCATCGTCGCTACACCTGCATCAAGATGTCAGACTACAGAATGAAAACAACTGCAGTAGAACACCTTCGTCCAGCTGGTTCCCAGTTGGGGTGCCTCTCCAAGTACATCGCCAGCATTGTCATTAGGTCCCCCAGCACTGGGACACACCACAGCTGCTGTAGAGGAGAAACATTAATCAGTGTAGGCTGAGGTCTGGTGTTATTCAGTACTTGTGGTAGACTCCCAAGTGGTAACTTACAGAGGACCATAATGGAATTTTGGTTATTTGCCGAGGGAAAAAATAGCCTATGAGAGAAGCCGAAATTATGTTACAGGACAAAATATTGTTAAGTAGCCGAAATTAGTGATTTGAGCCTCTACCTGCTTTATGACTGGGTTTGCCAAGATCGCTTCAATCAGATCAAACAGGAAATGGGGAAGGGCCACTTCCTGGGTCACACAGCTAAAGGCTTCCAAATCAGCGCCCAGAGCTAACAGGTTACCCAGAACCTTCAGTGGCTGACGAATTCGGCATGCCCCCTCCAGCATTCCTTCCAATAGCTGAGCAGGTGGAGAAGGTTAAGAGTTCTGCAGCTTAGTGACACAGCCACATGTTTAACATTTCATTTTCAGGTAAACCATTTTGTCAGGTTCTGTGCCGTTAGCAAGCTAGTTAACCTTTCAAGAATCAGCCTGTTTAGCTGTTCATATTTGCAGTGTCTGAAAGGACAGATTTCCATGGTTATTATAGTAGCCTCCAACAATAAAATCCAGCTCTTTAAATAACTGAAACAAACCCGAACTCCAGACCGCTATGGTACCTGGACTTTGGATTCCAGTAACCTGTCCCTCAAACGGGGCACAACCGATGGGTCAAGGGTCACAGAGCTTCGATTTCTCGGATCGGTAGTCCTGACCAGGCGTTCCCACTCCTCGTCGCTGTCAAAATCCTATTAGTAAGAGTGATGAGCCGAAACGAAAGTATAGCAAGGTAACCTGTCAATAAAAAACCTATTTCCATAATTGAGTAAATTATATCAATTAACAGCATTAGTGTCATTTGTAAGCAGACTTTTCAGCATATGCAAATTCCCACTCACACACTGGTACGCACTCACTCTGCAAATTCAAAACCAAATGTTACATATGAATTTGAGCCGTTTATGTAACAAAAAAATACCAGGCAACCCACAAAACTGCTCACTGCAGCTTCGGGTATACTATATGGAGAAAAGTATTGGGACACCTATACATTACACCTACAGGAGCTTTTATGACATCCCATTCTAAATCCACAGGCATTAATAACGAATTGGTCCCCCCTTTGCAGCTATAACAGCTTCCACTCTTCTGGGAAGGCTTTCTACAAGATTTTCGAGTGTTCCACAATGTTGGAAGCATAACATTTTCCAAAATGTCTTGGTAAGCTGAGGCATTAACATTTTGGAAAATTCAATGCTTCCAACTTCGTGGAAACAGTTTGGGGAAGGACTTTTTCTGTTCAAGCACGACTGTGCCCCAGTGCACAAAGCAATGTCCATAAAGGCATGGTTGGATGAGTTTGGTGTGGAAGAACTTGACTGGCCCGCACAGAGCCCTGACCTCAACCCTA
>JAOYSI010000024.1:909875-921686 GCA_025775065.1 Hiodon alosoides | reverse complement strand
ATTGTAGGCGTGCTGTGTGGGATAGTTTATAATGTGAAAACAATATTGTAGGCGTGCTGTGTGGGATAGTTTATAATGTGAAAACAATATTGTAGGCGTGCTGTGTGGGATAGTTTATAATATTGCATTATAATTTTGGCTTAAGTAATTGATTCCCATTTTTTAAAGCCATTAGAGGGAAGTAAAATGGTTAAGTGTATGATTTAATTTATTATACAAAATTGGTCTCTGTAAATAAATGGATATCCCCAGGGCGTTTTGCACTGCTTATCCGTCGTTTTTTTTATATGGTTTTTGCTCCGCGTAAAAAAAACTAAGGATGAACAAAATAACAACCACTTGAAGGGTCAAAATGTGGATTGCTATACTTGTCCTTATAAAATGTTCTTTTTATTCTCGCTATCTGTGCAATTATCATTAACCCATCCTTACCTGTGTGATACTGCTACGGTATTTATCTTTTAAACTGCAGGGAATATAGCTGATCAGCGTTGGTCTGCTGTTAGTGGGTTGAGCTGCGCGTTGCATTGTGGGACAAAAATAAAGTGCAAAAATATCCGCAGAAGGGACAAAGAAGCAAGACGAAACGGAAAGGGTTTTTATAAACTTTGTAACTATTTGTTAGGTTATCTATAATTGTATTAAATACAAGGAATCACAAGGTTACGAGGTGTCCGAATCACAAACTGTGCGGTAAACGCGAGAATTGGCTATGAAATGGGCGTTTAATCAGCGGAAGAAAGCAGACCAAAGCCTGCGTGCTAACGTTACACGCTTGCGACTGTGTTGTGTCCACCCCGTTCATATTTGACTCTGCAAAACCCAGGCTTTTGGTCGAAGGACAGGCCGGATTGCCCCCTTTCTGTTGTGTAAGTTGAACATCGCGAATTCTGACTGATATTCGTACTGACTAACATGACGGTAGCATAGAACACAGACATAGACGTGTGTTAGGTCGCTAACAAGCTACAATCGGCTGTTTGGCTAGCGAGGTAGCTCTGTCACTGTCAGTGAAGAAAATGATGGTACGTGTGCTGTTTATGAGCTTTTATAGGTAACTGATAAAATTGTCATAATGTAATTAAACTTTAATTAGCTACCTGTTCAGGGTGTAGAATTGAATCAGAATCTTAAACGCAAACATTCTCGTGGTGTAATTAGCTACTTTAGCGAGCGAAACTGTTTAGCAAGTTAGCTGGCTAAGTGCGCTTTTTAATGTACCCCCTCTTTCCTACTTTATTTTAGGTATTACTTGTATAGTAATTTAAGCTGTGCTTGTGTTTTTGTGATATACTATACCGTCGCGTTACTATACGCATGCAAAAAGCGGCGTAAACAAAGTAAAATGAGGTTGCGTTGCTGACCCCGCCCCCTAGTTTACCGTTGGAAAACCGACATGAATGGTTTGGCGTCTCGATTTGGTGAGAATTGCCATGTCGTTATTACTTGTGGTCTTACTGGTGGTAGTGTGTTGTTGACAATGTTTATCTCTAAACTTTGTAATATTTATGTAAGAAGTCCACTGATTGTAGCTAATTGTTTTGTGTTGTGAAATACATGCGGCGTGTTGACGGGCATATCAGCGAAATATACTCAAGCTCCGTGGCTGCCAAGGGGGAACCGAATATATTTTAATAGGTTTGCTGTTATAGAACGGGGAATGGGTTGAAATGAGTACATTTTGTTACGATAGTAACAAATATATATTATTGAGTTGTTTATGAGGAGGCACTTATCCAGGTCTTGCATAGATTATACATTTTCATATTACCATTTGTACAGTCGGCTTGGTATTTGCGAATGCATTTTAGGCAAACGCAACAGTTTAACCACTTTACAGCTCTTATTGGCAATAGTTTTGATTAATTAATGTTTTCATCTGTGCCTTTATTGTATGTGGTATGTTGGAGTACTTTTTCCCTACATTGTTCCTGGCGGCATACTGTGGTCTGCTAGTTTTCGTTCCAACCGAACAGCTCAATTGCTTACACGGTGTGCCGCCAGGAACAAGGTTGGAAAACACTGATGTGGATGGGGGTGGAATGATTGTTTTCTTTTTTAGACACAGTACAACTAATACAAACTATTTTTGTTGCCCAGATAGCACAACTGCCTACCAACAGCAATTTGAATTTTGATTTGAAAAGATTAGACTGCAGAATGGCACTCCTAGAAATAAAGTATGTATCATTTGCTAAAATGTACATATTTTATTTTTTTGATTAAAGAACCCTTAACAGTTGTGATGAATGTTTTTTCTTAAAATTAATTGTGATACATAGTTCCTGTTTCAGATGATGTAGTATTCATAGAAAATTTGATTTAGCTATTTTAAACAAATTTATTACATCTTTTCTTTTTTAAATATCCTCAAAAAAAACACACAGGTAAATAAAGTATTATTGTAGCCTCACAGTTTATGTAACCACTTTGAACAAATCTGCAAATCTGAATATTCTATCCTAGTCACTGTAAAACACCAGTTTCTGTCACACAAATGACATCACCCTGGAAGGGCGGGTAGTGAACGTTAGCCAGGTGACTAGGGTCAAATACTGCAGGTATTGTTTGAAAATTTGCAATTTTTGCATTGTTTCTTGTTAGACTTGAATCTGTAACCCTCAGGTTATAAGTGTTTTCCCACTTTTGAGTTTGTCTATAGGTCTTTCAATGTCTCAAGTCATCAACATTATAACCGAAGAATAAGCACTAATGGATCATTTTGTACATTAATGACTAACGTTAGCAGCACTGTGACTCTGTAATGGTTTTAGCCATCGGACAGATAGCTGGGCACTGTAATTCATTTATTGTTGTACAGTACTTAATTTGAAATGATCAGGGGTTTTTTAGATTTTATTTCAGTGTTTCTTGAAGGAGCAGTAGGAGAGAGATTGTTATTGAATACTAAAATTGGAGGTGGACAGAAATTATCAGCTAAAAAGTATGCTTAAAATCATTACTCGTGTGTGTGTGTGTATACTGTTGTCCCGATGCATCACTCTTGGTGGTGTTTAGTTTGATAGAATGTTTGTAGATATTGTAGATAATATCCATTGTTAAGTGTGCTGACCTGGGTTTACGCATTCTCTTTCCCAACTTTATCTTCACAGGAAATAAGAAAGGCCAGCAGTGATGGCTTTACAGGTCTGCCTGCAGCTAGATGCAGAAATTTCTGTGTTTGGCTCAAAGTGAGCTCTGCCTGTCCCAGTGTGCCCAGGGATATGTTGCCCATCTGGGAGAGAGCCCGACATCTGAGGCTTGACACAGCAGTCGCTGTCAAACGGCAGCCTGTTTGCTTTTTGAGTTAGGCTCAGTGTGCAGACAGCCGCAGGGACGGCGGACTGCCAGCAGGGCACACTGCTTTGATGGGGAAGGAATTCCTCTGTCTGTTGGGAGAGGGATGTCAGTGCTGTCCCTCTTGGATGCATGTCTTTCCGATTCAGCGATTGCCCATGTAACGTTTCAGAGTGGGGGCGGGGTGGTGGGGGTGCATAGTCATCTGCCAAGAGCTGCTTCCCAGCAACTGGCAGCTCCTGGCTAACACGTAACATTTCCACAACGCTGCAGAAATGTTAATTTTGTTGTAACTGAGAAATAAAGGCAGCCGTCATTTTTTGGTATTGATTCCAGGGGTATCCTCTTTCAGATGCAGTTTTCATCTGAGCATTTTGTCTTCCTTTACTGCATGAGCATATGATTGACAATGGATCCATGAACAGTGAAACCTAAAAATGGCAGATACCCTTTAGCCTTTTTTAGTGTTACAACAAACGCAACTACTATTTTGGTATTCTCTGTTGGCTTCCTATTAAATAGCTGAATGCACGCCACAAAAGTATATTTGTGTTGTGTTTGCATGCTGAAAGAAAGTGCTCCTGTTCGTTGTTAGGTACTGTTAACTGTTTGATTTGATTTCCTTTCTGCCTATTGCATTTAGTTCTGCTGTTCTGTAATAACAGCCACAGGCAGTCGGGCTGGGTAATTTTTAACAAATGACATAACACCCTTTCTTACAATATAATAAAAATTTCATTTTAATCTTTATTTTAAGTTGTCTTATACTTGGGTCAAATGATGGGAACCGTGATCAGTGAACCTTGTAGCAGTTCTGTCTGGCTCAATCAGCTTCATCAGTCAATGTCAGTCAAGACCAAAAACATCAGTCAATGTTTCCCTTTACATTTTAATCTATGTACAGATCTTATGCACTGACCGCTGCACAGCCAATACAAGATTAACCTAAGTAACAAGGTGGACTGATGAGTAGATGATGAACTAACATGAGGTATTCATAATGCCAGGGTGTGCATTGTCATTAAATCAAGTCTATATGAAGGCGACTAAGTGAACTGACGGGTGAATTCCGTTAGAGTAATGAACAAAATAAACTGCTTTGTTTTTCAAAAACTAATTTAATGTGAACACCAGACTAAAACTAAGAAACAGGATCTGGGGCCTGTTAAACGTCTGTACTCGACTTTTGAAAACGCTCATTACTTAAAGCCATCACACCCACCAATGTCTGAATTCTTTAACCAGCATTTTCCAGATTTAACTTGATTTTCTGTAAACTCGCCTTGCTATAGTTGGCAGGACTGAGTTTGCTCTATAAGAATTGCGTCTTGAATTTAAACTTAAGACAAAATAACTTATTTTATTAAAATATAATTAAAATGTGTAAAATAAAAGAATAAAATAAAATTTATATCAATAAATATATGTGACATAGAATAAAAACAATAGCTAATATTTTGTTTTCCGATCTTTCTTCCGATCTGCACAGCTATCGCTATATTTTTTTTAATCGGATATTTTAAGCAGTATAATTGAAAATATTTTTTACTTTGCCCATTCATACAGGTTAATACTCACCAAAGCAACTAAGGTTGAATACCTTACTCAAGATTACAAATTTTGTCACCTGGGAAGTTCCCATTCTGCGCCATCTGTTGCCTCAGGAATAGTGGCACATTTTCTGTTCTTTTACACAGCTAAAAGTTTAAGTTGCCAGTTTTACCAATCTCCTCAACCCTGGTTTGTTTATTCTCTTCTCTGGAGCAAGTTGTTGTATGTTAATCAATTAGCAATCTTGGCACTATTAATCCATGTGCAAATTGGCTGTCCTCAAGTTTTACAAATGCAAAACTATAATCATGCAGCAGTCAGGCAAAAGTGAATATAGAAGGAGATCTTTGATGGCAAGGAAAAGCATTGAAGGTTCTCATCTCCGTTTACGTTCTGGGACTATTGTAAGACCTGCTTTGAGGTTTGATTTCCGGCTGGACCTCCGGTACGGTGCTGTGTATCTTCATAAATGACCAATAAATTACCAGTTGCATGTAAATGGGCGGGTAGCTTGTCATCTCCTGCTTGCTATGCTCCGGCGAAGAGAAAATCTGCAGTTTGAGGACGTATAATTGATTATCAGTCATGCTCCCAGATTGGAGGGGGTGGCAGGCAGGGGTGGACTTACAGATCCAGTGGGATTTCAGAAAAGCTACCAACGAAAAAAATACTCCAATGGATGTTGCCCAAAGAAGTTTTTTTTTTTTTTTTTCTGGCACAGAAGCATACATTTTTTTTACGCAGGTCTGGTTTTGATACTGAAAGAGGTGGGAGTGGGAGCCCACGTTCTTGTGGCACAAACTGAGTTTCGTCAGCATTCTTGAAAACCTACAAGAGGAGCAGCTATAACATGAAGGAGACTGACACCGCTGGCGAAGCCGTTCAGTAACTACAGCCTTACTACCGTCTAATCAGTTTTCTTGAAATACGAATGGTTAGTTCTCCTAAATATTTTGCCAGATGTAGATGGCAGTGTACTTGATGGTGTGCGCTGGTTAGATTCTATGAAAAACACTTTTCGGTTCTTGTGCCTGATCCAGCCGGAGGATGATAGGTGTAAGGCCATGTTGACTTTCAGATGTCAAGCAGGATTCTAGTTTTGGCCATACACTGGTCCACGTCCTTATAGTTGCTGTACATGTTCAACGCTGTGTTGGCTGTCAGGTGCTTCGAGCAGAAGGATTATCACTCCAGGCTCCCAAGTTTTCTTTAGAATGAACTCTTCATTTTTCTTTTTCTTTGTAACAGACTGTTACTTTGTCTGTGTAGCTAGTGTTTCAGGAGAAGACACTCATTTTTCTTATAATGTACCAGCCTACCGTGTTGTTATTCTCAAAGAGCCGTGCCTCGATACCTATATTCTGCATTCATTATTTTAATCATCCACTGGTTTCATAATTGATGGAAACGATAGACATGACCACAGTTACTACGGAAGCAAAGACATAACGTGTTGATTGATTCAGAGATCAGACTTCGACACAACTGTTTTCAGTCCAGATCTCTGCCGTATTTGTTCCAAATATTCACGCCATTTTTCCGCTGCTGTAGCATCTCCAAGTGTCGCTTTAAAAAAACCAAAAAATCTGTGTTGATCACTCACTATTCATTTTCTTTGTCTGTCTCTTTAGGGAATCCATACCAATCCTCCAGTGGAAGGGGAAAAAAAAAAAAAGATGGGGGTCAAAACGTTCACCCACAGCTCTCCCACTCACAGTCAGGAAATGCTGGAGAAGCTCAACGCCCTTCGCAATGAGGGTCACCTCTGCGACGTCACCATCCGGGTTCAAGACAAGCTGTTCATGGCACACAAGGTGGTCCTGGCCTGCTGCAGCGAGTTCCTTCGCAGTAAGCTGGTGGGCAGGTCGGACGAGGAGGACAAGGTGGTGCTGGACCTGCACCATGTGACGGTGAGCGGCTTCACGCCGCTCCTGGAGTATGCCTACACCTCCACTCTCACCATCAACACGGAGAACATCATTGACGTGCTGGCGGCTGCCAGCTACATGCAGATGTTTGCTGTGGCCAGCACCTGCTCCGAGTTCATGAAGTCCAGCATCCTGTGGAATGCTGGCAGCGTGGGCTCAGTGCAGGAGAAGCCTCCAGAGTCGGCCCCGGAGGGTAGCATCGGTGGCGGCGGCGGCAGCACGCGCGCCCTAACCCCGCACAACGGAAGCCCATCGCCCGCCTCATCCGAGTGCAGCATGATGGAGAGGGCCACCCCTGCCTGTCATGAGTCACGCCGGAAGCGCAAGAGCTTTGTGGTGATGTCGCCCGACAGGAGCCCGCTGAAGTGTGCCGCCCCACCCATATCCAACCCGTCCACCTCCTTCCCAGAGGTGTCTGTGCAGCCTGTGGACTCCTCCCTGGCCTTCCCCTGGACCTTTCCCTTCGGCATCGACCGCCGCTTCCAGCCAGAGAAGCCCAAGGTCCCCGGGAGTCCCCACGGCCTGGAGCCATCCGGCTCCGCCGATGTTGCACGTGGTCTGGCCGACTACCTGGTCTGCGAGGGCCCCAAGGCGGCGGTGTCACCTCTGGCGGCGGAGGAGGACGTGCGTGTGAAGGTAGAGCGTCTGAGCGACGAGGAGGCCCACGAGGAGGCCTCGCAGCCCGTCAGCGCCTCCCAGAGCTCACTCAGCGACCAGCAGACAGTGCCCGGGAGCGAGCAGGTCCAGGAGGATCTCCTCATCAGCCCACAGTCATCCTCCATAGGTTCGGGTCTCTCGCCTTCACACCACATTCGCCAAAGTCATCATCCATGGCATAATAGAGGAATCAGCTGGAAGCAGTAAAAGCTATTTTAGTCCTATTCGGATGTAAGACTGTTGGCACTTGCTTGATATCAATTCAGTGTAAATAAAGCATAGACACTACAAAAGGCTTTTTGCTTTTTAAACACCATGCTTGTAAAGGTGTTACTGTAGTCAGAACACATTGTCAGGCCTCTATAATTTTGCATTCTCTTTCCCCAAAGAGTGCAATGCTTGGTGGAACCACTGTACCGTGTCCCTGAAAATAAGTCTTTCTGAGATTCCCCCTACCTTCTTTTGGATCTGAAACATTAAAAAGTATATTTAAAAAAATATATTCTTCTCCTTCTCCCTTTTATCCCCGTAGGTTCCATAGATGAGGGAGTCACAGAGGGGCTGCCCTCCATCCAGGGCACGTCCAATTCTGGCAGCCACGCAGAGGACGACGAGAGGTAAATCGGTTACCAGTGGCGCCCCTTCAGCCTGCCATCCTCCTCCCAGCTCGTGATCTTGAAAGAATTTTGAGCAAAGCCATTCTTTGGCCCTAGATTTTACTGTCTGTGTGTGTTTGCCTCGCTCCCGGCTGAGTACTCCAGTATGCTTACGAAAGTAATGAAATGAAAAATGTAGGCTGCGTCCCAAAATTCATAAAAAAGAGGAGAGAGAAATGTCTTTTTTTTTTTTTTTAAGTACATGTTTTTTGTCTAGAGCTGAGATGTTTAAGCCCTTGTCGAACGCTTGGGTAAACAAGTTGGAATTTTGTGTGACAGCTATGAAACCAGAGCGTAGGGTTTATCTGAAGGCACAAATCAAAGCGTTGGCGGTGTTTTAGCTTTTTAGATTTTTTATTTTTTTTTGTGACGGTTATGGACTGCTGCGACTGACCGGAGTACGAGGTGACCATCTGTGGTCCCTGACGTAACAGCCCCTCTCTCTTTTCTCTGGTAGGTTAGAAAACATTCAGTACCCGTACCACCTCTATATAAGCCCCTCGACGAGGCCCGGCACAAACGGCCCAGACAGGCCCTTTCAGTGCCCCACCTGCGGAGTCAGGTTCACACGCATCCAGAACCTGAAGCAACACATGCTCATCCACTCAGGTATGTGTGTCAGCACCCAGGGACGGACTTGCCGGTCGCCAGGAACGCCGGTCAACATCGTTAACCGGCCGGCTTTCTGTTATTGGGAAAATATCTTTGACGTTTTGGTTTTTGGTAGTTAAGACAATAACAAGATAACAAGAGGCTTGGAAGATACTGCTGTGCCAAATGCTGATCGCAGGTGAAGACTAGAAACTGGGGAGAAAATTTGCCTAACATTCGAGGAGAGAGTGAGGGAGAGGGGGTGGGGGGGTGTTTTGTGGTTATAAATGTGCAGCTTAGGGTTTTATGTTTGCTGCTTGGAAATGTTGGCGTACATTTTTATCTTATTAAATTATATACGGGAGCTTTCTCTTTCTCTTTTTTTTTCTTAAAATGAACCTCGAGTAAAGGATTGGTTGGAGGCATAGTCGTCCTCGAAGGTCCAATAAATTTGGTTTAAAAAAAATAAAAGCCTGGATTAAAAAAAACAAAAATGCTTACTTACTATTTACAGACTGAAGTATATGCATTCGATAATTCGATAATATTAAGGTCAGGTGCGTTTGTTATTTATTAATTGGAGGATGATCACCAGCCTCTCAGTGATTCAGGGGGACTTTTTACCTACCAGGCTTTACAGAAAACGTTTGTGCGGCGCATTGGGTTTGTGCTCTGGGCTTTCTGATTGTGCTAACCCCAGTCTCTCCCACCACTCCCTGCAGGCATTAAGCCCTTCCAGTGCGATCGCTGTGGGAAAAAGTTCACAAGGGCCTACTCCCTTAAGATGCACCGACTGAAGCACGAAGGTAAACGCTGTTTCCGGTGCCAGATCTGTAGCGCCACTTTCACTTCCTTCGGTGAATATAAGCACCACATGAGGGTGTCCCGGCACATGATCCGCAAGCCGCGGATTTACGAGTGCAAAACGTGCGGCGCCATGTTCACCAACTCCGGCAATTTAATCGTACATCTGAGGAGTCTGAACCACGAGGCGTCAGAGCTAGCAAACTACTTCCAGAGCAGGTGAGGAGTTTGGGGGAAAAAACAAAACAAAAAAATAAAAACATCGCCCCTCCCGCACCCCCACTCCACACACGCCTCACTGATGCGTCTTGCTGGGTCGGTTATCAGCCGGGGGGGTACCTGGGTTACATAATTATTTTTATGATTATTATTATTATTATTATTATTGCTTGTTGCACAATGGCTTGCACTGCGGCAGGTGGCTGTTGGGTAAGGGACTGAAAGGCATCCCACTCAAGCTCCTGTGGGGGCGCTGCTATTGTACACTTAAAGGACTTTTAAAGGACATTTAAATGTCTAGATGTCTGTCACTGCTGACAACAACACCCTCAGTCCTCAGCTTATCAGTTTCTAGACCCGCTCTGAGCACCTCGCCTTGCACCCAATACCCGCTCAGATCCAACGAAAATAAGTCTGATTGGCCAAATGTCCCGCCAGCCAAATGAGGCAACAAATTGGATCGTCGTTAGTGATGGCAAATGTAAACCAAATGCTTGGCTTGCATACCTTTGTGGGTTTTTTTTTGTGTATCAACTATTTTATTGTTGGGATATTCCAGAACAGCTCTATGGAAGTCCTGCTCTTTTAGCCAAGTATTTTGCTATATTTGCAGCCTGTATTTTTAAACCTTTTACACCGCTCATAGCAGTTCTTTGATATTCTAAATGACCAAATCACACTCATTAAAAGTTAGTAAAATGTGCTAAATAAGTTCTAAGGAATTACCTAGATGGGTAGATACTGGGTGTATCCAACATATGTTACTGTAGTATTCATAGCTACATGTGCAGCTCGAAGGCCAACCAGGATCATTGCTTTGAAACTTGATCTCCATGCGGCCTTCTCATTTACCTAGAAATAGGGTTGTATTGGTGGAACTCTGAGATGTTGTGAAACCCCAGCTTGTTAAACCACTGCAATTTGGAGTATTCCGGACTTCCGGGTTTAGAAAAATAAGTGCACCCGACATTCCAGAACCAGGTCCGAGCTGTCACTGCTGTGTGCGAACATGGTTAATAGAGCACTTGTGCTTCCAATCCTGAACATCAGTCTACTTATTTAGATATTATCGTTTGAGTGTTGGAAGGCTGGCTATGTTCACAAGAGCTAGAAATCACATTCACTGTGTTCGGTTTTCTCCTATATTAATGGATTTTGGCAAGCTCTGAAATGCTGGGTCACGTAACTTTATATAAGAATTTTTTAAACAGGAATATAGTTTTATATCCTAGACTTTCCAACTCAGATATAATGTAGACCTTACAAAATGGTTAAACTAAAACTGACCACTGACAGTGAGACACTTGTGAAAATATATAACAAATGCTTGTAGTTATTTCACAGTATGGAAATTCTTAAGGCAATTTTGCCACAGGACAACTGAAAATTAGTTTAAGGCTTAAAACGAATAAGATCTCATATTAAAAACATTTACATAAAAATGTATACCCGACCTTTACATTGGTTGTCTGTTTAAAATGGCTGTTTTGCTGTTAGCAAAGCATTGAGTGTACACATGTGGGGCGTTTTTGTTTTATTAATCAGTGCCTTCTTCTCTCTTTTTTTTCTTTTCTTTTTGTTTCTTTTTTCCTACCCCAACCGGCCCCATCCTGACATTCAGTGATTTCCTCGTGCCCGACTACTTGAACCAGGTGCAAGAGGAGGCCTTGGGACAGTATGAGTTGACAGGGCAGAGCTTTGAGGGCAACTCCTCTGTCCAGATGCCGGTCATCTCTCAGGTCTCCTCCACCCAGAACTGTGAGAGCCCCTTCCCCCTGGCCCCCCCCGGCACCCTGACCGACAAGGAGGAGGAAGACGAGGAGGACGATGAAGAGGAGGAGTCAACAGAAGAGCCAAAGAACAACACCAGCAGCTCCCCGAATGTTTTCGGGGAGGAGACCTTCCAGAAGGAGGCATGTGCCTCCATTGCGATTGAGTGACCCCCCCCGCCTCATGGGCCCCCCCGCGGGGGGGCGCCCGGGCCCCCGGGCCGCCCCCCCCCAGGGCAGGGGGGGGGGGGCGGGGGGGGGGGGGCAGAAGAGCCGGGGGCGGCAGAGGGGGGTGCGGAGCCAGAGAGAGACGGGGGGGGGAAGGGAGGAGGAGGGGGG
>JAOYSI010000024.1:885922-909775 GCA_025775065.1 Hiodon alosoides | reverse complement strand
AACCATAAGGAAAGAGTGAGAGAGAGAGAGAGAGAGAGAGAGAGAGAGAGAGAGAGAGAGAGAGAGAGAGAGAGAGAAAGAGAGACTCAATCTGAACAACACAGCAGTCGAAATCCTGCAAAAAAGTCCAGCAAACCTAAGAGTTTAGACCCAAAAGAACACTCCCTATGAACTCACTGCCAAAAACCACAATAAATACAAACTAGCTTCAGGTCAACACAACTGCCAATCACAACCAACTAAATGGTTAAAAAACCAAACAATTCAATAAATGGAGCCAGTGGGACCTCTGGATTTGACTGAGAGCGAACGAGGGAGTAAGGCCTTCGCCCCTCGAAGCCATTTGTCCATCCACTGGCCCCCACACTTGCTGATACAGCACTTGATGGAGAGCAACAGCATCCTGTCGATGTCTTGATGTATTATGTACTGACAGAATGAACAACAAAGTCTAACAACATGTTCACATAAACCTGATATAAGGATCACTTGATGAAGTTTTCATCCATCGTTCTCCTCAAAACGTAACGAGCAAGAGAGTTTAAACCAACAAAAAACTCTAATCAGAATCAAATAAAGACACAACAAAAGCCGTTCCCGGGACGGATGCGCACGGGCATGCTAGCTGTTGTCCAGACTTCCTTGGTGTTTTGTTCGGACACACAATCTCCCTGCAGCAAGCCCATAAAGAGCTCCCATCAGTCCTCCACAGCTTGTTTTCCACCTCACGCTTGTTTCGGCGAGTGTGTGTGAGCGATTCGTTGTCACCCGCCGGGCGATGACTGTCCCCCGGGGGACAAAGATTCTACATCCAGCCGGAATCCAATTAAAGTTGTGATGGGATCGACTGTCTGTTTTACGGCCATCGTGGTTTTCATGGTGCCCAAGGAAACCCCCGGCAGTCAGGAGAGGAGCCACGAGTAGCAGTGGCAGAAAGCCAAGCCAACCTCTGGATTTTACAGAATTGCGCTCAGGCAGGGGAATTGTTTTCAAAACTACAACCTGCCATGGTTTCACTACATTACAAAAATGAGGCAATACAGAGATTCCTATGCTGATTCCAGTTAACCTTAAGTAACAGAGTATGTAAGGAAACCAAACCCAATTTAAAAATGCCTTTCTCTAAGTGTAGGACAAAGCTTATTCTGATAGCATGTTGCATAACATGTGGTCCATCTTCTCTGATAACTACAAGGTTTGGGCTCCTTGGCCGCTCTCACACCTACACCGTTTTTCTTTGATCACACTTGTGTTTGAGTGAGGCATTCTCGCATGGATCAAAAGACTCTTTGGGGATTTCGGGGAGGGGGGCAACAGTGTTTTAAAGAGTAGCTTTCTTCCTTCCTTCCTTCCACCCACGCTCACGCAGTTCCATCCCCAGTATCCAGCAGGTCCGGCTGCTGCTGCAGTTGTGGGCAGCTGATTTCACATTTTTTACGATTATCAGAGATCGACTAACAAACGTGGGTATGTTGATCCTGACAGCTGTGTGCCTACACAGCATGGTAGTGGAGGTCTGGAGGTACCTGCTGGGGACGAAGTTGGACTCTTGAAGCTTCTCTGCCTGTTCCACGTCCCTGGGGAACCCATGCAGCACCCAGCCGCGAGTGGTACAGTCCAGCTTGCTGAGGCGCTCGGTCAGGATCTGGAGGACCATGCTGTCGGGCACTGGAAAAGCCAGGGGTAAACCGAGTCAGTGATGAAGCTGCAGGCAACGGAGGGCAAGCTCAGAAACATCACCCATGACATTTTCCTGATCCCTAGGCTTTTCATACGCACACACAACATCATGGCACACAGAAAGGAGTAGCTCCTATGCGCCTGAGCATTTCTGCTTGTTTGCTTAAGTATTCTTACTTTTGGGTCCATTTTAGGAGAAGCAGTCAGCTTACATTAGCTCACATTCAACTCCTTTTGTTGCACAGGAATGGTCTGCGGGAGGAGAACAAACTAAAGCGCGATCAAGGACTGAGCCGTCTAATGAAGAAAGAAATCACGGGGCCTTCTGGTAGACTTCAAAGGTTTCAGCGGCAGTCTCAGTAACAGCGCCAGTCGGAGTGCACAAGTCCCGTTACCGCGGTTGTCAAACCCACTGGGCTGTGCGCCGCCCCGTCCCCATCACTCGCGCACACTTGGGTGCAGGCAGCGATGAATAAATCAACGCCAGGGTTACCGGCTTCTCTGGTTCCACCTGGTGGTGAGGAGCGATATAGACGGGAGGGTAGGCTGTTGAAAAATCACTGCCAGGAGGTTCGGAAACGAGCGATCGGTTACACTCATGCGCCAAGCCCCTCTGATTTCCCCCGATTATCCTTTCATCAAAAACATTTTCCTTTTCTTCTTTTTGAAAGAAAAGAAAAAAGTCAAATGAAAGCATCCCCTCTGACAACAACATCAAATGGAACAGAGAAACTCCCACGAACTGTGGAGTGGATTTCCAAAGTGCTCGAGCATGAGTTACGCTTTGAATGAGATATATTTGACACATTTTGACATGGGGCGTAGCGTCTTCGGGAAGACGAGGCAGGAGGAAAAGCAAAGAACAGGGGGATCCATTACAGGCGACAAGCTATCGTACAGGCAGACATGCACCTCACTGGACCTTCTCTGAATCTGCCATTCCTATCTCCGGTCTATACTTTAGGAGAGGCCCGGAAACCACAATGCAGGCAGAATGGCAGCAGAAAGGAAAGTGAAGAATTAATGCATAGAAACAGGTTGAACAATTTATTGTCCAGTAAAAATGAACAGTTTGCATGAAATTCACTTAACAGCGATATACATACATGCATGCATATATATATATATATATATATATATATATATATATACACTGTGCCAGAACAGAATAGCCCCTGCTGCAGTCCTGTCGTATTAGTTTAAACATTCGCTTATCTTTTGAATGTTTCTCTTGCACATTGCTTCAGGAATTCAAAAGCTGGCGTTGCGACCACGCAGAAATTGTTTGCATTGACGATGGCGTCACAAAGAAAGCGGTGAGACGGTTGCTCTCTAAAGAGGGGAAACTCACTGGGAGGGGGCGGAAAAAAAGAAAACGGAAATGGGACAGGTACATCGAACCACGGGGATGGGAATAATACAGCGATGGGGTGAATGGAAAAATAATTCCTTTTTTTATTTAAAAAGTCAGCATCACCCAGGGGGTCCCTGGAGCTTGTGAAAAATTAAAGTCGACGGATTCAAACTGTCCAATTTCCACATCAAACAAACCCTGGCTCCCTGCTCCTGCCGAAACGGCTTCAAACACAGAGCAGTCCTGGAAAGGGTTTTCGTCCTTCTTTCCCCCACTCCCCCTATATTCATAACACTGCTTTTTAAAAAATTTCCTTAATAATCTTGGTCTCCAAATCCCTTAAGCACTGTACTGGTTACACTAGCCACTGTCTCTCCCCTGCCTAATTATACCCTTGTGAGTCTATTAATCAACTTGTAAATTATTTAAGGCGGAGAGCTTCAGTGTCTACAACTCACACTGACATCGCAGAGAAGGGGAGGGTGTGTGGATAGGAGAGAGGGAGAGAGAGAAGGGCCTTCAAATAGCACAGGCGGGTCCCCCAGGACCTGCGGGATCCAATGTTTCAACAGTCAGGCGAGACAGAACTCACTCAACATCCACCTGCCATTTTTATGCATAACATGCCACTAATACGAATCCATAAATATACAGAATGATAGCGCGAAAGGACAGAGATATCTCATTTCAGCGGATTCACACTGGGGCCCACTTGTGTCCCCTGCGCAGACATCAGTGCTGTTATCAGTGCCCCGGATCGCTGCTCTTTGTTTCCTGTCTCCGGCTGCTCGTCAGACAGGAGCCGCACATCGCTTTAAGGACTCAAATAAGCCTATAATTCCAAAGTTTAAAAACAAAAATAAACTTCCTTTGAAGAGAGACCATTATTATTTTTGTATCTTTCTACTGGATCATAATGTACTGCATTGAAACTTTTAGTATTACAATGAATCAGGAGGGGATGGGGAAGAAATGAGTATGTTGGACTGTTTCAATTTTGCTGCTTATAATTTATTTAAAATCCTGGTTATCTTACCCCTCATTCAATGGTTCTTCTCCTCCAATAATCCTTTGGCAATAAAAGTATTGACAAGATGTGTTGTTTTAGCAAAAATACATTTTAACCCCTCAATATTGAGATCAACTGCCCATCAATGTAAATACTGGGGTTGTTGTTAAGTTTATTCAAGGTACCGCGGCTCTAATAAACTATTCTTAAGAGGGTGAAAGAAAACAGGTCTTACAGAATATCAAGGATGAAAGTTCTTTATTTATTTTTCTTGCAGTGCCTTCTTGTGTGCTTTCATGACCCAGACCTGGTAAGAAATAACAGAGAGAGCGTTGCTCCTTGCTTACTGAGCATATGCTCTGGGCCGAGTACAGGGTTCACAGGGAACCTGTGGTGCGCTGTGCAGTTTTAACTCATTCCTTTTGAGTCAGTGTTAGCACGTCCGCGCATTCAGGGCCCTTATAAGACTTGGACCCGGCACGCTTTGGCAGAGGAACCCTACCGCAGACAGCGGAAGAGACAAGTCTCGGCGGGATGTTTACTGAATGAATAAAAAGTTGCTTAAGGCAAGTGGCAGAGAACGAGGGCCCGGGACATCGTCGATATTAGCATCTGTGGCAGCACGGCTATCTCTCAAGGCTGGTTAGATCTGCCTCAGCTAACGGGTCGTGACTGATGAGCACAGGCTAGCACACTCTGTCCCTCTCACAAATCTCTCTGTTATGCGAATGGCAAGCCTCTGATGTTGACAGGTAGGCCTGGCAGAAAGCTGCAGGAGTTGGGAAATCTGAGAGAGACCGGGCTACCAATGGGAGAGAAGGCAAGGCACAGAGGTTTACTCTCACATTATCTATCCTGCATTCAACAGACCCATAATTCCACAGAACGGCCTTAGATTCAACCGTCACCTCTCTGACCAATTATGAAATCATTTTCAGTTGTACAGGTTGTTAAACACAATGTTACTGATCATTTCCTTCAGATTGTATTTAAGAAGCCTTTTTTAAAAGAGGCCTTGATTATGATCTATAAAACCCTTTTTGTTTATAATCTGGGGTGTTTGGGTCTTCTGGATTTCAAATCCACTGGTGTTCAAGCAACTACACTGGCAGCTACAATTACATGGTCATGGTGTCACTTCATATTTTACTTTACACATTACAGATATGACAGTGAGAAAATATTTTCTAAACGACCTTCTATATATATATATATATATATATATATATATATATAAAAATCACCATGAGTAAGATTCAGTAGTATCATTTTCATTTGAGCTTTTTTCCATGTGTAATTGGGAGAAAATAACTGATGAGAAGGGCACAACATCAATAGTACAAACCTCTGATGTTTTTGGGGGGGAGCCAAAGAATATACAGCTATGTTCCAAAAACCGAGTGAATTCTGTCATTTCCAGATTTCAGACAAAACTAAAATAAACCAAGGAAAAAAAAAAGAAACTCCATGATAAAAACATAAGATTTATAACAACATAAACATAAACAAAAACAAAACAAGACAAAAAAGTCCCTCTCTCGGGCGAATCTCAGCCTAAGTCATTAGCATGTTAACGGAGCGATAGAGTTGCCATGGGCTGGTAAACGGCGATGGAGTGAGAGGAGCTGATTTTCATGTGTCAGAGCGGCTCATTATTATTTTATCAGCGCAGAGGCACTGTCGCTCCGGAGCGTCACATGCTCGGATCGCCGTCCCCGTGGACGCGCAGGGATTTTGACCCCCTTCAAAGCTGTTTATGCTCAGGCTGTGATGTTAAAAGCACCGCGCTGTTATGGAGAAGGGAAAGCTCTGAAGTCCTGCAGTCAGCTCTCAGGAATACAGCGGCGCTAGCTGTGACGGGCGACTTCAGCACCGACTGCTAGCGAGCGGGAAGCTCTGCGGATAGCTAGCTTCCAGCTTAAAGTAACAAAAGTGACCAGGGCTCTAAAACACTCACAGGTCTGAGGAAACTGAGATAAAGTGAGATATCAATTATAAACATATTCCAAAAAGGCAGGTGGTTTGTAGTGTTGTAATGATAAAAATCCGAGTTATGGTCAAACTAATTACTTAATTACACAAAGCTCTTGACTGCATCGCTAGCCTGCAGGTGCCCGGGTTGCTGAGAGGAGATGTGTGTTAGTGACAAGCCGAGGGAAACCCTACTGACCTCCACCCACCCCCGAGCCAGCTCATAGGGATCAGTCTGTGCTCGGGCGAGCGCCTTTACCGAACTCAGTCGCTCGGGAGGCCATAAACCTAATTTCCTAAACAGTTATTATTGCAGCTGGAAGTATATTATTGATGTAGTAAAATGAGAAGATTAACGGCATCGCTGCACTCTACAGGAGGTGGACTACAGTCTGCCTAGCCGGTCGCAAATTCTCTCGATTTGCTGCAGCAGAAAAACAGGACAATTCATGGCAGAGCTTCTTGGGATGAGGTATCAAAGGTCTGACATACGAAAAAAAAGCACAGGATTTATACTTCCCAGACATCTCCTTTTCCAGTTCTCACACATCAGTCCCTGCGCTCAACCTGGCCACGAGTCGCTGCGCAGCCCTACCTCGTTCTCCGGACTCAAGGTACGGCTTAATGAGCTCTCCCATTCTGGTCTCGCCTGCAGAAACTGTCTTCAGAAGCTCTCCGCAGCAAACTACAAGAGGGCGAGAGAAAGAGGAAGTGGAATATTAAAGTTTAAATAAACGGAATACGCAATGTAACCTCTTCAGACTGAAAGTAAACAGGCTAGAAAAAGGAGGGCTCCTGTGCTTGTTAGTGAGATAGTGCTCAGGGTTAGGTGAGAGGGGGGCGGGGCCCGGAATAAAAGAGACTAAAAATGGGACCATTTGAACATTAACACCTCATCGCCAATAGGCCTCAAAGTACAATATATATATATACACCATATAAATGCTTTACATATCAGTAAAATTATTAAATGGCATCAACCTTTGTTTTCACACCGCATGGTCCTCCCTATGCTAATTGACTACATATTCAAATTTCAGGTCTATGCTGGTGTACCCCACTTAACACAAATTCCTTCAGTAGGTGTCCTGTGGCATAATTGGACAAAGCGTACACTGTCGGCTATGCGAGTCTTTCTGGAAAAGGGCATCCACAATGCTAATAAATAATGCAACGTCGACGTGTTCTGGAGCCAGTTGCGCAAGATGTAAATTGAAGTTCTTCTTTTCCCTCCGGTATGGATCCCTGCTCTGGAGCAGGCCCCTGGAGGGCAGACACAACCCAATTCATCTGGTGTAGCTATACTGATATCTGTGGCATGGACTGCCTCTCAGTCATGTCCGTGAATACGTCAACGTAAAGCCTCTCCAGGTATATTCAGAAAGAAGCACAAAACCATCTCCAGGATAGGAGGTTATGGCTGGGCCGGTGGGAGAACCAGCAGAACCAACAAACAGTAAAAGCAACATGAGGTAACTGGAGAGATGATAAAAAGATAATATAGATGACAGACAAATAAAGGAAACCCAAAGGAGAATGACGGAAATTGAGCAAGACAAAAAGAGTCAAGTGACCACAGTTAATGAGCGGAGATTAGACACGGGCAGTTAGAATGGCAGATGCATATAGTCAATGTTGAAGGGGAGCTCACTGTTGACAATATTGTACTTCTGAGCGATCAGGGCAGCCTGCAGACTCTTCCCAGAGCCTGGTGGCCCGAAGAGGAGGATCCTGGGAGTGTAGGGGGCTGCAGATTGTGGCTTGCACAGCACATGATTCAGCACTGTGAGAAAAGAGCATGTCAACACAAATAAAGACACAATCCAAGTGGCTAACTTTACACTGTAAAGAAAATAAGCAGGGATCAATGAGTCGATGTAGGGCACTGAAAAATATCCTGAACAAACTTCTACACACGGTGGCCAATTTATTAGGTAAACCCATCTAGCACTGGGTCGGAACCCCCTTTGCCTCTAGAACAGCCCGAATTCTTTGGGGCACTGATTCTGCAAGGTGTCAGAAACGTTCCATAGACGAGTTAGGCTATGCCACTATGGGGACCGCGCATACCACTCAAGTAAACTAAACTCGCTGTTATTATGTCCAACTTTGTGACAGTGCAGTCTCCGGATAGAGGTATCCGTGCAGTTGAAAGTAAACTGTAGTCACTGTGCATCTGGTCAGCCATGCAACTGGCCAGCCATGCAACTGGTTCAGATGTGCTGTGGCGTTCAAGCGTTCCCTAATTGGTATTAAGGGACCCAACGTGTGCCAGGAAAACAATCCCCACACCGTTACGCCACCGCCACCGGCCTCTACTATAGACACCAGGCAGGACAGGTCAATGGACTCGTGCTGCTTACGCCACACCCTGACTGAGGATGTTGTTTTCCCGCTCCTCAGTGGTCCAGTGTTGGTGATTGTGAGCCCACTGGAGCCGCTTCTTCTTGATTTTAGCTGACAGGAGTGCTACCCAGTGTGGTCGTCTGGGGCAATAGCTCACCTGTGACAAACGGCGACGAGTTGGGCATTCCGAGACGTGGTAAACACGATACTTAAACAGGTGTTTATCCCTTCTTCCCCGACTCCGCTAAGCTGAAGAGACCACGGTTTAATCACAACAGCTCCTTCAGCGCTTACTGGAAAGCAAAGCGCGCTCTGAAATCCTAGTCCATGACATGATAAACAGGAAGGCAGAGTCATCTGAAAGTGAAGGGGAGCGATCAATAAATCACTGGAGGCTCCCCTTCAGTTCCAGGGGAGTATTTGTTTGTAGCATGACCCTCTCAAGGAAGCCGACAGCTGTTTTCCAGTTGGGCTTCGCCACAACAATGCCGTTCTTCAATATGATGGGCTTCTCCTTTAATGTATAGTAATTAAACACAGCCTAATTAGAACTAATGACTCCCTCTCTGTGCCCTCCGCCGCTAATTGGTATACCGAACCACAAGCCGTGATAAACGGTGGAGATGCTAATGCAGGAAAGGGGTAAGTGAAGTGTAGCTGGGTAACATCATCCTCAAACTGCATTTTTAAATAGCAATAATCAATATTCAAGGAGACAGATTTATCACAGTTTGTATTTCAATCAGGGCTCATGAATACTTAATAGTAAAAAAAAAAAAAAAATCCCCCAATATTTTTATTCCTTCTGTTTAATGCAATCAAGCAAATCACATGTGATTAATTATAAATTGAGCCATTACTGAATGCCCCCAAACCTCACATTTACAAATCACACCCAAAACAGTCTTAAGTCTTAAGAAAAAAAAGAAGAAGCAGACTTGCTCTCCTGATTCTCAAAAGTACAAGCTGGGTGTAATTCTCATGCAGAGTCAGTCTTGGTCCTGTGTTTCCGTTCGGCGATGGGCAGATATCTCTTAAAACGGCGAGGGCACTGATGTTGGATAATAGGGGAAAATCTAAATGGCAACAATCAAACCTTTTTTCCCCCCACCTTTCCTTTGAGAATATAAGAAATGAGATAATCACTGAAGAAAGATAGAATTAGCTCAGAATTGCATGGGCTCGAAGAAGCATAAGGTAACTGACAAAGCATTGCTTGGAAAACCGTACTCTTGAGACTTATTCCCAGCTAATGTGGAGCGCAGTGCAGCAAGTGCAGGAATATGGCAGAGGATAGCGTTATAGAACGATGTATTTATATATACGGTACGCGTAAAGCCTCAAAGATCGCCAGCCAACACCTAACCGATAGCGGAAGAGACAAGAACGGAGTAAATGCCAGAATTATTTTGTCAAGCGGAGCACAATAATATGGAGACAGGTTGCATTCAGGTGACTCTAATGGCCTCGGTGACGGCTGCTCATCCTGGCTGAGGGCCACACGGGGCACTCCTTGCCTGTGGCTCTGCCTTGGGCAATCCTCCGCAGCCATCGGTTAGGCTGACAGAGAAAGTAAATGTGGCGTCCCAATGGGTTTTCGGGTGGGGTGGACCTCCTACCAGTAGGGGGCGCAGTGCAGCAGACAGCTGCAAGCTGAATAAGGCCAGGCAGATTCTGACTAAACAGTACAAGCTGATCAATCCACGTATTATGCAATGGTGTTACCTTGTGCCAAAACGTCAACGGGGGGTTGGTCAGCGTCAACGATCTTGAGACAGTACTGGTAGGTCCGCTGCAGGGCATGTGCTTCTTGGTGGTACTGCAACAGCCGGGCGGCAGTGACCTGTTCGGAAAGCCCCTCCGGCCTCATTAAACGTTGCCCTACCACCCTGTCCTCTGGCCACAGGAATGTGATGTGGTACACGTCTAGGGAGACAGAGGGAAAAGTGGTGGCATTCAAATAATAATCAGCACGTCACTCGCTTATTTAGAAAAGACATCAAGGGATGGCATTGGATTTCAGTAAAGGGGATAATAATGATTTCATTACCTATTACGCACATTTGAATAAGTATTTCTGTCTTCTTTAAACCACATTTGAAAATAAGTACTTTCAGTACTGATACATTGATAATTTGCACAACATTATATATGGACAACCAAACTAAGTCTCTTGAACAATGAAAACTGCAATGGCAATTATAGGATAGAGCACACCCTTGCTATAACAAATCTTTTGGGACCTAAGGCTTTTGTTCATTATACCTAGGCTTTGCTATACCCAAAGGACTTACTTTATACAGGGCCATAGTAGGGATTCAGCAAACACGTTCAATACTGCAGAAGGGTTTGTAATAATGAAATGCATTATAAAAAGGATGCAACTCGGCGTATACGGGATAGACATGCTACTCTCTCACTTCCACACCCCCCCCCCCCACCCCACCCCCTTACTGAAGCCAACCACATCGCAGCCGGAAAATTCCCAATTTTACCTCCTGTGACAGGGTCTACCCTCTTTCCTAGGCTCCTCTCAATCAGCACAGCATCTGGAGCTTCCAGCATCACTAAATATGTAGGGAAAAAAAGGGTTGCTTCATTATGCACTACTCCAACATTCATAAATACAATGACCTTACCATATACAAGGCCATGCAAGACAGACATACATATCTCCATAAGGAGGAAATAAACAAACTACATTGTCTAGTTCTTACTATGTTGTCTAGTCTTAGGCCTCCATGCATCACAGAGACCAGCCAGTGAACTAGACAAAGACCCCTGGTAGCTGCCAGAGGATCAATCTTAAATTCAGCTGGGATACTATTACCAGGACATACATTATTATGTATATTTTATCCGACAGTTGGATATTTATAATACATTTTAAATCTGCATAATGTTTCGTGTTAAGTTCTCATCATTGTATAGTTGGCTATAAAATCGTATAAAAAGAGCCACGGAGCCTACCCGCCACCGACCAATGGCTTTAAGGCTGGTGGGTTGGAGGGGTCAATCTGGGGTTCATAGTCGGGCCAGGACGCGACGGCGCGGCTTGCGATTCCAATTTGACGTGAAAATAATAAAAGCAAAAAAACTGGACATGTGGTACGCACCTACGTGATCGGGGGCGATCCCAACCTGCTGCAGGAGCAGGGCCTCTCGTCGAGTCTGGGGTATCCCCTCCAACACCCAGCCCTGTAGATACAACACAAAACACAACAACGCATATAAAACTCACCCAGGGCTTACACACTTACACGTCACTTTACACCTGGATCAAGCCAAACCCAACTCCCAGTCGCTAGGGCTGTCACAACTTTTATGCAGCGGTGTACAACTGTCTCTTTGATATGATGGATATCCCAAAATCGGTGACATAATAGCGAGAACATGCTTTAAAATAAAGATTGCGAATTAAACGCTTGGGAAAAGAAAGCTGTTCAACCAAAACAACCAACTTTAAGAAAATGCATTCAGTTAAAACATACCACAAAACATGCCAGAGACGCGTAAATGATTCATTAAACATAACGGATGCATGAAAGAAAATACTACATTAAATCATCGCTACAATCTTAAAATTTTCTCAGTATGATAAAGCATTAAATGAACTAATATACAGTCGATTTATTATTAACTTAAATTGGGGCCCTGGATGATAACCGAGGAGAAAACAACAGAGGGAATACGCCTCTTTATTAACAGGGAGGAAAACCAAGTGAAGTTTCGCACAGCGAGGAAAGGGGAGGGTTAAATTAATAAAACCTTGAAAATGTGCCTAATTCTCAAGTTCCTACCCTCAATTCTCACTTAGCCATAAAAAGAACATAAGAAGAAAGAACACAGTATGCATATCATTCATTAGCAACAAATAAAAGAAATTCTCTCTAATAGTCCCCCAAATCCCAGAGCTCACAGCGCAATGGAGCGGGAAAGTTAAAAAAAGGGAAGAGATGCCATCTCCCTCAAGTGCTTGTTAGGGCCAACTTATTATCGCAATGAATAATCTTAAAAATAAATAAATATCTAAAACAAACATTTATAGATCTAAGTATTATCAGAGGAGCTGCGGGTTTGTTGCCAGAGCATCCGCGGTCCGTTTGAAATCTGGCTTTGTTTTTGTCGGCTTTCATCTTTCGCCGCTAACCTATCCGGTTCGTCACCTGGCCCGACCGTGCAGACTTCCGCTGGCTGCGAAACGCGTGTCGGGCCTGGGCGCTGCCCACACTCTCGGCTGGGCGGAGGGAGTTAGAACCCACCGCGAGTCAATGGCGCGGTCGCTACGGAGACGCAATGGTGCTGCCTTTTAGCAGTGTGGATAAGGAGGAACAGCGTCGAAGGAGTGGAAATGCCTGCTTTAAAATACTCATGTATAACCTCTCACTGTCACCCATGGAATGGGGCGAAGACTGAAGTCCTGTGCACTTAAATAGTGGAGGGGATTGCTGTGCATTTATGTTGGGTGATGGCAGTGGCTGACAGAAGACATTAAAGTGCTCACGTTCCACATATTTCTTCTGTTTTATTTATATATAAATATACACACACATATTAAGATAAGAGGCTTGGCAACTGCCCTACGTACTATTAATATTCAGGAAGTCCCTTGAGCAAAATGTACTAATGGATTAACGGATATTGTTACTTTGTATGTAAATGTAATTTGATAAAAGAAGCTAATGTAATAAGTCTAATTACACATGTGTAGCGATAAGGAATGGCAACCGCAGTGAAGACTACTTGCTTACTAGAAGGTAAACAGTGACTGAGTCAGCAGATGTCACTGATCTGGAGCTACCAAGGAAGCAGCAAGAAGGACAAAGAGAAGAGCCAGAGAGAACGGGGTGTCAGACGATTGGGGGAAAAATCCTTAGCAGGAGCGAGCCAAGAGTCCGCGGCCAGTGCTCTGCACCTCTCCAGCGCGCTCCACGGAGACCCCGATCTGCGGCGGACGGCCCGCAGCCCAGGCCTAATTGAAATTCTAATGAGTCAGCCCCAAGTACCCGCCACATCACAGACGTACAAAAACACACACACACACACACACACACACACCCACACCCCTCCAGCCGGGAGAGCCCCTTGGCGGCTCACTCCATTCCGTTTCATCGCACATCAAAAGGGCCACCACTCTAGACTCAGACAGGACCCGGGGACCGAAACATCTGCAGTGGGGTGCCATATCACAGGAGGGACATGCGCGGAGCAGATGTCGCGGGGAGCAGAACAGCAGGCTGGGGACACAACGGGGAGCAGGGCTCGACAAGCGGGAGAGAGACCTCCCCGCGCACAGTGCTCCAGACCTCAGCTCCGAGGCCTGCTGGCGACCCCCCTTTTGACTGTACAATTAGGCAATTAGTCACCCTGCCGCTAATCAGCTAATCATTGTCTGTGTGTTTTTTCTATTAAAAAGGCATGTCCTCTACGAGCAGTCTCTAAGGGACCTCACAGATCCACTGTGGCAAGCATAAAAGCGATATTAATGAGGTGTTCTCTTTGTTTTGGAAATAGCCTTGGTTGAGAACTGTTCGCCAACAGTTTATTCATAACCACAAGCTGATGGACACTGGATAAATTAATAAAATAATTGTTAAGCTGCAATTGGTGTTATAATTATATATTGTTACGAAAGTTAACCTGATACTTGATTGGAATATTAGGTAAATCATTTTTAAACTTTAGAAAGCAAAACCTTTGCCAACATAAATCTTTATAAATGTCAAGTTTTTGTGTAAGAATAGGTAGATTTTTACTAAGCCGTTGGCTTTTATGTTCTGATCTCACACTAGGCAAATGGAGAAAAACAGGTATTACACATTACCAGAATATTTGTCTACTACTACAGTACTACAGCACTGTCTGAAAGAAGAAAAGAAAATTCTCAACTCTCAAGTCTCAACACAGTTAGCAGAAAGCCATGATTGCCACTGATTGCATTCCGGAGATATACCATATATGACAAATGAAACCCAGCCTGAAATCACATATTGAAACAAGCAGACATAAACTGACAATGGTTTTCATTCTGATATAAAGAAGTTGCTTTTCTACTGGAACTGGAAATTCCGCCCTCAGTCAGGTAATATGAGGAAAAATTCTTATGAACTGCTTAACTGCAGTGGCTTTTCCCCAAACGAAGAGTTGTGGCACAGAGCTGTGATAGGCTGATCGGCAAACTCGCCCCCTTGATTGACCTTAAAACGCCTGTCAATTTGACTGCTGCCAGACAGTTAAGCCTGCGGTCCCAGCAGAGTAAAATATGCCCCACAGCTCTTTGGGTGAGTGTTTGTGAAGGTAGTTAAGGAAAAGAGCCATTCGCAGCATATTCACTTCGCTGGGGCATTTTCACTCCCATTTTAAACATTTCTCTGGAGGAGTTTTGCTCTTGTGCGTGACTTCCCACAGGGTCCTCATTAGCGACGCAAATTTGTTTTTGCCGCACAGTGGAGCACTGTCTCCAAATACGTGTTTTCCCAGTCAATGTAAACAAGGAGTCTAACAGCTACAAACAGTAGGGTGCCCAGGTGAAGGGGCAGAAATCCCACGGGAAGATCTGCGACGCGCTAGCAAAAATAAGCATATTCCTTCATCTTCTGCTCAACCGTCAACAAGTGTTTCGCAGTACAGGGGGTCAGAACAAGTACAATAAAAGAGTCACGCGTGAATGGGGAGAAACATCAAAACTTCCCTGTGGCGACGAAATTTAAAATGCCACGAATTCCCAACACATTGGCAACCATCGCAACGTGTTGAGCTTCTCTATTAACAAAACAATGTTTAGAAGACAGAATTCTACGTTTTAAAATAATTTGGTGTATTGGGTTCTGAGTATTCACAGTTGTTCAGAAAACTACCATAAGTTCCATTCATGCTGGACAAAACAGGAGGTCAAATGTCAACATTTACCCTTCCCAGTGTAGAGTTTCTCGGTCTGTGATGCAATGCGATGAATATTACATTTAACTGGTTTGTCTCCTTTTGCTGTAAAAGTCAGAATCTACAGAAAAGTCGATTCAAGTCGATATAATTGCCTAATCTTGCAACGTCTCAAACATTTGAGGAAAGGAGTAAAAAACAATCATTTTAAATACTTCTTAACAAAAGAGTGTTAATACATTTCAAGAACAAAGGCCTTAAACTCATCATCAATAAACCAATACAGGTTGCTGTATTACTTTACACCCCAAAAATGATTTTTAGCCTGAGAGAGAATTATAGGCAGCCCTCATCATTTCAAGGCAGTATTTTTAGGGAAACCTTATTCAATTTCTGAGTGACACAAGCCCTTCCCTGTTATTTTACTAAGTTACTAGTTCATCCTTATTTAAATCTCTCAGAGTATTTATTTAGTTATACTTCTCAGTTTATTATAGAGCTTTTATCATTTTTCTCCTCCATGATTTCCCCACAGATTGCCTGAAGTTACACAAATAACAGCCCCGTGAGAGTGGAGAAGAGACATAGTTTGAAAAGTGCTGACAGACAGAGGTGAACCCCGCAAATTATTAACATTCAAAGTTTCTTAATTTGAAAAAAAGGGGGGAAAAAAACGGTAGACAGAGAACACACACACACAGGCACACGTGAACAGCGCTGTAATTAAGTGGAGGAGTCTCGACTTCATTTTGGATGCGATGTGTCAATCACTGCGGTTAGCACGTTACAGTGCATGTGAGGAGGCAGAGTGCGAGATGAAGGAATTCGTGTTTCTGACAGAGAGACTTCCAACCAGATTGAGCTGCTTTTGTCTGATGGGTGAAAGTGCCCTGCAGCTACAGAGAAATAGCCTCTATTCCTGGCCGAATCCCCCGCGTTTATCAAGATTAGCAGGAAACAGACAAATAAATAAATAAATAAATAAATAAATCAATAAATATCACCAGACATTTAGCCCAAAGGGAGAAACATCCATTACTAGATTAAAAGAAAATGATAACCATGAAATACTAAGTTTAAAAGACGAAAGTTAAAGGATGCCAAGCGAAAAAGTTTAGTAATTTATTCAGCTCAAGCAAAGCAATTTGCAGAGTTTAAAAAGAAGAAGAAGAAAAAGATGCACGCAGTTTAATGATATACATATTTTCTTCCTGCTACAGGGAGAAACTGACACTTCAGAGAGAAGATACCCATCAAGAAAACGGATGCTGTGCGCTTTGATTGCAGGTGTGTTAATTGTGCAGTGAGATGGCAGGATGAAAGGCCTGGGTTTTTGGGTCACGGGGGCGCCAGTGTGGGATTAGTTTTGTTTCGTTAAAGCTGGGGCTGCTCCGAGGTGGAGGAAGCCGATGGGTGTGGGTGAATTAGGAACTCGCGTCCTCTGGGAATGGGGGAGGTGTCCCGCCGGGACGGCCGGCGTGCACACACGCAGATAGCACGTGAGTCAATTGATCAAACAGGAAGGACCGGGAACATGCATGTGTTGCTTCTAATCTTGTTGTTGTTTTTAAGATACAAACCATTTTTATCACAGTCCCGGAGCACACGCCACAGTAGAGGTTCGTTTTCCTGCTATAACTGCCGACGATGCAGGGAATGGGCCAGGAATTGAGGCGAGAATCAAGAAGCAGACAATTGAATTTGAATCACACACAGAGAAATCAGTGGATTTTGCTTGTCTTATTTTATTCACTGCTTATTCAAGTTCAGTTAAGAGCCTGAAAAAAAAATCACCCTAGTTTCAGTTTCACAGAACACTCCCCATTCACTATAAGCAGATTAAAATGGATTAATTCTGAAGGAATTCCTTAATGCAACCCCATCAAGTCAGTAATTGCTCAGCGTGCTATAGAGAAAGGCCTGGAGAGGTGCTCAATCGGAAAAGAGGGGTCCAGTCCAGTCCAGACTAGGAGAGCTCAGCACAGAAGAACGTTTACTTGTTCTCACAGGAGACTACTCCTGGCCACACCTCAGCCCCTGCCACCCTCCTGTCAGAGCCCAAACTGCAAGTTTGTTCTTCAGGGCTGTCTTGTGACTGCTGGAGCCCATTGTTTGCCCCGAGGCAACTTGCAGGGCCCGGCGTGTCGCGGTCTTTGATAATCGTTCAGCCAGCGTATTAACATATGCACGCTTCCTTCCTCTCCCTGCCCTCACTCCTGCTCATAAACTACAGCCCATGTTTTCAACAAATGATTAACAAGTCCACCCTTGCCTTTGGTAGACACTGAGCAATGAGTGAATCAGCCCTGTGCATCAAGACTGTGTCGTCTCCATCGCACTCTGGCCCATTCTCCTGCTACTAAATGGCTGCAGGCTACATCAATGCTGTGTCTTGAATTTCATGCCATGCCAGCCCCTGCTCCGCGGCCACCGCTACTGGATCATCTCCGGGCCTGCACCGGCTCGTGTGCTGAGCCCCCAGTCAGTACAACAGACTATGTCCAGCAACCAGAAGTGGTATGTCAATCTTTCGCAGATGGCCCGCGAGCCGCGCTGAAGTCACTGTGATAGTGGCGTTGGAACCCGCAGCAGAGAAGAGGACATGAAAGCAACCGTTGGGGCAGGAGCCGCAGTATGAATTAAAACAAAGGGGAAATCGTTGTTCATGAGTACTGCCACGCATCCAAAATGGCAAACAGCCACAATTAAGACAGGTGGAACCTTGTTCCCCTGCCGTTTCCTCAGCAGTAGAAGACAGTTTCAAGCCCTCCAATTTCGTGAGGAAGAGCCCTGACAGACCCTCACCACCTCTCTTTTTCACAGCGGAAGTGGGCAGCCAGCTGGACAAATATCAATCAGGGTGTTGGCCAAAAAAATAGATAAATAGCAGTGTTGAGAAGTCATTAAAGCTGGACTAGGTGTTTATGTGTGAGTGTCTCCTTGTGAGTCAGCCCAGACTGATTGGGTCTGCCCAGAGAGAGGGGACCTTACCCTTCGGAGGCAGTCCGCCTTTGACAGGCGCTGCTGAAGTAGCTTGATCCAAAGCTCCTCTGGGACTTCCTGGAGGAGGGACATGAGAAACACGGAAAAGGGGAAGGAGAAGAGAGAGGACATCAGAATTTCAATATTCATATTCTCACTTCAAAAAAGAAGCCCCCCCTGCCATTCAATCCTTCTCCGTCTACTTGGGTAGAAAGGTATCTATGCGCAGAGAACAGTGTGAAGCCCAAGGACTTGACTCTCCTTATTCTGCCGCGGGAGTGTGACTTAGCCCAATAAAGGCGAGGGGAGTGTTTTGACAGGGGGTCCCACGGGCTGAACGCGGTGGATCTTGGCGCTGACCCGGCCCGGCAGGGTGCGGGGCGCCTGTCTGGGGCGGGGTGGGAGCAAGGGGGGCTCCATGCCGGCTGCCAGGCATGATGCCGTCTGCAGGCCCACTTTGAAGTATCACCTTGAGAGAAAAGCTGGTGGCCAAGAGAAGGGGGGGCATGCTGCAAGGAGGGGAGTGGCACTTCTCCTGCACAGCCAGACACCATGCTTAAATATCACATGAGCTCCTCTCCCGACTCTTTCCAGACCCAGGAACTTCACTGATGTTGAGTCCTTTGCCCTCTTTAGGTCGTGGTGTTGTTTTTGTCTCTAATGTGTTAACTTTGTGACTTTAAGATGGATCCCGTCTGACTGGAACAGAGGCAGTCCAAAGAGCCGAACATCTGAACACAACTCGTTCAAACAGACATAACAAACAACCAGAAAAATCTGCAGAGATAAAATGTGAACCCTGCCTTGAAATGGGGGAGTTTCTAGTGTTAGTGTTGACTTTGTGATTTAAAATGGCCAATAACTGAGAGTGGAAATAAACTGCACTGCGGGCAGGCAGGCAAAAACACAATCTTGGCCTAGACTCAGATCAGGTACTGCAGGGAGACACTCTCCCAGCCCATAAATGTGACTCACATACCTCCCTCTGTCAGAAAAGTCAGAGAAATCAACCAGGATGGCAATCCCGAGACTCGAAAGAGAGCCATTTTGCAGGAAGTAAGCCGAAGAAAGACAGCAGGAACTTCCAGTGACTTCCAAGTTTCACAAAACGTCAGTTTTACCTCCACTGATTAGCTCCGACACCCACAGCCTTTTATCTCTCTCCCCATTAGAGTTTTTAATCAGATTAACCCAAATCGGCATCTTTTAATGGCCTTTTTTTTAGAAACTCTGAAAGGGGATAATAATTAAAATAATTAAACCGCTGGGATTGG
Source organism: Hiodon alosoides (assembly GCA_025775065.1). NCBI lineage: Eukaryota > Metazoa > Chordata > Actinopteri > Hiodontiformes > Hiodontidae > Hiodon > Hiodon alosoides. Next base: position 890,280 of record JAOYSI010000024.1, on the reverse strand, counting down.
CGTTTCCAGACTCCTCTTCTCTCCCTCGCTTCTCTTCTTGCTCTTTTTTTTTCTTTTCTGGCTCCGCTTGCTTACACATTCAAAGAACAGAGTGCAACACCACCCTCATTAAATTGCATTGACTTCCCTCTCAAAGGTCCAACTTAACAAGACTCTTTTCCCCCTTATCAGCAACCAATGCACAGCCTGATCTTCAAGTGTGTGTGTGAACTGTCTCGATTAGATACAGGGGGAGGGCAAACGCATAAACAGGCTTTATAAAGAATACACATTTCCTCTATTTTAGCATATTTTGCATACAGTTGGGCGTAAAAAAGAAAACATTTCCCCTTTAATCATTATTTATTAATACATTTTTAAGCTTTTAATGAGGACAAATTAACTCATTTTCCACATTGTCAGGAAGCATGCTCACTAAAAATTACTTGTTTTGCATCCTCTCTTGAATGTGGCCTTGAGTACAAAACATAAACAGTCAATTGTAAGGTAGTCTTAACAAGAACAATTCTTATATGAAAACTAACTGTGACGGCGGTGGATTGGGAGACAGTAATGGGTACAGCAGCACATTCCAACCTCACATAAAAGTCAGTGCAGCTGGAAAGTCTCCCCTCAATGCCCTGGGTCGCCACACTGGTGTTTGCAATGGGATTGGCCCGTGGGGGGCTGAGTCTGATAAGCCATGTCAATCATGATGCTATGTGGAGTGTGGGCTAGTCCGTAATGATGGGCAGCAATGTGTGGATGCACCTAATCCCCTAAGAGGGGGGGATGATCTTCATCCAGCACCTGTATGCAATATGTGTGGTATGTGGTACAGGAAACACCATGCAAAAAAGGATGGGAAGTGTAGATAAAACACATGTGACTGTAGTCTACACTTATAATACACAATAATTACTTTGGTGACATCAGCTCGGAGTGGTACCATGGTTGGAAAGTCCCTCCTCAACCCCATCTTTCCCCAATATATATTTTATTTTTAAATGCCAATAGTTTCATTAAAATAACCATAATTTATTTGATTTTGTTCGTTGTTCCTTTGCATGAAATTACACCATTGATGGAATCACTAACCAACCCCAAAACAGGAGAATGGAATTATTAGTGTGAGTTCAATAGGTCTCTTTATACAGCAGTATGAGTACGTATTTAGTTTGCAGCCACATTTGGATTACTGACACCCGGTTGAAGTTTAGTCACCCCTTATAGCATGAGCATGCAAAAATATATGATTGCATTTTTCATCTTTGCCAAAAAGCATCCATCCTGAACTCTGTTGCACTTTTCTGTAGAGGTCCCAAGCCTTACCTGTTGCCTGTCTTTAAACTGCAGGGCCTTCTTGGCCAGGTCGGTATTCTCCTTCAGTATGCTATCGGCGCTAATATGGATGGCCTGAGTCTGTTCACGTAGCTTTTTGGCCTGGTGGAGAACAGAAGGGACAAATGGGTCTATGATATTGTAACTGGGTCCGCCAGGAATCTATGCATTTAATTACTTCTTTATTACTCACACAACATTTTCTATATCTTGTACATTAGAACTTAAGTCCAAGATCAGAAGAAACAACTGAGATGTACTGAGATGTCATGACGAATAAGAAGTCAGCATACACATGTTCCAGTTTTGTTCAGTACCCTGCTAAGGGGTGCAACGGTGCCTCTCTCTATGGGCTAACGTCTTTACCCCTCTGGTTACTTTAACACCTGCTGGTTTTAAAAGCAGTCAAAAACCTTTATTAAAAATATTCACAGAATAACATCATGCTGGTAATTCTTGACCATATATCTGTTTCAGTTAGTGCTCTTGGGCAATGTTTCAAAGATTCTCAGCAGGTTACTTAATATCTAATTTATGCAACATTTCTCAATATTTAACATAACAGGTATATTTACCAGCAACTTTTAGATTACCTAATGTTTAAGAATGCACTTTTTAATTTTCTGGTTAGGTGGGTCAGGGGGTGAGGATTTGTGAGGATTGTAAACCAATCAGTTCTTAAACAGACACTCAACTGGCCAGAGGAACATGATTGGCAGAAGACATGCTCCTTCAAACAAACCCCCGTTTTACTGACTTTAGACTGTATAACTTTCTTAAAACTATTGTTATATTTTCTCAAACTCAGAACTGCAAACATAAAATATTATTAAATTTGAGGAAGGACACTGCTTCCTTTGTAAAATAAGTATTTAAAAATGAACCATTTCTTTGGGAAATCTGCAGAGTAATTTTGCCTTTGCAATAAGACTTATTTCTCAAAGGAAGTCCAAAATCACAAAACAGTTTCATTTCCCTTGGTGCCCAATTATCCTACATCAATTTTCGGACCCCTTGGAAAACTCTAGTAAATTAATCATACGCCTTGACTCAGTCACTAAGTACAAGAGATCTCTTTTGATAGACTAATACAATAAGTTTAATTATACTTACAATGGTTTTTTTTCCGGAAGCAGCTGGACCCAGCAGCATAACCCTGGGGACTGAAAATGGACAACATAATAACCATCCAGTAAATACACAGCTCATTCTCAGACTTGGTTTTAGTACATTTAAACATATAATAAATATATATATTTTTAGAATACATGTTCTAATTGGTTAGGCCAAACAAAAGTCAATTGCTGTTCTGAGAATGAAAATTCCTCTGCATATGGGTATTTCAGAAAATCATGAGGGGAATATTGAAAATAAATATACCCCAGTTCTAACCTTGTTGGACTGTATGTTACTGTTAAATTGTAATGATGGTGATGTTAAAAAGAGTAAAAATATGTATTTTGGGGATAAAACGAAAAGCTTATTTTGAAACACACTGCCATCTGGTGGCCTAAGTATCATCCAATAAATATACTAAAACATTTTGCCTTCTTGGACAATCTTAATACTTAAACTGTATCTTGATACTTGGTTGTCGTACAATGAGTCATAGCCTATACATCCAGAAAGGTCAATTTGAGAAAACCTTGAAATATTATAATAAAATTGTGAAATAATCTTACTACTTGTTGATTGCCCTGGACTTCCCTTACTTGGATATTTCCATTATACACTGAACTCAAGAGTACAATAACAGCAGAAATCACAACAACTACAATAATGATAATAGGTAACTATACACTTGAATGGTATTAACTAATTTAAGTCAGACACAAATCTTTAGAAGATTTGATGACTGCAGTATTTGCAGTGTCTATCGACATCAGCAGTCAATGCCGTCTCATTTAAAAAAAGAAAGAAAATACATATTATTGTCTCACCATTTAATAACTGAAGGAAAAAATATTCAGAAAACTGGTCATATTGCATACATTGTGTAACATCTAATATAACATCTTTGACAAATATTTCAATAGTTCCCTGGGTATATATCATGATCGACAACTTAGTATTTTAGACCAAACTGTATGTAGTCATATGAACATCGATGATCACATCTATAATTTACCAATGACTTATAGCTGAGCTTGTTTTACACTAAATGTTTTGAAGCTTATATATTATGTGTGACATTCTACTGTCATTGTAACTATTTGTACCCTGAAAAACCTTTTTTTCCACATAAGCCCCCTTAGCTTTTGGGAAAAAAAGAGACTGATGCGAATGTACTGTCGATTCTAAACAAAAAAACAACGAAGAAAAAAACAACATTAAAATGCTTTGATTGACAATTACCTTCCACACTGCCTCTCCTTAGCAAGTTGATCAGGTACTGAATCGGTTCATCGGGTTTGTCCACCAACAGATTTCTCACCATTTTCTATCGTAAAAAACAACGCGATTCAGAATAGACCAGTGTTTTATCTATTTGTTGCAATTTCATTCAAATTAATTAACAAATAATGCCCATTTCTTTTATTGTAGAAGCTTTTATAATTTGACTATATGAATGCACCATTTTTTCGGCCAAATGTATTTAATTAAGTTCAACTTCCGTGTATGGATACGTTAAGTTATGTATATAGTTAAACTAAAATGGGATAACAATTTTTTAAAACTGCTAGTTGTATTTCTTCAATATTTTCAAACACAATTTTTCTGTACCTGAACTAAATCAAATATTTCATACTTCTCGGCATACATTGCCATTTCAGGAGGAATTCTCAACGGTGAAGATGTGGAATCCATCTCAGCTTTCGTAGGTCGCAAAACTTAAGAAATAATAATAATAATAAGTTACTAAGTTGTTTCTGTGATAATGATAGTGCAAATAGCATGTAAACAAATTACTGTAGTGTTTGAAAGAATCAAACAAACCACCACCATGTGTACTTGTTTTGCTGTAACAATGTTAGCTATGTGGTAAGGCAATTATTTATTGAAATAGACTTATAATTTATATTAATTAATATTATATA
>JAOYSI010000024.1:871758-885822 GCA_025775065.1 Hiodon alosoides | reverse complement strand
GCACAAGGGCCTCAACCTCAGCTTCCTCAGGCTCTTCAGGGCCGCTCGCCTCATCAAGCTGCTCCGCCAGGGCTACACCATCCGCATCCTGCTCTGGACCTTCGTGCAGTCCTTCAAGGTGAGAGCTCTTCCGCTTCGCCCATGTCAACAGGGCGATTGCCGGTCAACTGTGGACTTGCGGTGTCCCGTCAATGGCCTCAGTGAGCGCACCAAAAACCAGAATTCTCCCACATTTTCACACAAGGAGTTGATATCATATGTAAACGATACGACATGTTCTAGCTAATATTGGTGAGGTCTATTGGAGCTTCTTTCTTTCTTTTTTTTTATACCATTTTTCAAAATGTTCTTTTTAGAATGTGCTTTTTTTTGAAGGAACTGGAAACTCACTTTAAAAATCTAATGAACAGGTTTTTACACTCCATTTGACAGCAACTTAAAGAAATTGATTTGCTATTTGGGATGACATTTGAAGTTTGACACTTGTCATAGCTAGGATAGTGCTCTAGATTTTTCCAGTTTGTTATATTATACTTACATGAACCCTCCCAGTTTTTTTATTCTTACAGAGGTCATTTACATTATCAAACTAAATTTAAATGTACGTGGGGAGGCCGCTGTTCTTTTCAGTTTTCGCCTGCAGACAGCTCCAATGATGACTCAAGTCCTTTGACTCGATGCTATAGAAAAAACTGTGCAATGCTTTGGCCACACATGGTATGTTTTATAGAACAGAAATGAAATAAATTGTTTCCTCTTCACAGGCCTTGCCATATGTTTGCCTTCTGATTGCAATGTTGTTTTTCATCTACGCTATTATCGGGATGCAAGTGAGTGCAAGTTCCTTTGGCATTATGTGTTGCATGTATATTTACTAAAGTGTGAGCTAGAAGTATGTACACTCACGAGTATGATCACCTGATATCTACTCCACTTGTGCTCATTCATACACACACAGTTGCTAAACAACTATGGGGTATGTGTGGTTATGTGCTTTGCCAGTGTACAGAAAACAGAGCAACATTGTATGTACTTGGTATTGTTGCCATGAAAAATGTATATGTTAAAATAGCACATCATTTTTAAACTTTATTCCTAGGGAAGATCTGTGGCTGGGATCAACAACCTTACCTTAACAACCTGCAACTCACATTCAATAAAGTTGCGTTTAATAGCTTTTTCTGTTTTTTGTAAGCATCTTATTTCTTCAATTCATAAAAAAAGACCAGCCAAATTTTGATTTGGTCTCAGCCTGTGCTGAGTTAAAAAGTTAAAACGCTTATAAATCACTATGAATGTTTTATAATTATAGTACATAATACATATTGTTCTTCACATGAAGTGTTTGAAAAATTAAGTGTCGTGCTAATATAAATGTGAAAGTAAATATTTCTTATTCAACTGTTCCTCATTTGTGTCCCTTAGATTAGTATTCAGATTAGGCTGGGATCAAATCAAAATGATGACAACCTGCTAATTACATTTAATACATTTTTGTGTAATAACCTTTTATTTTATGAGTAGAAGAAGTTGGAAAACTTGAATTACAATTTCTATCAAATGTGATTAGCAGGCTGTCAATGTTTTGATTGGGTCCCAGCATTAGTCAGTTAAGGTCTCAGTGGGTTTGTTGGTACTACTGTACAAATTGCACATTCCCAGGTAAGAACAAACAGAAATAGATTTACTTGCTTCAGTAAATATCCTGTTGTTTAAATGGATCAGATATAGAACTGTAAGCCATGTCATTTACTGTGGATAAGACTTGATCAAATTCATGTTTGCAGTCACATCACGTAAGGTCTCCCACGACGGGCTGACTTCAGATTAGTTGTCAGCACAATGACAATTCTGTGCAATATGAATCATAAAACTAATCACATAATATAAAGCAGAATTTAGATGCTTTTAAATACCAGTGTGACTTTTAATCAATATTCCATTCCATCATTGCCCAGCATTAGGTCAGCACCCCATCCCATAGAAAAGTTTCGACCTTTTTTTTCTTCAAGAGTGTACTTTAATTTCTATGAAAATCAAACACAAAACATTTTCACTCGTATTCAGATGTTGTTAGGATTTTCATAAACTGACCAGAAGATGAAAGTGTTTCCTCTGCATCATGGCTGCCAAATCCATCCTGGCTTTGGAGTGCTATTAATAATTGATGGACTTTTGATAGCGACGTAGCTGGACTACTGGAAAAAGTAGTTTCTGTTGTACTACGTGACAGTGTAGTTTTTAAACACAAACTCTCTGTCTGGTTATCTGCCCACTGGTCCATAACATGCCCTGTTAGCGTAATTTATCTCTCTGTTCCAGGTGTTTGGAAATATCGATCTCGATGACGATACAGCCATCAATCGCCACAACAATTTCCGTACTTTTCTCCAGGCCCTGATGCTGTTGTTTAGGTAAAGCTGCAATGCCTCTCTTCACAAATCTGTGTGTGTTTCTTGCATCGTTCATATGGTAAATTAATCTGAGGTGAGTAAGCTGGGTGTCGCAGCTTGTTATTACTGCTGTGGATATTTTAATAACATTACAGTTACTTAAATGTTACACATTAAAGTACTAAATTGCATACCAGCTGCTTATTCATCAGATATGTGGGGGAAAATAAGAACAAATGTGAGACATGCATCTAATAACATTTTGTAATCAGTTCACATCTTTAATAGGAAAACAATTATACTCACAAATGCAATGTGTGATATGGAATAGGTAGTATAGATTATTTAGGTTTAGGGATGAGAAATTGTCAGTATGTGGACAGTTTTTCTCTCATACGCACAACTGTTACTCCATTGATTGCCACCAGCATCTTACTTTGGAGTTTATTGTATACAACCAGCTGTACTTGAGTGTTGACTTGTGTGATCTGGGAAGACCATCCTGTAGATTTTATAATCTAAGGATGATGAGAGCATAGAGACAGACAGGAACTATCTGGTATGGCATGGGTAAGTTGTAGTGGGACCGCACTCCTCCCTTCTTCAGATTATCTAAGCCACGTGGGCCTGGCCGTCTGGCCTGCACAAACCTGTGCTGCCCATCACAAAAGAGTCCTACCATCCAGAGCGGTGGTTCTGATGTGCACCAGTAAATCTTCTGCAGATCCTGGCAATACCACAGCCATCATTTACCCGGCCCTCTTCACTAGAGATTTTTAGAGATTCCCCTTTTCTAGAAGTTTTTTTATTTGAGAGGTGTCTGCAGTACTATTCAGGGGGACGTAGTATTCCTGGTGGGAACCCTGTTGACACATTTTTGCTGCTACACTGTATCCTGATGGTGCTGCCAGAAGAATTGTAATGGTTTCTTATTGGTTGTTACCTTTAATCCATATGTCTGACACCTCAGGAGTGCCACTGGGGAGGCCTGGCACGAGATCATGCTGTCGTGTCTGAGTCACCGGCCCTGTGACAAACTATCAGGCACCAGCGGCAAGGAGTGTGGCAGTGACTTCGCCTACTTCTACTTCGTCTCCTTCATCTTCCTCTGCTCATTCCTGGTCAGTGTTGGGGAATGCACTGATGGCTGACGCCACAGCTGAAAAGCAGGCATGTAAGAGGGCTTGGTGGGTAACCTCTCTCCCTGAATAACCATGTCTTCTTTTACAGATGCTCAACCTGTTTGTGGCCGTCATAATGGATAACTTTGAGTACCTGACTAGGGACTCCTCCATCCTCGGGCCCCACCACCTGGACGAATTCATTCGCGTCTGGGCAGAGTATGACCCGGCTGCCTGGTACGTGTTCTCATCTACATCACTGACAGAGAGACACATAGTTCCTGTTTAGTTGAACCAATATGAGTTCTGGCAGATTTTGTGATGGCTGCAAACTCGGAAATCTTTTCTGACTTTCTTTATAAGAGGCAACTACTCAAACATGGACCAGATCAGCACTGTGACTAATGTATGCAAATCCTGAGTCCTTAATCTTGTTAAGGTTCACTGAACAATTTTTCCCTGTGCATTTAAATACTAAAATAAATCTGAACTAACAATGACATTGTTTAAATTCAGATTTAAAATACAAATATAAGTCAAATGTTTTATTTATTTTTTATTTAATATAATATGCAATATGTTTGTAGATGTAAAATTCCAATGAAAGTTATTTTTGAGTTGGCTGCAACACTTGCACGGCCTTGGCTAATGTATCAAATGCCATATAGAGTCAATGCAGTCAGTAGAGCTAATTTCCCAAGAAAAGACTACGCCCAATGGAAAGAAGAAGAAAAATAGAATAAATTAAATGAGTCTGTTCGGTTACTGGGCAAACATAAGTATTTATTTAGTGCACGGATGCTGGTGCAGCAGACTGGAAGTAAAGCTTCTTGTCACGTAGTCGCAGGAGTGGAGTTTGAGACACGAGACATGAGACACACGCGTCCCATTGGGGAAAAGGTCAATTAAAAATGAACCAGGCCTTCACTAATTCTACAGACTGGACAGCCTCCCCTTACTATGTAATTTAATTTAGAACTGCATTGTGATGTGTTGTTGTAACAGTATGGTAACACGCACACCTGCAATCTGAACTTCGGATGTTAAGCTTTTCTCTTTATGTAATAAAACCGGTTTAAGAAATATCCATCCATTCAATTTAAATTTTAAAAGAATCCCATTTGCGGTGCTTAGCGTACTTTCAAATTCTGTTACACAGAGAAATCTCAGGTCTGTTTTATTTCAAGTTCACGAGAATAATAGTTTTCCAAAAATGATTTGAGTAGGATGATTTGATAAAAATGTGATTATCTTAAGTTTTTAAGAAGCTTACTCCTTTATTTAAGCATTTCCGAGCACCTTCAGTGGTCGTGCTTTGGAAATTTCATTAGCTGCAACAGGAAATTATTTTATATTATTTTATATATTTATGCTTCTTCCATTACCGATCACAAAGCGATGGGATTTTAATTGAACTGAGGCTTATTTCTGCTCAGAGAACCATCAAGGCAATATTTAGGCCTGGCTTGAGACCCAGTTTAGTGTTGCTAGTGAGTATAGTGGTATCCCCACCTTTTATTTATATATTTTTAACAAAGCGACTGCAATACAGTTGGAGAGCTTAATTCTCATGCACCATACCAATAACGAAAAAATGCTGATAGATACAATATGTACTAATCTTATTGGAATACAGGCATGCAGGCAATCACTTGATAACTTATATTTGAAAAATGAGCCAAAACTCAATTTTTGAATTAAAAGTTATAAATGTGTTAGCTGAATGAATGAATTTTCCGGTCTCATACAGGGTCTATTTCAGCAGATAATTGTATTGATGTTTCTTTGTCTCGAGCGCTCTAAAAGCTGAACCTCGAGTTACTAAGCAATTTGCAGGGTAACTTTCATCTTGCACCCAAAACGAAAATGAAATAATGTACGGTTTGATGTTTATCCCCCTTCTCGGTCCTGGTCATTTTGACCTGGTACATTTTTGAGCCTTTACCTTTGGGATTCTTTTCCCCAATAATTTTTTCAACGTTGTACTATTGAATCTGACGTGTCAGTGTACTTAAACGATCACTGTTAATATGGTCAGACTGTACACAATCCATGTATACAGCTGGATTTGCACTTGGGCGAAAATGATATTTCCCAGAAATTTCAGTCATGTCCCGCTGCCGACCTTCAAACCGACAGCTTTCTGATTTTTTTCAGATTTCCAATGTTTCAGATTTTCCAATATTCGAACACGGTTCCACCCTCCTACCTAGTTTAAATGAGAAAGAACTCCAGAACTGGGTGCTTGAAAATATTCACTGTACCCTAATCGAAGTCAAAACCAGAGCAGTCAGCTCTGTCATTGATACCCTTTCTTTGTTCAATTTAAAAATGTCCTGAAATGTGTGTTCTAAACTTACTTGTTCTTTTTGCAGCGGACGGATTCGCTATAAGGATATGTACAATTTGTTGCGCATTATCTCACCTCCCCTTGGCTTAGGAAAGAACTGCCCTAATAGGGTGGCATACAAGGTTTGCAACCCCAGACATTTCCTCCAAATAGAGGGCAATTTAGATGAATGCCCGGAGACCTAACTAAATGATTGTGCTCCAACAACTCGCTCATAAACTAACACATGCCCTACCAAATTAACTGGCTTGTGGTTGCGATGCCTTACTGGACACAAAGCTTTCAAAGTCATATTTGAACGGCCAATGGGCCAGAAAAAGAACCAACCATATATTTGCTGTTCATACCAGCCTGTCAAGAAATTTTCATAAAGTTATCATTAATATTGTATTTGTGGTTCAGGTTGGTATTGCAAGCTTTGTGGCTGAGCATCTGGTAATCACCCACTGATGTCTCTCAGCATGCAGGAGCAGACATCATTAGAACAACTCAGCCATACTCTCATCCTCCACATCCAGTGTATCCTCGCTCAACCTCCTGTTTCCATTTCATGTCTTCCATCAGGGATGAGAATGCTCAGGTTCCTCCTCCTCAATTCTGGGATCCATCGCTGTCCGGTCTGGGCAAGAATGGCATCCTCCTCCATGTCTCTCCTGGAAATCTAAATAACTCAGATTTCTGTTGTTTTTTTTTCCTCTTCATTTATTTAATTTGATCCCTCTTTTCTCTCTTCTATCTCTAACCCCCACCCCCCATCCTTATCTGTTTGGTTTTGGTTTTCACCTCCTTCAAGTGGTCGCATCAAGTACCTCGATATGTATGAGATGCTGCTCCACATGTCCCCTCCTTTAGGTTTGGGAAAGAAATGTCCACCAAGAGTCGCCTACAAGGTAGCCTTCCTTCACCACCCCTGTGCTTCTCCTGTTCCCTCATTGGCTTACAATCCGGCCAATCCTTGTGCTCTGTTGTGGCGGTTGTTCTAGCTCTTCCTCTGTTTTGTTTCCGCTGTTCTTTTACATCTTTTCGATGTAGCAACCCCTCTTCCCTTTGGATTCAACTGCACTCAGCAGGTGAAAACTGACCAATGTTTACAGGATAACTAGGAGACAGTATGATTAATTGCCCTGGGTAGACCAGTAGGTACATTCTAACACTCAGAAGGAGTATAACGAAAAGTCTTATTTTATTAGAAGCAAGCTTGGACAATTCAAAACAGGGTAGAACTATAGAATGAAATAAATTATATTTCAATATCTGTAACGCTATACTTTTTTTTGTCAGTGATTGCAACGTATTGCTCTTGTTCTATATGTAGACCTATTTTGAGTTCTAGTGTTTTCACTATTATCTTTTCTATTATTTTGAAATTCTCTATTATATCTTTCTGCTTACGCCCGTTCTACAATCAAAGTACCATAGCATTTATCTTTAACTTTGTCTAACTCATAAGTAAGGGTCACCTTATTTGTTACCTAGTTAGATACATAGTTAGTGTTATTAAAACACGTTATGGACGTTTGATTCCCCCCACCCCTTCTATATTTTAGCCAAAGCTTCTTGCTTTAGTTGGGATTGAAATCTCTCCTCTCCCTGTTCCAGTGTGTTCTCAGTGGTGTGTCCATCGTGGGTTAATGTGGTGTGGCTCCTCCGTGTTGTGTGCTCACGCTGTATGTTACTGTGTTACATACGTTGGGCTGAGTGAGTGCTTGTGTCGCATGTTAAGACTCCTCCTCTCACCTACCCCACCCCTGCCTTTTTTCCCTGCCTAACTTACCGTACTACCAAGGTGGATATGTATTTGTATGCCATCTATGTTCAAGGGAGCGCCACTCTTCCACAGTGAGACATGACTCAGCAAAAGCACAGTAGAGCCGTGCAGCTTAATAATGCTTACACATGTGTCTCTCCAGTGGAGCTCACACTTTAATAGGTAATCAAAGGAGGATAAGTCATTCTGAATCACCTTATTCATGTTTTATTTCTACTAACATTACCTCAGGAGCTAACTGCGTTCTGTGTGTCAGTCCACTTTAATCAAGTGAACGCTTTAATATGGCAGTGCTACACTAGTATTCTCAAAGGTTGTCTGTGACTGGTATTGGAAGAATGGTTATTGATAGTAGTCACAGAACAAGCAAGGAGCTTTACCTTGATTAGATAATAGGGTGACATATGTAGAGCCCTCTATGTATTCAATGGCTTAATACAGTTTTCAAACATTTGTATGTGTGCACCTTTGTGCTTTTAAATTGTTTCTATCAAGGTTATTATTATTAATAAAAAACTAAAGTCTACCGTTTAGAAGGTGTAAAATAGAGAACTAGGCTCCTGAGATTATTTAGTCGTCCATCACAATGATTATGCCTGCATGCCTACACTCATCTTTGTTTGTGTTGCTCACCAACACACTTACTCCCACAGCACAGTGCATACCACAGCTGTTTGCATTGAATGTGGATGTTCATTTCTTTGCTCTCCGATCTGTTTATAGAGGAAACATTTTGTGTGAGGAACTAACAACACTAGTGTCACTATCTGTTATTGACCTGAAATTCAAATTTGCAATTTATTAAAAAATTTTTTTCCAGAAACGGAACTGAATTAATAAATAACACTTTATTTTAGTGAAAATAGAAATGAATGTGGATGAGGCAGGACTCACTAAGGTAAACAGTGAGTGTCCGCAGCACACAGAAGGTTACCTCTGAGAGTGAACAGTGGTGATTTATCTCTCTGTGTTTGAGTGCGATTGAACAGCCCCTACCTCCCTCCCTCCCTCCTCAGCGGCTGGTGAAGATGAACATGCCCATCGCTGACGACAACACGGTGCACTTCACTTCCACCCTCATGGCTCTCATACGCACTGCCCTGGAGATCAAGCTGGCGTCGGGTGAGTGCTCTGACCGCCCCTCTGCCCTTTCCAACAGTGTTCTTCCTGCTGTGATCACGCCTATGAAGAGAATGGTTGATGCTTCCGCCTTCCCCTCTTCAGGTGACAACCCCCAGTGTCAACCGAACCCACTGCTGTCGGGTTTTGCTCCTATCCTATTGAGGGTTGAATGATAGGGCGGATCCGACTCTAGCGTAGATGGTTGTCGACTACATCCTTATCTTGAATCACTTGTTCCTCTGTAAAGTCCCGCTTTCATGTCATCTACATGGTGGATGTGTCTGAAAGTGATCATATGTCACTTCTGAGGACTCGGGACGATGATGTAATGAGCTTGGTACAGCTATCTGTCGGACGTAGAGTAGAACTTGCGTGAGAGCCATGGAGCTGATGCCTTTAAATTGCCGAAACCAAACAGTTGCCTCCAAACAGACTGCGATAGGTTTCAACTCAGTATCCCTCAGTTCTCTCATGACAGGCGGGCTCATTTCTCGATTTCAAGTGAGGAGGAGTACGTTTCTCTAGCTTCAGTGCCCAGTCCTCTCAGAGAAACAACAGAGTTGCTGATATAGAGTAAAAATGTCATTCCTCACATACAGTGCTGTCACTTAAGCATTGATTTATTTTATTCCTTTCTAGCCTAGCCTACTACAAAGTCACTCTTAAGAGATTAAAATATGAATACTAAACATTTGGTATGAAATGTGTATAAACAACCCGTCTTCACAAACTGCAGAAGAAAATTTTGACAGTGACAGAATTCTGCATGTTACATGTAATTGAATATTATATATTATATATTCTAGCATCTTAAAATTGTGTCCATGCTGTGATCATTTAAAACGTCTTTAAAAAAAGAAAAAGAAATGGATGGAAAATACCCCCCCATAAGTGTATTGGCACTTGAGTTGTATATTATAGTATAAAAGACACATTCCATGCTAGAAGTGAGAAGGTATAGATGTATTCTAATTCAAAAGCACTCCCTGCAGGCCACTGACGAACAAGGTGGGAGTATGTTATCTTTACTCAACGCAAGACAAAAAAGCTGATATCCAATTTTTGGGTGATTTGCAACATAGATTTACCAGAGCATTAGTGAGGTGTCTCAGTGTAGCATAGCATATCATAGGTAAAAACCATACATACTCCGAACCCGGGAGTGCCTGCTTCCTGTTCATCTGTAATTTAAATTCCTAAGCTTGAAACTCATCCACTAGACTGCCACCTAGTGCACACGAAGAGTGACACTCTAACACACACAATAACATAAATGGCTCCTACAGTAGGGATAAAATTGCCTTACAGTATGGAGGACTGACCATGGTCTCTCCATTCTCATCAGGGATGGTGGCCCAGCGTTTGTCTGATGCGGACTTGAAGAAGGAGCTGGCTACTGTCTGGCCGAGCTTATCTCCAAAGACCATGGACCTGCTGGTCACTCCGCACAAGCGTAAGTTCCTTCAGTGCTCTTCCCACAGCCTTCCTGAATGAGCTAAGATCCCCACCCGCCTCTCTCAGGGTTGTATGTTGTATCTGTAATTATCTGGGAAGCATTATTATTAAGTAGTCCGTTTGATTGTTTCTCTTTTATTGGTTACAAAAGCAATGTTTTGCCCATGCTGTTTTGACTAGATCCTGGTGGCTGGTTAAGGAAAAGATAGCTTTTGTTTCTCCTTTCTTCTTTTTTATTTCTCCAAAAATGTAACTTTCACTCAGGGGTTTACATGGCTGCGCACAAACAAGGCTGTGTGGCCACTGACATCTAGTGGCCATCTCTCTAGCTTTTTTTTCATTTTTCAGAAGTTAATTTTGACAATGGACCGTGGCTTTTACAATGCATCCCCTGGCCTCTTTACCACGACTGCTCGGCATATTAATAATGAGGACAGAATATTTAGTGTTGGTGCATTATCATGGCATGCTATGCATCTGCTCATGACAACGTTATAATGATTTTCCCCAAATATTTCAGTTCCATGTTGTTTCTTTAATTGTGAACTGCTTTGCAGAAATTCAGCTGACTATCTATGAATGGTAAACACATTATTTGTTTCACCCTTGAATTAGTGACTGTAGCCTTATTTAAATTGTATGCATTGGTTGTTACATGTTTGTCATCATATAGTAATTCATATTGTATAGAGAGCAGGAGATTTTAAGGATCACAGTTTGAGCACTTTGTGCAGTGATCTTCCTTTACTTTACGTCTCTGACATTGAATTTACTCTAAGCTCCTCTCAAAGCATTGTGTTGAGTTATTTAGCAAATATGAGGGAGGCCTGATCTGGAGAGCTCTGCAGTCTAACAGGCTGCAAGGCAATGGCTGCACCCAACCGGGATCACTAATGGGATGTGACCATCTGGCACAGGCAGTGTTTCATTTCTGCCAGGGCTCGGGGGGACCAAGCAGCCGGGCGTCTCTTGATAAATCGGCAGCGCAGTCTAGCTCTTTCACTTCGCTAGCACTGTCAGCAGGCCGTCTGTCCAGGTCATCTCGAAATGGCGCTCGCTGAAAACGGCGGCCTGGCTGCTCAAGCCAGAAAAACCAAAAAGTGGGATCGTAGCGCTCGTGTTCCATGGCGAAACGAGACTTTGACAGTTACGGAAAGCAAGGGGGACACAGCCAGCACTTCACATGTCAGACGAGTGGGGCGGTGAAGAAAGAGAGAGAGGAACCTTATATTTTGTTGACAACTTTGTTAGACTTTAAGCCTTGGAGCAGGGTATAAATTACAAGTGCTGTCAATTCTGTTTTTTTTTTTTTTAAACAACATGCTCAAGCAACAGGTGTTTGTCTTGTAATGTGTAGGTTGTTCAATAATCCAGGCAAACTTCTGTGAGCAGGTGCAGTATTTGTTTTCCTGTTTGTTTTTCAATGTTGTGTCTATAATTATTGGGGAACCATTATTATTAAGTAGTCTCCTTGGTTGTTCCTCTTTTATTCCTCGCAAAAGCAATGCTTTGGCGATACCGATTAGCTCCTGGTGGCTTATTTCGACTGGTTAAGGGAAAGATAGATTTTGTCTCTTCTCTTTCTTCTTTTCATTGCTGTGAAAATGTAACGTTCTTCACTGTGGAGATTTTAGAATGGAAGCTAAACATTCCACAAAAAAAATATTATATCCTAATAGATAATATAAAGATAATTATTAAATTGATGGGCAATAGTTTTAACTTTGTTGGTGAAGCATAATATAAAAACAGTATTTGTAGGATTTTAAGCACATGAAAATTGGTTTTATTTTAATGTCCAATATTTTTCCAACAACCAGAGTTTCCCAATACAGAAGGGTTTGGCAAGTGGTCCGATTGTTAAATGTACTGTTAGAAGGATATTCCCATGAGCAAACTGAACAGCAGCAAAGACGCCAAGCCGAGTTTTTCTCCTTCACGCTTCTTTGCTGTTTTCCATCCCAGCCAATGAGCTAACAGTGGGAAAGGTCTACGCGGCCCTGATGATCTTTGACTACTACAAGCAGAACCGAGCCAGGAGGCTTCAGCAGCAGCAGTTGCTGCTGCAGCAGCAGCAACAGCAGCAGCCCATGGGGGGGACTCAGGTGACGTGTGGATCTAGCCTGCAAATAACATATCCATTGAGTTCCGTCTGTGGTGTTTTTGTGGTCCCGGTTGTCTGATGAAAACCCTGTCCAAGTGTAATGGTCACTATGTTTTTACAGCCAAATCTCGAGCAGAAATTTGGGAACAGCAGGTGAATTTCCCATTGTTACATAAGTCTCCTTGAGACCTGTGCTTTGTTAGTATAAAATAAAACTTATCTTTTATTCTTCTAGCTTACTGAGAATTATTGTTCGTACCACATGACTACCGCAGCTACTCAATTCCTAGTAGCCAGTTTGTCTGCACAAAACTCCAGGCAAGATGGCCATATTGTCAGCTATATTTAGGTTGAAAAATCATGTGTTTTGTGTCCCAACACACATTCAGGTCTTTTTCAGGTTACCTTTGGCTATGCAGCAATTTTTACTGCCTCAAGGTCAATATTAGCCGCTCAGTAGTTTGCAAGTTTGTTTGGCCTCCCTTTCCTTACATTATTAGCATAGCATAATCACAGAACAGTTACGCAATAATCAAATTGTAAAATGGTTAACTGTGGCAGGGGCTGTGTTATTGAGGATAAAAACAACCAGGAAAGAAACGCGTCAATTTAACGTCCTGCTCTCAGTGGCTTTCCATGAGGACAACCGGTGGCCAAACGTGGAGCTGCGCCGAGCGAGGGCCGCTCTGCACAGCTCCCTCTCTGACCTGAGGACCGGGTTCCTCTCTCTCCCTCCTGCAGAGCAAAGTCAGCGCCCTCTTTAAGCCCATCCTGCCCCTTGCGCACCTACAGGACCAGGAGATGCCCGTGAAGTCGCCCCCCGAGCCCCTGCCTCCACCCGGCTCTGCCGCTCTCAACAATGGGGGTGCTGTGTGAGTGACGGGCGCTGCATACAACTGTGATCCGCACATTGAAGGAGCGTGTACAATGTCCTCATCCATATTTCACGATATTACATGGTTAGCCTGTAACACACATCACTTACTTATGTACAGCTGTATACGTTATGTATTTTTTTATTAAATATTTTTACAGTTTTTTTTCCCATTTTTAAACTGGAAATCAAATATCTTCAGCCTCACGGAATTATTTATTTCAGTGGACTCATGTAGTTGCACCTGCAAAGGTATTTGGTTGTTAAATATAGAAACATGACTGAATCACTCTGCACATGGATGTCCGTAGCCAAGGCCAGGATGGCACCATCAAAGGATCTGCTTCTTGGGTCACGGAACGGACACAGGAAGTTCGCCGTCCGAGAAGTAAACGGGCAGTCCAGCGGGGCCAATCAGAGGATTCCCCAAATGCACCCAGAGCTCAGGTACTCCCATGTGCGTCAGACAGGGAGACTACAGCCGTGGTCATTACACTGTGTTCGTAATCTGTCTAGTACTTAAACATGTTTGCATTGGATGTGTGTGTGCGTGTGTGTGTGTGTGCACCAGGAGTCAGTGGAAATGAAGAAGATGGCCAATGCAGGGAGTCTCTGTGGTTTGGAAAGCCAGGGAAGAGCAACTTCAATGCCCAGACTCAACGCTGAGATCCAGGTAGCCTCTGCTTTGTATAATCAGGGCACAGAATAAACAGAGGAGCTGAGACGATGTGTTCGCATTGCCTAATGTCCTTTACATTACAACAAACAATGTCATAAATAAAGCCTGTAAAAGCCTGTGAAAATTATGCTTAAAATTTCAGTTTATTATCAATGAATTAACTGACTCTTGATACCTGTTTCCTTTCTTTAAATATAA
>JAOYSI010000024.1:852504-863126 GCA_025775065.1 Hiodon alosoides | reverse complement strand
GGTACTGGTCAGGGTAACATCACTGACTTTGCACCGGCTCAAGGGTACTGGTCAGGGTAACATCACTGACTTTGCACCGGCTCAAGGGTACTGGTCAGGGTAACATCACTGACTTTGCACTGGCTCAAGGGTACTGGTCCGGGTAACATCACTGACTTTGCACCGGCTCAAGGGTACTGGTCCGGGTAACATCACTGACTTTGCACCGGCTCTAGGGTACTGGTCAGGGTAACCATCACTGACTTTGCACCGGCTAGAGGGTACTGGTCAGGGTAACTGTGGATTCATTCACAAGAGGGGATATGGATATATATCCTATGACAACTCAAGTGCCTGCATTTTATTTTGTCTTAGTAAATTCTGGGGATTTCTTAGGTGGGAGAGCCAGTGTAGAGTACTGCTTTTACTGTATGCACAGATCTCGATTCTGAGACCGAAGGGATTACAGGCCTGTTGTCAGATGAAGACAAGTCAGCATTATACACCCCAGAGACCTGACTGCAGGTCTGTGATTAATGTGCCTAGTGCTGAGAATGAAGAAAGATTTGGTCTGCAGTGCCCCGGATTACAATAACCTCTTCCACTCCAGATGCAGTACATCTCGTTGTTGGGCTCAGGGTAAAGACTTAAAATCCTCCTTGTGTCATAGTAGAATGTGTGTACTTTAAAATGAGGAGCTTGCTTTTGACAGAGTAGATACTATAAGCTACAGCTATATGCCGTCTGCTTTATTGTAGGATAGCTAGCTGGCTTGAGTGTACGATAAGAAAATCTGTTGAAAGACACGGCAGAAATACAGTTTTATAAGTATTTGTTCATCATTTTAGAACCGAGTGTTAAAACTAATTAGAGATTTAAAAAAAGGTTTGTTGTAGAAGTAATGAAGCAGAATATGCTGTGCTGATTCTAATTCTGCATCATTATAAACAACAGAACATGCCTCTGTTTTTAGCCAACAGAAATGGGTTTACAGAATAATTCTGCTTTACCCAAGATCTGAAAAGGGCTGACTCAATGGAATAATGACATGTTCCTGAGCAAGGGATCAAAAGAAAGATGTGAGTCATTGAAGGGTTTTTAGGGATCTTTTGTGGAGATTTTTTTCTTTCTCGTTGCTGTCTGCAGTCAGAACTGGAATAGACATCAGGTGCTGGGAACTGTGATGACTCATCTGTCTGCCCATTCCGCTGTACCTCAGCAGAGGCTGCCGAAGCACTTCTACTGAGGGAGACAAACTTGACATCGTACTCTTGGCACTGAACGCCCATCATCGCCCCTTATCTTTGCCTTAGAGACACAGAATTATGTTAGATTTGAGGCTGTGACACCAAACAGCTATTGGAGAATACGAGTAGTTACGAGTCACTGAAACAAAGCACTGAGTACACCTGTTGGGTCTTGACGTTGTAGTACACCTGTAGGGTCTTGACGTTGTAGTACACCTGTTGGGTCTTAACGTTGTAGTACACCTGTTGGGTCTTGACGTTGTAGTACACCTGTAGGGTCTTGACGTTGTAGTACACCTGTAGGGTCTTGACGATGTAGTACACCTGTTGGGTCTTGACTGAGGCGCAATTGAAGAAGAAATATCTCCCACTTCATTGGAATTCAGAGCACGACTCTACTTTTCCCTTTCACTCTGGGAAAGCCTCTGCGTTGAATTTCAGCAAGCTCTCTCCAACTCCAACTGGCCTGGAACCCGTGCACAAGTTAGGCCCTAACTTGTGCACTACTTTTCACCTTTCCTGTAGTGGACGCATTGGCTCTCAGGTTTATATTCTACAGAGTGTATTGAACATTAATGACTGTGTGTAATCTTTTATTTCATTGGTCCATTTGAAATGCTTCTGCTAAATCTGAAGTAGAACAGGTGGGGAAAGGTTTGATGCTCTGAACTTCCGGCCCTGGAATGAGAAGGGGTTCCTTCTATCATGGATGCTTCGGTACCCCTCTGTAAATTTAGGTCCAGTTGAAGAGGCTCCGGCAGACTGTAGTGAGGATGATAAACTTGCACCAAAGACTTACTAAATTCAGTAGCTGTGTAGCTTGATTCTGCCCTGGGTAAGCAGCCAGTGAGATCATCTCCCACCCTGGTCATTTAAGTATCAGCGTGCAATTAATTTAAATTCCTTTTGCCTTTTTGTCACTTGACAGTTTGATTTGTTTCTGGGGTTTATGTTTCCAAGCCAGATTGCAGAGTCATAATAAAAAGCCTAATTTATGCTTTTTTAATGTTAATTTAATGCTTCCAATAACATTGATCCACTTTGTTTTTGACCGTAGGGTTTAATATAGTGACAGTCATAGTCACTAATAATAATGTGTGTAATTTAAGTGTCCACTTGATAGCCACACTGTTGTTTTATGTATTTACTTCATAATAAAAACCATCTTTGTCAAAGGAGATCGCTGCACAGAATCAGTCTTGGTTCCTGACTGCAGTACTGAGGTTCCTGGCTGCTGAATTTGGCAACAGCCTAATTGTCCTCTTACAATGTAATTTTTCTTCAAAGAGACATTTATTCTCGTTCACAACTTCCGGTTCACATTGTCTGTGGGCGGCACGTGAGGAGAAACAGCTATGCACACAACCTATACTGCGGTCTTTTAAATTGAAGGTCATGCACTTTACCAAGTCCTAACTGGTTACAAAGCTGGCACCCTTCATTATGTTGTGGGATAAGGTACAAAAAGTCTGAATTGTGTAATTAAACTCAGACTTATGGCTTTATTTTCATGAATAAAAGTTTTTTCAATCACAGATGCACGCTGAAATAAAAAAAAATGCTCTTCACCGATTAGGAATGTCACACCTTAATGGTGAATGGTTGGATGCAGTCAGGTTCCAACCTCAAATGTGAGTAATTTTGCAGCACACAGAGAACAGTCCATCTTTTTTCGCACTTTCTGCATACAGCTCATTATTTGTCTGCATTCCCGGTAAAGGTTCACACAGCTGTAGGACTTCAGACAAGCTCGTGTCTCCTCTGCTTCCAGCCTTTTCACTATGAACCCTCTTTAAACTCATTTCTGTGGCCCTTCCTCTATGGAAACTGAACCCTCTTTAAACTCATTTCTGTGGCCTGACATTGCATGTGGAGAGCCTGGGCTCTGTTTTTAAAACTGGAGTTGAACACCAGACGTAAAAAAAATACTGTTAAAAAGTAAAAATCTCATAAAAGGTATGCCTCTCGGTATCTGCCGAGAAATTATTTAGCGTTTTTTCTTATCTTCCAAAGTGGCTCCAGATCACCCATGTACACCTGTTTGTTCTGATGATTGAACTCAGGCGTTAACGCGGGTAAGCCAGTTTCACATGTACATGGCACGCAAACTCTATAATTCTTTTCGTTTATCTTTTCATTTATCTTTTCATTTATACATTTTCAACGTGTAGTTCATACATGGATTAACGGATCCCCATTCATTTTTTATTTTATTTGGTGATATATGTAAGTTTTAATTTAATTTGCTTATTTCAAAACTTGTTGACATTTTCTAACTAGATAAATAATTATAACAAAGTCTGCTATTCCCTGAAAGTTAGGCCTTACGCCCTATGCAACCATTCCTAAAATATTAATCTGAAACTCGAGCTCTCTCTCCCTCCCTCGGGAATAGATAAGAGCTAAATTTAGAGACATGTGTAATGCTGCCAGGAATTCTAATGACAGTGGAATGATGGATATTTCCTGGCCTGCTAAACCCCCCCCCCATTCACCTCTAACTCAGATTCCGTTTCTGTTAAATCTGGGCCCATCAGCCCTCATGCCACGGTTTTACTGGTTATCATAGTCTTTAAAACCCTGGACATTCACGCTCCCTGGCACCAGTATGGTTTCTGGAAGATTCCCAGCCTTGGTGGGCCAGATTTTTAAAAATGAGCTATTGCCGCGGAGGCCAGCTGTTGATGTCTGGCTCTAATGAAGTGCAGAGTGGCAAACCCATCACACGCCACATGCCAATCATAGTTAAACAGTAGTATGTGCCAGGTCATGCCTTAGTCGGAAATGAAATGATTCGTGTTGGACTGTAAGGTGTTTGCTTATGAACCAGCAGACTATGTTATATAATTCAAGTGGAATTATTATTATTATTATAATTATTATTATTATTATTATTATTATTCTTATTATTATTATTCTTTAGACGGATGTTTCAATCTGTGGCCCTATTGGAATCTCAAGCTAAATCCTGACTAGATTTTTGCTAATGATACTAATGACCAGTCACGATGACCCTTTTGATCTATAAAGGACATTTATAGTTGTTATTAGGGAATAAAGGTTTGAAATAAATAAAAAAGTGAAATGGATGAATATCTTAGAAATACAATGGTTAAAATAAAATAAGAAGTGGTAATAATGTTTGGCAATTGGTGTCTTTGTTGATACGTTGACAGCTCACAATACCTGGATTTGACAGCTGTAAATAAATATCCTTATATAGAAACATTGCTACATTTACATTTTAGTTTCTTAGCAGACGCTTTTTTCCAAGAAGAGTTTACAATTTCTACATACATCCATTTATCCATTTATCCAGCTGGATATTTTTACTGAAGCAATTCAGGTTAAGTACCTTGCTCCAGGGTACAACAGCTGGGGTGGGATTTGAACCTTACAGTTACAAGCCTGTCACCTTAACCAATACACCACCAGCTGCACGCTCAGCTGCACATCTTGAAAATATATCCCAGTAAAACGGTGTTTTTTGTTTGTTTATGAGCTCTGCTAAAATAATATAAGGTGAAGCAACATGAGTAATGTGTAATGTGAATGTCAGCTGTTTGGGAGGGAATGTGGAATGTCTTGGCGCTTCTCATTGTGATGTACTTTCTGTCCTCTAGAAGGAAAATAATAGTGATGCATCGATAATTAAAGTAATTAAAGGACTTTAGACTTGTACTGAGATTTATCCCTCTGATGGAATGTTCTTTTACAGCCAAAATGGGACTGAGAGATGCTTTAATCTAATTATGAAGAGATTAATGTGAGTAGCTTTGTGCTGGAACCACAATGCTGGTCGTAGAAATCCATTCGAATAATTTTTTATGGTTCGTAAACAAAATATTAAAGGAAAATAATAACCCTGAAATGACTTGGAATACACATTAATTCAATTATTTTAATTGAAAAATATTTTTTCAAAAGCAATGAACTTATAAATTGACTGGATCCCAGTATAAATGTTGAGGCTGGCCACCCTCACATTATCAAGTGTACATGTTGTTCTCTGTGACCTTCACTGATCATGGCATGGACTCAAACACACTGTTCTCTGTGACCTTCACTGATCATGGCATGGACTCAAACACACTGTTCTCTGTGACCTTCACTGATCATGGCATGGACACAAACACACTGTTCTCTGTGACCTTCACTGATCATGGCATGGACACAAACACACTATTATCTGCTGGCTTGCTGAACACACATCAGGAGTGGAGACATTCACAAGGCTGCCCCAGAGAGAAGGTAAAATTGACCCTAGAATTGCATAGTACAGAGATTGGAATTGAAAGCAGCTGGCTCAGGATGGTCTTGTGAGCGACGGAAAGACTTGAGCAAGTGGGGGGCAGAGCAGGGATAGGATTGCAGTGTGCAGAAGGGACTCCTGATTGCTTATGGCTCGTGTTTTCAGAGAGGGGGTGAGTCGTGAAAGAGATAAGCCCTGACAATCACACTCAGCCAGGGGATCAGCATGATGGTACAGTAGTCAGGCCGGCCTCTGCCCTGCATTTGTGTGCCGTCCCCTTTTGTCATGAAACGGCTTCTCACCCTCTTTCTTCCATAAGAGAAAGGTTTCCATGCACAATTCCATGCTGGATGTAGCTATTACTGAGGCTCCCCATGTTAAGTTGTATGTCAGTTTTAGAGTGCAGGTGGCTTTCGGACCCTGCAACACGAAAGAGGTGTCTCGCTTTCGTGTTGTCAATTGACTATTTTCTCTTTTCCCAATCGAGCTGATGTGTTCCCACATTCCTGCACTCCCAAATGTTCTGGCTCGTGTCTCTGTGTGCAGCGTATCCCGCTGCTGTGCACCCACGGGTTCAGTTGCTCACTAAAATGTTTAGAATGAAGTATCTGTTGCTTTCTGAAGTACATGTCAGAGACAGCTGCCACGTGTTTGGAATGGCAATTTGCCTGTCCTATTTACTGAACTCTGCATGGCAAACCAGCTGTCTTATACATAAAAAAAAAAAAATACATGACAACTTACTGGTTCTCCTTTCATGGGTGAGATTTGCAGACAGTTAGTATTAAGTTTTTACTTTGGTCTTGGGGACTGACTTTCATTGGTATGGTAGTTTACATTTTTGTGAATTTCTATATGTGACACTTTACCTGCAATAACTGGTAAGCTGGTAGCATCACACAAATACTCAAATCAGACACAAATAACCAGACAGCGACAAGAGGAGGCATCTACTATTAAACGCCACATTAATACACTGACTACAATCTGGCCCTGATATTTTGATTCAGGGAGTGTTAACACAGACTTTACTTCCAAAGAAAGTAAATAAATAAAGGGTCTCTCATTTCCCTTTCTTCTGTTCTTCCGTTTGCACGCCTCGGTGTGCAGCTTAATGAACAGATTTGTTGGTTTTGGGTAGAGTTGGTCTCCATGGCAACATCATTTATTGCTATTTCTGTGCTAGCAGACACACCTCTCTACCGTTTGCAGTCTCCTCCCTTTCTTTCCCACAATCCCTCTATTTGCCTCCTCCTTATTCCATTTGTCTCTCTGTTTCCCTACGTTTAACTGCAACGAATATCTCAGCTCTCAGAATCAGCCCCCATCCTCCACCATGATTTAATTCCTCCGCAGTGAAATCTGAAAATAAGTGTAAAAACACCATGGATCCCAATTTGGTTTGACAGTTTATTTACAGCTTTTTTGGGCTGGTTTGTCAGGCATTGATAAACAAGAAAATTGAGTCAAGTCAAAATCTAAAAGTGCTGCGCGTACATACATTAATCGATGTGCTTTGTATTTTTCAGTATTCACTGGGAATCATTTAACAGTCAGTGGCCCCTATTTTCTGGTGATCTATTTACTATGTTGGCAAACCTGGTGATCTATTTACTGTGTTGGCAAACCTGGTGATCTATTTACCCTGTTGGCAGACCTGGTGATCCGTTTGTTGTGTTGACAGACCTGGTGATTTATTTGTTGTGTTGACAGACCTGGTGATCCGTTTGTTGTGTTGACAGACCTGGTGATTTATTTGCTGTTGACAGACTTGGTGATTTGTTTGCTGTGTTGACAGACTTGGTGAACAATGAGCACTTGTCATTATTCCAGGTTTTTATCAAATGCATTTTTTGATAGATCTGGAGAATATTTGATGAAAGTTCTTGGGGAGTTTTTTTTGCTGCAGGGTGCATATCAATTGGCAAAACGCAGCAACCTGATGGCTGTGCTCTTCGGAGAGAAGAGGCATGGTGCAGAGGTGGAGATTTTCTGTGGATTTATGTGGGGATGGTTTAAACCATGTGGCATGTGAACAATGTCTCCTATTTAGAGAGAGTCGGAAGTCAGCAGGCATCGTTTGGTGACGGGTGACGGGTGACGGCTGACAGGCCTTCTCATGGCACTGCAGAATTAAAGGCCACGCCATTCTGGGGATCCACAGCAGGGACTAATTAGCCATTTGAGAAAGCAAAGAGTTTTCTCTTCTGCAAGGCAGCCCCTTCAGAGAGGGACGGTATCGGCAGAAAGCGAAGGGGAAGCTTTAAAATATCAATCAGCCCTTTGACAGCGTCTTCCCATTGATTCCAGGACTCAGTGGAGTAGTGGCAAAGAGAAGGGAGGGGAAGAGAAGGTGCTTTGTCGTTCCACCTCCTCCCCCGTTGGCTGTCCCTCACTGGGGCGTCTTTGTGTGCAACAGGGACGGGCCATCGCCCGTCACTCCCGATGCCCCGTCCTCGTCCGTGCACTCTGGATCACCTCTTTGCATTCCCCAACGGCTGACTCACAACACTGCGCTCCGTGCAACAGCTCCACTCTGGCTAATTAGCATGGATGGAGAATAAACACTGATTAAAGCTCAACTTCCCCCCCCCCTCCCGCCCGCTCTCATGATTTGGCCTCGCTTGAGTTGCTGTGGCCTGCCTCCAGGTCCTGGTTGTGTGGGAGATGGTACAGAGACCACTGCTCATTCATTAGTAATTCGTTGGCCTATGCTTCTGATGGAGGGGAAAACAGGCAGCAGTTCCTTTTCAAATAGGAAATATGACCATCACTAATGGGTTATTTTCCTTCAAGAACCCCAGAATTCTGAGTAGTCCTGCCAAATTATGTGATGTTTGGTGCATGTGACAGCAATCTTGTAAAATGCGGACACCATGACAGTCCTGCCTCCTTTTTTCTTCAGAGCTGAGCTATGGAAGGCTAGGTACTTTTCTCAGTATCTCTCCGTTGTGCCATTTCATTCTTTGAGAATTGTTACTAACGGCTGTTCTTTATGACCACTAACCTCTGTGAGAGAAGAAGCCATTTCTTTGTTTCAGTGCGAGTGCGCTAGTTAGCCAATGCAGGCCCGTGCTTGTGGAAGCTTTGACTTCCTTGCTGAACTCTAGGTCTAGCACACTCGTTTTTACTAGTCTATGTTTGTCTTATTGTTTACACTAGCATCGATTATTGTGTTTTGTGCGCTTTCTGTGTGCTCTTTTGATTGGTGGTAGCGTCACCGATCCCTTGATTATTCTCTGGCTGGAATAACTGTAAGGACCTCCTTGTTTGTGCAGCGTGACGCTATCTTTCCTATAGTCTTACGTCAATGTTAGCCCAGGGAATGCTGAATACGCAGGTGATATGTCTAGCGTTTCACCCTTGCGTGGGCTGCAGTCTTCCGTGGGCTGATGGCGATGACACTTGTGCAATGCCTGGGGAAGGAACATGCCCTCTGTGCCCTGTGGGACCCACCCTTCTGTGAACACTGCTCCTGTTTTAAGAAGCTCTCCATCCCTGGGTCTTACGGGCCACGCCCATTAGAGAGGACGTGGACGATGTGCCAAGGAAGTTCCAAGGAAGGTCAAAGTTGTGGACCTGCCTAGATAAGATGAGGCGTGAGCTCCAGATGACACTCCAGCGTCCTGCTGGAGTGCGACCCTGATGCAGCCCCTGGTCCCTACGTGGGAACTGCCCAAACACCTCAGCCTTCTCTGTCAGGCTCTGGGTGACCTGTGGCACCACAACCCGTCCAATTTTGTTGCGCGGGACAAAGATCCCACCGCACGCCCAAAGGCAGTGATGCTGCAGTTCTTGCAGGACCAACAGCTTCTAATTCTGTCTCACGTTCAACGCCTTCATTATGATTAAAGCCAATAATGAACCCTCTTCAATCGAAATACTCTAATGTTAATTAATGACCCTGTCAATTCTCCTAATTAATTACTTGCCAGGACTTTACTTTGTCGTAACCTAGTTTCCAGAAGATTCTAACTGAAGAATGTGTGTGGCTCAACACAGGTGTGTGGCTCTTTAATGCAGGAGGTCCTGGCCCACCAGAGGTCAATTATTCCTCCTAATGAACCATAATGCCCCCTCACCCGCCTAGCTGAATAGCCACTGTTTAATGAGAGAAAAGCCTTTTTCTTCTCATTTATTTTTATTTCCACTCTGTGTTTACTACTGATTGACAAAGGTCAAATAAAGGTGCTCTAGAGTATGTGCATGGGAGAAGTTTGTGCTCATTTTTAATGATATTATTCATTCCAGACTGATCATACAGAAAAAGCTTGAAACGCAACTTGATGAATGAAAATTTGATTTGGAAGTGTTTGAAAAATGATCTGTTTGACGAACACTACTTTCTTAGTCTCTTCTATACTTCTGTTCCACGTTGAGAATGTTAAATAGGTGTGTGCTCATTAGAAGGGAGAGTTAGGCATCCTGATAGATCAGCTAGAAGGAATCCGTGTAAGTTTCTTCCTCCTTTGATCATTTTCTAAGGAAAGCCTTTTGGCTGCTTATGTGAAACCATGGCTTAGAAATTAGTAATTTCACAAGTTTGATTTCAAGTCCTGACCAAAAATAACAGGAAGGGAAGTGCAGGTACATGCAGTTTCTGTCCTTATGTACTCTGTACTAATGAAAATCGTGTGATGCTTTTATACTTGGGTATACGTAGAGGATCTGCCAATCATTTTTTTACAGTGATGATTTGATGAGATTTAAGGTCCTAGCCTTGTGAGAAAGGCCAAAAAGAGAGTGCACCATGGTCTATGTTGAACTTTCTACAGGACTAACTCCCAGCAGCTCAGTGTAACACTCGTTAGGCTCGCCACAGTATTTTAGAAAGCCTTCACATGGGTCAATGCAATGGAAATGCAACCCTCCTGAAGAGTCTGGCAGCTGAAATTGAACACATCAACACTGCTGTAAGCTATAACTGTTGTAAGCTGCCCTCCTGTGTCTCCTCTTCCTCCAAATTACTGCTGTAAGCTGCCCTCCTGTGTCTCCTCTTCCTCTAAATTACTGCTGTAAGCTGTCCTCCCGTGTCTCCTCTTCCTCCAAATTACTGCTGTAAACTGTCCTCCTGTGTCTCCTCTTCCTCTAAATTACTGCTGTAAGCTGTCCTCCCGTGTCTCCTCTTCCTCCAAATTACTGCT
>JAOYSI010000024.1:830544-849209 GCA_025775065.1 Hiodon alosoides | reverse complement strand
TGGCCTCTTCTCAGAGAGTCCTTCCTCTTCCTCTATCTGTGTTCACAACTGGCCTCTTCTCAGAGAGTCCTTCCTCTTCCCTCTATCTGTCTTTACATGGTCAGCCTCTCAATGGCTGGGGATCAGTTTGAATCGCTACAGATCGTTTTACATTGTATATACAATCCGGCTGATTGATCTGAGTGCTATGATGTAGAATCTTGCCACATATGGATCTGTTAAATCTTAATTCCTGTGATTTATGACAACATGACACTAACTCAAGTTCTTCTGCTGTGGTTGGTCCACCTTCCCACCCTCAGTCAATCTCCCAGAGAAACCAAGGCAGCATCCCATGTACTTCAGACAGTGTGGAGCTACAAGGAGCTCAGAAACGCTCTTAGCAAAGATGGCTGGAACAAGACCCACTTCCAGGTATGCCACATACAGCCCTTCTCCGGCCTTTGGCAATCCCTGGCAAGTGCGTTGGTCATCAGCTGCCCCCCCGTGTCCCATTGTTGTCATGAAGAAGTTTCCTTGTTTCTGCCTTTAGCCCTCGGCGACTGGTGTGCCCAAAGGCTCTAAGAGTGGGAAGCCAGGCTACGATGACACCACTCTCCCCCTGATGGAGAAGAACCAAGGTCAGTCACGGAAGCTGGGACAGGATGCAGGATTCAAATCTCTCTCATCAGCATTAGAACCAAAGTGGAACCGCTGAGGAGGACCATTCTTTTCTTGATCTTTGTCCTCCCTTACCGTCATGGAAAACTGGGGAGCTTGCCGCCCTTCTCCTCATTGCTGTGCTGATATGTATGACTGTCTGCCTCCTTTGTTAGGATCGCTAGGAATTGTTAAGGTAGTGCTTTGTCTGGCTGTGTTTCGGGGTTAAATATTAGCTCGTCATCACTTGAAATTTGTCATGGAATTTTTTATTTTTTGTTTGCAAGGAAACATACTCTATAAGCTGCCCACAAACACAGAATGTAGAACTCAGAACACTGAACACAGAAAAACTGAACGCAGAACACAGAACATCTCATTGACAGAGGAGTCCTGAGCATGACAGCACTGATTGTCCCGTTTCCCTTTTTGATGTAAATTAGTGATTCTGGAGCACGTTATGTGTGCTTGTCGTTCCCACCTGCCTCCCTGCTAGCACTGGGAACATAGTGACAGCTTGGGATATTTCTGTTGACAGTGACACTTCAGAAGCATATGGGTGGCATTCAATTGAAAATCGCATATATAAATACTTTGCAGGCGGCAAGAAATCTGGCAATGGTGATATGATACCTATGGATGAACTTGGTCCAGGTAAGACTGAATTTACATGACTTCAAAAGGAGAAGATTAACTCTCAACCGTCACAGTATTCTCAAATAGTTTTATTCAAGAAAGCAATAAGTATACGTGCCTATTGAACAATTGCCAAGCTGTTTATATAGGTTGCTAAATACAGCGCTCTTAAATTATTTTGATTATTAAGACCAGTTTAATAATGCATGATACTTTATAAAATAGGATTCATCTTAATTATACATTATTCTTGATATATTCTTGATTAAACTGCTGTTACTATAGTGTTTGCTTAGCTGCCTGGTGCTGTCAGCAAGACACCTCTCTTAACAAGATGTTTGTATCACAGTGGACATACACAGTGGGCATACAAAAACCATGGGATATGGATAAATCTAATTGATAGTTCTCAGTAGTTCCCCAAAACAGAACATAATTCAGTTTCCTTGTCCCAAATACATCAACTGTTTAATTTCCCTTCCTGGGGGAAACTTTTAAATTCTGTGAGTTTAAAGCAGATTGTGTGGTGGATGTGTGAGTTGTTTGCGCAATGAGTTTAAAGCAGAGAGTGTGGTGGAAGTGTGAACAGTGTGTTTAAAGCAGAGTGTGTGGTGGAAGTGTGCACAGTGTGTTTAAAGCAGAGGGTGTGGTGGAAGTGTGCACAGTGTGTTTAAAGCAGAGGGTGTGGTGGAAGTGTGCACAGTGTGTTTAAAGCAGAGCATGTGGTGGAAGGTTGCACGGTGAGTTTAGAGCAGAGTGTGTGGTGGAAGTGTGCACAGTGAGTTTAAAGCAGAGTATGTGGTGAAAGTGTACACAGTGTGTTTAAAGCAGAGCATGTGGTGGAAGTGTGAACAGTGAGTTTAAAGCAGAGTGTGTGGTGGAAGTATGCACAGTGTGTTAAGCACAGTGAGCGTGTTGGAAGTGTGCACAGTGTGTTTAGCGCAGTGAGTGTGTTAGAAGTGTGCACAGTGTGTTTAGCGCAGTGAGTGTGTTAGAAGTGTGCACAGGGGTTTGTCCCTGCTATGGAGTCGGTTCTAATTTCTGTTGAGCAGCTGCTCGGCCCTGCAGTGCTTCTGCTTGGTTCCCCTGTCAGGTGGCCCTGATTGACAGTAATTGGAGGGCGGCTTGGCCCTGGGAGGAGGGGTGGGCAGGGCAGCTAAATGGGAGAACCACAGACACAATCTCCCCAGCTCCTTGGCTCTTTAGCCATGTATTTAATGGAGCAACATCCTGGGAAACTAATAAAAAATAAAAAACATTTTGGTTTTAATAGTACCTACCTACTAAGGGTTCAGTTCTGCAACATGTATAAATTAGTGCTATTCAAGCCCTGCATATAGCGAAGAGAAGAGTTGCCTGTGATCTTGTTGCCATCGACCATTGTTAGATATGGGTTGTATGTATTTTGTGGATTGCTTTGTGTGGTCATGGTTGCACGTGTCTATGCACTGTTTAAATAGGAGATACGGCCAGAATGACTTTGGTCATGTCATTCCTCCCCAGATGGTTATTCCACCATTGACCAGAGGGACAAGGAGTGCAAGTACAAGGCTGGGGATGGGTCAGCTGACGTCCCAGAGCGGGAGCCCCTAAAGGTAGGCCCCGGGATATCCCAGCGGGGATCGCAGGATGACTGGCGATGAAGCAGGAGACTGGGCGTTGTTTTCCTAAGAGCTGCTGAACGATAACTTATTTTGCCTGAATTCAGGACTGAATTTCTCTCGCTACAACAGTAGAGAACCTGAGAGAAGGAGAAAAAGAGGGACAAAGAGTGATCAATTCCCTTAACCCATCCTATCTCTCTGGCCCTGTTGACTCTGACTTAATGCTCCACAATTACAGTCCTGTAGATACCAAACACTAGATAAACAAAACGAAAGCTTTGTGGTTTTAAAGTCATTATGCACTCAGTGATTAAGTGATTCTCACTCCGCTATCTTCCCTGCCTCGTGCTACCTGCCTCGTGGAAAGAACTGCCTATATATCTCGTGTTTAGAGCGTTTTAGAAATGGTTATTTTTATGCAACCTTGAAGTAAAACTTGTTGTATATTTCAATGAGGTTAGAAGGTGGACATGAGGAAAATAGCCAACAGCCACGAGTAGCTCTGCCATTGAGTGTAGAATTCCCTCCAGCGTGGGACTGGGCCGTCTGTGTTACCCTCTTTTTCACTGTCTTTTAATTATATGATTATTCTTCGAATCCATGAGCTAACCTGGCCGGCCGGACAACTGGACTCACTGTGTAGTCACACTGCTGCATACTGTCCTAATACAGAGACATGCCGCTAATATAGCCAAGCCTTCAATCAAATAAAACAGCTCATAGTGGCCCTAAATTTGGGTTTCCGTGGCTCTGTCCATGGCTAATTTGGTATGTTGATTTAGTCACAGGTACGTATGGGATTGAAAGGCCTAAAAAGGACAGGTCCTAAATTTCACCTGGTGAAATGAAAGAGGATCCAGGTTCGAGACTCCTTTCTGTGGAGATGACCCGATCACAGCAGCCTCTGCAGCGCTCCCCTGCTCTGTCCCCAGTGCTGTTCTTTTTTAGTGGTTCCCTCCCCTGGCCTTGGTTTGCATGCTTTTTTGATCTGTTTGACTTAGTCCTCGTCATAATGTCCGAAAGCTTCCTTTGTGTGGGAACTAACTAACACTGGCTTACACACTTTGATACGGACTATTTTAACACTTGTTTTGCTGTTAACCCTTCTCCCGTTGCTGCAGAATGACACAAATAGGAAACACTTTATCAGGAGTAACAGGCCGACAGTGAATCTGGTGGATGCTTGTGACGTTAAACCTCAGCCTGTTGACTCCTGGGTCTAAATGCATGCATGGTAGGTCTTCATTTTATTTATTTTTTTTGTTAGTTTTCTCCAAAGGGTGATTCATTTCAGCCCTCTACCGCCTTATTTTTTTTAAATCTTAGTTAACCCGAAAAAGACACTGAACTCTGAACTAAGAAAACTGTAGTTGTATTTCAGTGTAATACAAATGAACCTTCTCTGTACGGCTGTGGAATAGAGACCCCTTTGTGCAGTGAAGGAGTAAGAAAAGTTAGGTAACGCATGAAGGTCACTGTGGTAATCATGATTGAATCAGAAGTGAAGTGAATCAGAGGGTTGGTACAAACCTTCAGTTCTTTAAATTTAAGATGAATCACCACTCTAGCAGTACAATATTACAGTATGGATGAAATCAGTACAGACAACACTGAACGGTTGAGTTCGGCATGTCTGCATTCATTCATGGCACTCACATCTCAAGACTCTCATGGCATGGAACTTACCCGAGTAATAAATGCCCGACTGACTCATTACCATTATTCCACTTCACCGTTTGAGTCTCTGCTATCCGCTCACCACTTACAATACTAGCTTGCTTTCAGTCTCCAAGGACTGGGTCTGCACTTTCCTAATTTATCACCAAATATGCATTTTGTGGATTTTGTTGTTGTTGAATTGTCTTTGGGGGGGGGGGGGGGTTGTCATCACCAGGTCTGCAGACAATGGATGTGGCCTGGTTATTCATTAATCTCCATCATGTTCATCATCTGCAGCGTTAAGGGCATGCATTTGTCTTATGAGTCTTTGGTAACATTTTATTTGAATTTGCAGTAATGAAGCATTTGTAACACTTTGATAGAATTCAGGTGATGCTACATAATATAATTCATAATCATGAATTATTGACTGCTGAATGGTCTTAGATCGGACTGCAGTCTTTTCTGCACAAAATAAATTGTTACCTATCATTTCATATACTTCAGACCCATTGAGAAGTAGTCCAAAGGTCCAAAGATGACCATAGAATGGAATGTTAATTATTTGTGATTGTTACATCGATCATCTAGCTTATAAATAACTGCCTTTATACACCATCACCCTGATTACAGTATTTAAAATCAACCTGTGGGCTTTCAAAATATCGTTATTGTACCTTTTGCTTGCAAGACATTCGGGTTTTACATGGCAAAATTTCCCTAATTTCGGGTTTCAAAGAAGTTTTTCATAGTGTTGAACAACCACTGCCATATCTGAAATTCTATTCTAAATTATGTTGAGTTATTTCACAAAGAATTTCAATTTCTCAATGAAATCCAACGTTTACGTTTACCTTTGTGGACGTTAAATAATCTTTTGTGTTTCTTCTCTTTTAGGCTTAGAATTGTAATAGCCCAACATCTCAGTTAGAAGAGGAACTCATGTTTCACCACTGCCATTAGACCTGGAGACATTTTATTGTTGACTTGTCAGCAGACTTTTAAAACAAAAAAACAAACAAAAAAAAAACTTTACCATCCAACAGCCAATGTTTCATGGTGTTCAACAAAGGTGGTAATTTTACAAGAAGGTAAAATCTACTACTTCTACTTCTTCTCATATCTACATTCCCACTGGACGTAGTAAACCCTAAGCCTGAAGGAAGTGGTTGGTGCATAGCAGGAGAGCAGAACGTGTTGTGTTGGAGGAATTGATATGTGGTTGAAAGAAATTGGAAAGGGAAAACAAGAAAAACTAATTATATATATATATTTTTATTTTATTTTATGGTTAATCTATTTGGTCTCCAAAATAAATTTCTACCAGTTCCTTTTTTTTTTGTTTTAAAACATGAATCATTTCTTTGGGTTTTTTTTTTCTCTTGGTGGCACTAAAAACCTGATTTCTGTTTTGGTTTAAGAAATTATTTTCCCAGTTTTTTTGTTGTTTGTTTGTTTGTTTTATTTCTTGTTTTATTTTTATAATTGGTTTGGGTGTGGATCTGTGTGCTCGATGTTAAAGGAAGAAGAATATTTATGGTTTGAGTTTGGGTCTGGAAAGCACAAGGGTTAGTAGAAGGAGTTGTAATAGAGTACACGCATATTTGATTTCACACAACCTGGCTTTGTAAACTCAGTTAACGCTCGGTGTTTAACCGTTTTTATATTTTTAATTCACTGAGTAGAACGGTAAGGTTTCCTTACACACTCATTCACGGCCAGATACTGGAGCTTTATGTTAGACGGGTGAAGTACAGGTGTGATTTGGGTGGTTTTAATGTGCTGATTCTGCTTCTCCAAAAACGGACAGCGTAAAAGCTGTGTCAGTTGGACCTTAATGTCCAGAATGAGCTTTTCCAGAATAACATATACATTTTTTTGAAGTGCATTCAAAAGGTTGAGAAGAAATGTGAAATTTTGTGCGGAAGGGGTTTGTGTTATTGGAGGACGTGTAGTGGAAGGGACATACTCCTTTTGTTAAAGGTAACATTTTAAAGCATTTTATATTTTTTGTTGGTTTTATAAATGTATATTAGGGTTTTAAAAAAAGGTTTAAATACATTATACAAACTTCTAATCTGTCTTTATACATTGTTAGCTGGGTATCTTAAGAAAGGATATTTGGAAGGCATATTAAGTGGATAAAGGATTTTCATGTTCATAACAGTAATAACTGCTTAAGCTAACTGTGTGTATCAAACCTGTAGTTATGCCAGCCACGTATATATATATATTTTGTATTGTTAAAAGAAAAAAATAATTTCAAGTACCACTTTCTTTATCAAGATAAGAAACACGTTTTCAATCGCACACCCCTTTGCCAAAATTTTCTGGAGTGTGGGGAGGGAGGGGGGTAAAACACGAAGAGTCAAGAATGAATCAAGGCTGGATCAAGACTGAAATTGCACCGGAGGCAACAGGGATAGACGGAACACAGATGACATTACCACCTCTATACGGAGCTATATGAAGTTTTTTTATGGACTCCTATCTTACGTGTGTTCAAATTTTACTAATGCATCTTTAAAAATCTTTAAAGTAAGCATGAAAAAATGTGAAGATGTTTATGTTATTTCTAAGTGCTGGTTTTTGTGATGTAACTTGGTATTCTGTCATTCACAGCCAGGGAGACACATAAAGAAATTTGTTACTGGTTCAGAGCAAAACTTAGATCAATTTGTAAAAGGTCAGACACAATGCTGTGTTTTCCTCTTCTGATTTTTGGTGGGAAATGGGGGTTGTACGAAGGTAAATCTGTTGATACTGTCTAGAAAAGAGTTTGTTGATGTCAAGATCGTTCTCTCAGCATCACCTCAATGTAATCCTTACCAGCGGTCAAGCAGTGGAATAATGACCTCCAGGATGGCTTAAATCATGTCAAATAGGCAACTGGCATGTGCCTGCATTGAAATCAGAGTTTGCTTCTGCTAAAACTTTCTAAAGCTTGCATTTTTTACAGTGTTTACAGACATATAAGATAGAATAAAAATACATGTACTAACTTTAATTTGAATGAAAAAAAAGAGCGAGAAATCGCAGATGTTAATGTCTTTCTTTCTGTGTGATTTCACCGAAAAATGACCCTGTCTATCCCTGACTGCCTTTTCGCAGTACACAACCAAAGGAACTGGCATTGTATTCATATATAAACATAAATATCAGGAGGTGTGTCAGTGTTCTTCTGGCAGTGCATTGGCAACAACACAACTTCTGCTGTGAAGAAATTCAAGAAATGAACAGAAAAATAATGAAATGGGCAAGACCTACCTGTGTAGATATCACTGATATAAACATAAATAAAAACAAAACTTCAAAATAACTGTACTACTAAGTAGCAAATGTGTTTGTAACTATCATGTGCCTTAAACTTTTCCATGGTAGACTATAAAAATAATAATGTGTTTTATATAATGCTATGTACTTCCCCTTTCTCTCTAACATACACACACTCACTCTGTCCTCGGTGTAGTTTAGGCTGGTGGTGGGTTTTTGCCTCGTATTACATTGTATTATAAACCTTTAAAATAGAGAACATTCAAAGGGTTTGATTTAATAGACGGGCAAGTTGTTGAAGCTTTCGTAGGTTTAAGAAACAATGCCACAGTGAAAGAATGTATTATGTTAATTTCACTAATACCCTGGGGCAAGTATTAAGCTTGTTAAAATAAAGGAGAAAAAAAACTAAAAAGTTTGTAGAGTATCGATTTGGTGTGTTTTCAATAAACCATGCCTGGAAAAACACCGTCTATTGTGTTTCCTTTTCATTGGAACCATTTTAGCTAAAATATGATTTAAATTATATAACGATAACTTTATAAACAATGGCAGTGGCTGCATACAGAGCAATTTGATGCTGTTAAATCGTGAACCAAACAGGCTTATCAACAACCGGGCCAAAAATCCGGCACAGAAGGGAGAAGTAATTATTCGGTTACTAAACAACAAACAAAAATTCCAAATTATCAACAAAAAAGCAGATAAGACACAAGCTTTGTATAATTTCAAAAATACATTTAAGCAAAAAAAAAAATTCTGGTTTATCCCTCAAATCTACCCTTTTCTGTATGTAATGCTTTTTCAAATCAGTCAATATTTTATGTAGAATATGTATATTCTTCATGATTATAATTTCCAAGTATTTTAATGATACGTCTTTTTTATTGACTAAACATTGAAATCTATATTAACATAAAAAATGTCTTAGACGACTTTGTAAAAACTATGCTGCTTCCAAGGGTTCTACCAGGAGTGGAACATACTGAATTGAGAATTGAACTGAAGAAATACGACGAAACTAACCGCCATGGCGCTCTATATATTGCGTCACTTTGCTCTCGAGTCCTCAATTTATTACTGATATTTTTAAATACATTATGTTTACATATGTAACACCGCAGCATATGATATGCCACCATACAAAAATCCTCGTATATCCAGTTGGACATTAAACAGCGGCTAGTTAGCTATCTAGAACATTTAGTGAACATTATATAGTTAGGTAAAATGTTTCAATGAAACTTAAGTGATATCGCAGAAAATGTATATCGGAAAACGCAGTGGGGGATTAAAAAAACAGTTTTTGGAGACGCTGTATATAGGACAATACCTATATATAACACCAATTCATCTTTTTACGAACAGTAACTTAACCAAAATGGTTTCAGTAGAAAGTCAAGCTATTTAACCGTTTCCACATTATTCATAATTATTTTTCCTATAACATATCCGACATCAGCTAAACGTGTAATTTGGCTACAACGGAATGGAAGAGGAAGTCAGGCGAAAGATTAGATGCCCGCATTACAGACAGAGGTCCTTTTATAATAACATTCAACATGGCTGCATTCTGTAAAGGCAGGCACCGGTTTAAACACACATTTCTACCTATTATATCTAGAAACTTTACAGGTATGTGTTCAGCCAGAGTTTATGAAGAGAACGTTGTTGCACATTACTGGAGTGCTGGTTAATGGAGTGTGTGTTTTTTTTTTATTTTTTATAAATATATACTTCAGAAGGTCATTTAACTGGCTAATTTGTGTTAATATTTAAATGTAATTGTAATATGCTGGCGTTGAAATAATGAGACAGATAAGACAGAAGTATGTTAGCCCTTGTGCGCTAGCTTGCTACGCTGGCTTTAAGGTCAACTTGCCTGACAAAATCAAAAGGTTGTCTAATTTATTACTGTCTATGTTTTTCTTGTAAAGCGTTTAGCTTTTTGTAACTGGGGAGAGTTAGTAAACATATTTAGTAGTTTAAAATAAAAGTCTTCAAATGTATATTTTTTCAACGGGGTATGAAAGTAGTGGTAACAAAAAGACGAAAGCTAATAATAATATTCATCATAATGGTTAATGTCAGAGGTGTCTGTTCCAGCCGTTCTCTGGATCCTGCTCGTATGAAAGGGCTGGAACCATACAGAAGAACGTTGGTGATATCATTCATCATAATGGTTAAAGTCAGAGGTTTCGGATAATTTTAGGATTTTAATAGATTTTAACTGTGTGATAAAAAAAGAGCATAAAAGCACCATTTAACCAGTATGATGAATGTGTCAGTCGTGTGGGTGATAGTAACCAGTATGGTTAACGTTATGTCCATTGATTGAGAGTAAATGCCCCTGAAAGTGTTAGTGATACAGGGGTTAGTTATTAAGGATATGAACACAGTTACTAATGATACAGGAGTTAGGGTTATTAAGGATATAAAAACTGAATTATAAACATCAGTCTGTTGACTTGTTTTGTTGTAGGGAAATACGACTATGATCTTGTGGTTATTGGAGGGGGTTCCGGTGGCCTGGCTTGTTCAAAAGAAGGTATTTATGTGCTTTTCTGTTTTTTGGAACAGTATTTAAGTGCCTCTCTGATTATTGGAACAGTATTTATGTGCATTTCTTTTTTTAGTATTTAAGACAGTATTTAAGATGTACGTGAGGTTTACTTGCCTCTGTGATTGCTTTCATTGTAAGATATGCCGTTTCTTTCTTTATGCGTTACAATGCATGAAATTAGTAAATTAAATGCAACCCACTGGGATCTGACTGTGAGCGTGTGGGTAAAGCCAGTGTACTGTGTAAAGTTTGCTTTTGTGCACAATTTCTCTTCTGTCATTGATTTGTAGCTGCTCAGTTTGGGAAGAAAGTTGCCGTCCTAGACTACGTTGAGCCTTCGCTTAAAGGTGAGAGGTTGCGTTGTCCTCTCGTTTGATCATTACTGCATCACAGCGGTTATGACCAGAGCTTCCTATTTTAGATGCAGGTGCTCATGTCCAGTGACAGATTGCCTTGGTTGAGGATGACTCAGCAGTGCTGGTTTCTTCTTAAAAACGCAGCTGTGCTTTGTGTGCAGGGACTAAATGGGGTCTGGGTGGAACCTGTGTGAATGTGGGCTGTATCCCCAAGAAGCTAATGCACCAGTCGGCTCTGCTGGGGGTTGCTGTGAAAGATGCCAGGAGGTACGGCTGGAGCATCCCTGGCCCAATATCTCATGACTGGTGAGTACCAACTAGGAGGGGTAGAAAAAATGTGTTTTTGCTTGAAAAATATTATCACATTCAGTTGAAACATGCATCTCTGTCATTTTTCTGTCATGCAGAAATAAAGACCCTGTTCTCCAAAGTGGATCATTTAGAAACTAATCAGTTATTTCTTGTTTATTGTTATCAATGCCCGTAGAAGTGTTGTTATGATTATTGCTTGCCTCTGTCACACATGTGCAGCGAGACTTCTGCAGTAGCTGACCATTACTGTCTTGATGGTCCGCGGACAGTCATCACTGATTTTTTACTTTAGAATATTTCCTGGAGTTGTTCTAATTTGTTGTAATTTGGATCCACAGACACTAACACTTTCTGCTTTTGGTATCATCGACACCCTCTGGAAATGTGGTGTATCATCTGCTCTGGTTTCCTGTTATTTGTGCTCCCTTTGTGCTGCAGGAGCGCCATGGCAACTGCTGTGCAGGACCATGTCAGATCCCTGAACTGGGGCCACCGTGTGCAACTGCAAGACAAGTGAGTCAAAAAAAAACTGTTGGAAATTGTTTATCCAACTGCACGTCTACCAATATGTGCAGGTGTGACTGTGAATGTTTTTGTTTCGCTTTAGTTTAGTTTTTCAGTATAACGTTTCAGTATAACAGAGTTCCTCCTGCTACACCCTTTATTGGATTTGAATGAGATATCTTGTAAATCTGAGATTTGTACTGTAGCCCTGCAAATCAATGTGCTATTTCCTGAAACCGACTTAAATAAAGCTTTATGTATCATTGTGGTTTTCCCACAACGATACATGAGCAACTGCTTGTCAAAATTTCAGTACCTTCATTGATGTTTGACCTAAGATATTTCCTTTAAGAAACTGCAAACCTGCTGATACACTGTTTACATCGGTATGACACACTTTACAGGACTGTACTGACTGAATGGCTAGAGGGCGATCAGGTGTCGTGCTGTCAGCTCACAGACAGATTCTTCACCAGTTAAGAAATCCAACTGAGTGACATTGACATTCAGTCAAAAACAAATACCTATTGGATATTGGACAGCTGAACACTGTTATACGTTTTGATGTCTGGTTTATTTTTTCTTGTGTGCAGATAGTCATATACATGTATTTTTTTGTTTTTGACAGGAAAGTGAAATATTTGAACATGAGGGGCAGCTTGGTGGATGAACACACTGTTAGAGGAAGGAATACATCTGGGAAGGAGGTAATCGTCTCTTCACAGGCTTTTTAAGTGACGTGAACACTGAACATGGTTTTAGTGACTTGGTTTTAGCTTGTGCTCCACCCTGTTCCTCCCTGTGTCCTCAGGCTATCCTGACGGCCCGGAATGTTGTAATAGCAACAGGAGGTCGGCCAAAGTACCCCACGCACGTGAGTTTCCGGTAGGGAAGAGACTCCGGCCTTCAGTGATGGCGAGGGCCAAAGCTAGCCCGACTTTGTTCGACACAGACTGGTGGGAGTCTCCTGTTTGTCTGCTGCTGGTCTGGTGGGCAGTTATTGCTTTTCTGGATGTGTTGCTGGATCTGCTTCATCAGAGAGACTTACCTGCACTGGGGACTTGGCAATCAGATGCGCTGCTGTTAAGCAGAGGGCGAGCCAGATAACACAACAGCAGAGCCCTCTGTTTGTACGTGTGGTGTAGGGGTGATTCTCTGACAGAGATTCAGCCATGTGCAGTGACTCTTTTTGAAGTGATTGTCAGTTAAACAAGATGACAGAAGTTGTCAGACAGCTGAGAATGGTGCTGGGGAAAACATCCAGTGGCAAGTCCGTGAAGTGTAATGTTTTTTTTATTTTCTTTGATTGTCTCTCCGTTAGATCCCTGGTGCAGTGGAGCACGGCATTAGCAGTGATGATATCTTCTGGCTGAAAGAATCTCCCGGCAAGACGTGGGTGATAGATCCACTGACACTTTGACATGACCCACTCCCTTTGTTGTCTCTCTGCTCTGTCAGTCGTCCCCACCCTCTCAGGACGTTACTCACCGGTGCGCTTTCTCTCAGACTAAATGTTCAGTTCCCCCACGTCTGGCCATCCAGCTTGCCATCCTCAGCTCTTTAGCTGATGTTAAGTACTGGTTTTCATGCACAGTGGCTGCAGTGCATCACCTACAGTGGGTAGTTGTCTCTATAAAAGTGCAAACCCCCCAATTTCCCACAATTGACTGGGAGCTCAAGGTACTCAAATTGACCTTGCAGTACTTGCTTTTTACCACTTGGTGGCAATAAAACTTCAACAATCGTGATTGTATTCATTTCTGTAAAGTAATACTTTTATGGCTATTTGCATTATTTTTACCGTTTTTACTGCTGTTAGCAGTGGCTGAATTGGCAATCGTTGATGCCTTGATATTTCTCTATTGAAAATTCAAATCAACAAAATAAAATGGTTTGATAGATTATGTGCAAGATTTTGAGATGAATGGAGTTCTTTGGAGCAGCTGATTGGCCGTGTAACCTCAGTGGTTTGGAGGTGCTGGTAGGTTGCAGTGAGTAATGGGGAATTCCGGGCTGTCACTCATCGCCTGAGAATAAGACGTGTGCGAAGCACCAATGCCAGCACAGACGAAGGTTTATTTATTAACTTGACTGACATATTGGTTGTTAGAGTGTTCTGTTGCTGTTGTGTCAACATACGAATGTATCTCTATTAGTTGTTTATCCAGAAAGGAAATTAGATGTATTTGTCTTTTATGTATGATTTCTGATTTCTGTTTTGCTGAGTAGTGTTTTTGGTCTCTGACTTAATGCTAAATCATTTTGAGAACATTGCAAATCCATGTGGGACTAACTTTCCTGTTCCAGGAATAGCTGAGGAAATGAAAATTGGGGATTGGCGAATTAAAATAGGATCGATTGTTGCGCTTTTGTCCACTCGCTGGAAACACAAGTTGTAACAGCGTGTTGAGGGAGTATAATGTTTACACTTTGCATTCCTGAGTTTTAGTTCAAATAAAGCCTGCCAGGGCTACAGTAGTTTTTCTGTGTTCTCTCCTCTGCCTGGGAGAACCACAAAAAAATCCAATGAACCGCACAGACTCAGGAGGCAGATGGGGTTACCACCCAGAAGGACCCACCGATCCTCTTATCTGAGCCTGCTGGATAGCGCAGAGTGGTCCAAGGTTAATTCAGCATGGAACGCTGACTGAATGCCGCAGCCAAGAATGTTCTTCAGATGCCCAAGCCTGTGCTGAGGAATTTAATCCAACCAAGGGTAATAAAAAAAACAAAAAACGAATTCAGACCAACCTGGCTGTCTGGTGTGACCAGTCTGGTGAGACCAACCTGGCTGTTTGTTGTGACCAGTCTGGTGAGACCAGTCTGGTGAGACCAACCTAGCTGTCTGGTGAGACCAACCTGGCTGTTTGTTGTGACCAACTTGGTGAGACCAAGCTAGCTGTCTGGTGAGACCAGTCTGATGAGACCAACTTGGCTGTCTGTTGTGACCAATCTGGTGAGACCAACCTGGCTGTTTGTTGTGACCAGTCTGGTGAGACCAACCTGGCTTCCTGGTGTGACCAGTCTGGTGAGACCAACCTGGCCGTCTGGTGAGACCAACCTGGCTGTTTGTTGTGACCAGTCTGGTGAGACCAACCTGGTTCTCTGGTGTGACCAGTCTGATGAGACCAACCTGGCCGTCTGGTGAGCGCTCCCATACAGTTAAAACCACAGTTGCCAACAGTGCTGCCACTGAGATTCCTGCTGCAGCTTCTCAGAGCCTTCTATAGCCTTCCTCAGTGCAGGTGCTCCAGGGTTGTATCGGTCTCTGGACCACACTGACTGCAGAGGCTTCTACAGCCAGTGTTGTTGCACACAAGTCTGACAAGGCCAGGAAAAAAACGTAAACATTGCCCTCCTGCTGGGAGAGGACCATCCACCTTCACGCCACTTGGCATTTGCAGGGATTAACGGTGACAATTGTCTACAGATTTCAAAAGCGCCGTATCCCTCGCAGGGATTAATGATGTTCACCAGGGCCACACACATCCCTGTACACCTCCCTCCTTTCCTCCTTCCCTCCTTACATTTCCCACTTCCCTCTCCTCTCGTAGAATATTTTGTAGATATTTACTGTTTGCATTAAAAACTTTTGTTAATCAGTTTTTTTTTTTTACGATGGACTTGTTTCATGTAAATCTTTTGTACTATGTTAGCAAAGATTGAGAAAAGGAAAAAAAGATGGAATCATGATAAAATAAGTAAAAACAACAGTTCCCTGAGAATGTAACCAACCTGATTGTTTC
The DNA here is from genome assembly GCA_025775065.1 of Hiodon alosoides. Classification (NCBI taxonomy): domain Eukaryota; kingdom Metazoa; phylum Chordata; class Actinopteri; order Hiodontiformes; family Hiodontidae; genus Hiodon; species Hiodon alosoides. The sequence goes on along the minus strand of JAOYSI010000024.1, from coordinate 833,917 downwards.
CCTATGTTTCAGGCTTGTCATTGGAGCCAGCTGTATCCTTGTGACTGTGGGTTAGCGGTTAGCATGCACCGTGCAGTACATAGTGTCTACAGGCTTCAGCACGTTTTGTCAGTGGACTCAGGGTGTGTTGTTTGGGCTTTCCTACTTAAACTCGATCTGTTTTCTGTTTGGTAATGGTTACAAGTGTAGAGTCACCGTATCATAGGGAAAAGCCTGTGTGTTGAGTGTTGAAGCGATGTGTCATTGTACCCTGAACTCCCACTCCTGAAGATGTGGGCCTGGAGTGTGCTGGTTTTCTGGCTGGCATTGGCCTGGACGCAACTGTCATGGTGCGCAGCATCGCCCTTCGTGGGTTTGACCAGGTAGGACCGAGTCTCTTCTCTACTAAACACAATCACAGCATCAGTGTTTTCTCTACCCTATCCGGATTCACCACCCTTTAACCATAGGTGTGTTGTTATGTAGGCAGTATGTCACACTGAACGAGAGGCAAACTGCAGGGTGCCAGAAGAAGTTCTTCCTGTCGACAATCAGCTTGCAGTGGGATTGTTCAGATAGTAAAATGCAAACACTTTTCTGTGTTATACTGCTGCCTGAAATGTGTTATATGAGGAGTGGAAGTCAGGCATCTAAGATAAAACCTGAGTGCTAATGAAAGCAGGGCATCTGAAAAGAAAACTTCAAACTTGACTACCTTTTAACTGCAGTTATTGCAGTATGATAACCGTTTTGTACCTGGAATTTGACTGCCTAACAACACAATATCTCATCAGAACAAGAACCTACTGAATGTTGAAACCACAATTATAGGTTAGGTTTTTGTAGTTGGCTCTGTGTTGGTTGCTGGCTTAAATGGTGTGTTTGATTGCAGCTGGAGTTCTGTCTGAATGACTCCTATCAGTCTGACACTGTGGTGTAAGTCCCTGTAACCATTATACACGCGCTGCTGATCTGAAGTGACAGAGTGCCTTGCCTGTGCTCTCAAATCCCTCCGTTGGAGGGAACAAAAGTTCCCTAACCGACCAATTAGCGGGAGAAGGGCCTTGCTGAGTTTCTGCAGAGTGCACAGTGGAACGTGAAGCATGTAGGCGCTCGCCCGGGGCAGCGTTAATAGAGCCGGCTTCGTCTGCCAGAGATTAACCTCCGAAGCTGGTGGGGTCCTCCGTGTGTGGCCTTCTTGTTTTTCCTTAGCTTCGTATATCCCTCCGAAGCAATTAGTGCACCTCAAACTCTGACGCACGTTAGCCTTAAAAAGCGGTGTGAGTTGATCCCGGAGACACCCAGGGTGACGGACACCTGGCAGCACTGCCACCCTGTGATACTTTACTGGTGAAGGCACGTCCAGCTGCTGCTGGTAGAGTTTCTCTGGTGAGTCACGGCAACCAGACTGACAGCCTCTCCTGGCAATAACAGGAAGACAGGCTTGGCCCAGCTTGTTGCTCTTTATTAAACATAATGTAAAGTGTTGCTCATGGCTTTGCCACAATCCATCAAAACAATTGAGACCAAACCGCCACTTCCGAACAGGTGACAGCATCACCCCAGAGGGAGGGGAGATGGAATTAAGACAAACGGTCGTGCAACCTCAAATGTTGATTTAATAAGGATATGAAAATGTTGGTGACTGGTGTAGCCAGCCCGAAAACAAAATGCTGTCCGTTTTATTGTGCTTGTGTAGCAAATGGCTGGCCTGGTGACAGGCTACATGGACTCTCATGGCACCAAGTTCCTCTGGGAGTGCGTCCCAAAGAAGGTGGAAAAGCTGGCCTCAGGGGCCCTGCAGGTGACGTGGACTGATACCAGCTCCAGCCGGGAGGAGCGGGACACCTTTGACACGGTGCTGTGGGCTGTGGGTGAGTGTGGAGAGCAGGTGACAGCTGAAATAAATCAGACTTTTACATTATTAAACAATATGGACGAGTGGCAATACTATATTGGGAATGTAGGCACTTTTAAAGGGGTACTTTTAGGCAACAAAATTTTTTTTTAAATAAGCCATTGAATTAGAATGTACAAAATGTTATGTTTTGGGTCATTTAAGATCTGTCCATGACAGGTTTCAACACTGAAGCAGAATGACTTGTTTTTGGCTCTTTCCTCTCACACCACTCAAACCACTCAGTTGCCATGCCACCCAAAATATCCAAATTCAACTTAAACATTGCTGTAGGCCATTTCAGACTAGACCGCAACAACGGCTAGAGCTCTAACAGGGACCAGGTTGACTGGTTTCAGCTCTATACCGTAAATATACGCTCGACTTGAGCGTTAACAAGGACCAGGTAGACTGGTAACAGCTCTATACCGTAAATATACGCTCGACTTGAGCTTTAACAAGGACCAGGTAGACTGGTTTCAGCGCTATACCGTAAATATGCGCTCAACTTGAGCGTTAACAAGGACCAGGTAGACTGGTAACAGCTCTATACCGTAAATATACGCTCGACTTGAGCGTTAACAAGGACCAGGTAGACTGGTTTCAGCGCTATACCGTAAATATACGCTCGACTTGAGCGTTAACAAGGACCAGGTAGACTGGTAACAGCTCTATACCATAAATATATGGTCGGTTAAAGCAATATTTAACTATCCGTGGTGGAGCCATATCTGCTTCAGACTCAAGTACCTGGTTAGAATCATAACTTACATTTAAAAACCCAATTTTTCCACAATCAACCATCCCAAGATCACTCCTGTGCGTAGTGCTGAGTTTGACTCCATTTCGTAGGGCTGGGTATGACTCCATTGCGTAGGGCTGAGTTTGACTCCTTTGCGTAGGGCTGAGTTTGACTCCATTTCGTAGGGCTGGGTATGACTCCTTTGCGTAGGGCTGAGTTTGACTCCTTTGCGTAGGGCTGGGTTTGACTCCTTTGCGTAGGGCTGGGTATGACTCCTTTGCGTAGGGCTGGGTATGACTCCTTTGCGTAGGGCTGGGTATGACTCCTTTGCGTAGGGCTGGGTGTTATCGGTTTGGTGACTGAGTAGAATAGACTGCAGTGTCAGCAGTCCTGGAGAATCAACTCCAAAACAAGGTCATAAAGGCTCAGTGGCGGAATGATCAGAGGAAGTTTTAATGGCGCATGGGAGGGCTGTGAGACAGGGGCAGGATGCGTCATGGCATGGGGTCACTGCGTTCCCGCATTTGTTCCCCCGCTCAGCGGAAACTGCAGAGATTTCATTGCGGAACTGTAATCACCTGCTGTCTGCATCTGTGAGCCGAATGTATCTGTGCTGTCATCTTCCCGAAAAGAGCCATCTTCATAGTTTAAAACAAGCCAACTAGAATGTTTACGCACGTTAACGAAGACACAGAGCTGTCTGAAACAAACATCTACTGAAGCCCATGGCCGTACCTTTCATTATAACAAGGGTG
>JAOYSI010000024.1:759134-807104 GCA_025775065.1 Hiodon alosoides | reverse complement strand
TGGCTTTATGGTGAAGCCATTTAACTAATTTCTGAAAATGTGCTTTTCAACTTTTCCAGATATACTGATTTTAGCTGTTTTATATGGACCACTTTGGGTTTTTTTGTTTGTTTGCAGTGTCGCAGAAAAGTGTAATGACTTTGCCATGGACACTTTCTGCGTTTTATGAGGGAGTGTATTTCAGCTCAAATCTTTTTTCACCTCCGCTTGTCTCTTACTACTTTACTACTGTATTTACTACGACCGTCATTACTTATGGCCGTGTCCCTAGCAGTTCCTGGGCGCTTCTCAGCTGCCTTACTCGTCAGCTGAGCCTGGCTCCTTGGGTCGGTTTCAGTTGATGGTTCTGTTTGTTTTTGTTTTTTAACGGAAGTGCAGCAAAGGTAGAGCTAGGAGAGGTGTCCAGCCTGCAGCTCTGCCCCAGGTCTTCTCCGAGTGGGCTCTGGTGGAGTCGGTTTTCATGGCCAGACTGCAGCTGGTCCTGCTCTGTAATTAAAATGAGTCAGGAGGGGAAGTGATCCGGGTGGACAACCAGGCCCCTCGAAACTCCCCTGTCTGGTATCTCTGCCCAGTCCCTCCAATTGACATGGGGGAGGAGTAGGGGCTGGGAGGAGAGGTTGCTGTCTAAACAGGCGGGTAGAAAATTATAAAGATTTCCCGCGCTGATTAGAAGCTTCCTTGGGATGCACATCTGGACCGTTAGGTGAGCCGACGGGATCGCTCAAAGGGAAAGGGGTTATTGACGCACTTCTGGAGTGCCCTTAGATGGCTCTCAGCCTTATCTGATTGGATGGAGTCAAGGGCTCATTTTTCACGCCTGGATAACTTTCCACCCACAAAGGGTCCTCTAGATCCATCAGCCTATAAGGGGCTGGAATTGAATTGAATTTAGCCCAGTGTTTTTGGTGTAAAATGTTCCAACGTTGGATTACCAGTTTACAGATTGCATTGGGATTTCTATGCGTTCTCTTGATTGAGAAGCATGTGAGAGTCTGCAGTGGAGAGGAAGAGGGAGGAGTGAAGTTCTACTACTACAACGCTAAGTAATGAGTGTTGGCCTGCCGTGATGCCCAGCCTGTGTTTCTGGCTGTTCGGCTATTTAGATGGCCCTGGGCCAGCCAGACACCTCTGCAAGTCTGTTGCAGAACAGCACTCCCAGTGTGTTGGACCCTTTATCCCAACCTGCATCTCTTTGTTGTGAGATCTGGAAGGAGCCAGTTCCGCCCAGAACCTTACCCCACCAATTAATTACTGAGACCAGAGTAGAGTTTGGCACTTGAATGGGAGACCTGAACATAATCCACCAAGTGCTGGAAGAAATGGGAGAAAGGATGCAGTGGGTTAGCTCTGTATACTCAGCGAAAGCAAGTAAAGAAATCTGGACCAATAAGCCACTCCTTTCGACCTTGTTGCCCAATGAAAGTAAGTGGGAGCTCAGAGAAGTGACATAAGCACCAGGGTCTGTGTGGATTTGTCTAGGCTCGGAGAAAAAGGAACAGGGGTCATGACAGTGTTGTCACTGTTGCATCCTCAAGCTCTTATGGCGAGACCTTTCCCTCTCGGCTGGAAAATAAAAACTATTGCTTATTTAGAGAAACGGAGTGCCGTTGCACACATCGGACACTACATTTCCTTGATGAGTGATGAATTGACTGTAGTTGTATGCGCTAAATCTGGGTTTTAAGATGCCGGGTTTTGCAGTTGGACAGGGCTGAGATAACTGTACAGGGAACACTTGTTTTTGTGCATGCTGATGGTCTTCGTCTCCCTGGTTCTACCCTGAAACTGGTTTTCAAACCTCAAAGGGAGCATCTGGTTAAAAACAAAACAAAAAAAAAAGGTCACACATTAATCAAGATCTGACTACGGCAATTTATGTCTGTGCCATAGAGACCAACTTGTGGTGAAATAGGAGCTTTTTTCCGAAAGTCATGAAAATCAGATGAGAGTGATTGCATGCGTAAGTACCCACCCACCATCGCAGTACAAAGAACAATACAGGGTTTCACAATAACTACATGCACAGGCTATAAAGGTGCTACTGCTGCAAAAACAACAGGACCACTACTTTAAATTCTTATAAAGAAGAAAACTAATGACCTCAAGAATCAATCAAAGCATACACCCAGGCAGCCAAGAAATGTGCAGGGGGAGATCTGGTTTATTTTCATTGTGAGAGTATCATTGAAGGCCTGACCCTGGCCCATTAGTAAAGCTTCATGGAGAAGAAAGAGGGAACAAAAAAAAGGCCTGTGAGCGGTCCCGTTCCGGCCGGCCAAAGTGAGCGGGGTCCGCGCAGTGCCTGCCCGCGGAACTGCAGCCTTGTCCCACAGCCGACCCTCGGGGTCTGTTCACTCCTCCCGGTCCCCTCCACCAGGGACAATGATGTGGGACTTCTCGAGAGGGGCGAACTTGTTTGAGTAACCCCAGTCGTGGTGTGGGAGATGGCGTTTGGCCTTAGGCATCACTCTGATAGAGGGGGGCCAGACTCTTCTGGCTTGGTTGACTGCAGTGAGGAGTTAAGACAAAATAATGCCGCTGGTAGGGGATGACAACATCCCACAGAGCCTGTCAACCTGCCTGTTTTCAGTACCTGATTTTTAGTGGGCAAACCCTGAAACTTCCATCCCGATTACCCGCATGTTTTTCCTAAAACACATCGGCCACATAATGGAATCTGATTTTATTTCTGTCATCTGTCATAGGGTCAACACAGTGCATCAAAATTAACCTTATTTTGTGACATTCATTAACTTGTCTCACTACTTTTCAAACACACAAAAACACAAACTTGCGATTCGGACTGCTATGTGAAACCTACGATCAGTGTGGTGCCACCCCAACTGAGCCCCCAGTACTCTCCTGTTTTTTCCCTGGAGAAAACCGTGGTCAGCAGGAATCTGCCGTACTTTTAAACAATGTAATATTCTCGGTCCTGCCCATAAATTCATGTGAGAAGAGTTATTGATTTGTCACTAATCAGTATCTCCTTACTGCTTTCAGGCACCCATCCCCACCCTCCCCCAAAGGTCTCAACTAGCATTTCTCAAATTAACAAGACTACTTAGTGTCTGCTTTAGAATTTGAGTCAAGGACATCTTGGTCGTATGTTTACGAAACCCTGTGTAACCCTGGTCATGTTTAGCCAAGAGGGAGGATGAACCCCTGAACTTTCAGTGTCCAGCCTATTAGCATAGCCGTTAGCGCTGTTGTTATTGTTTATTCACAACCCCTCCCTTCCAGGCCGAGGCACGGAAGATGAGCGCCCAGATTTTCTTGTAGTCCTTCAAGGCCCGAATTGCTGTCCTGTAAAAGCAGAATATTTGACACAGTGTTTAGTGGGAGTCGGGGAGTCGAGAGAGAAAGAGCAACAGTGGAAATGGGGTCTGCGGGGGCCGGGCTCTTGAACCGGGGTATATTTTAAATTCTGAGTCCGTTTGAAATCGGACACGGCCGTCAACATGCGCTCCGCTCGGTTGGAAACTTCCAGCCAGTCTCTCCTCTAGCCCTAGTCCACCGGCACACAGAAAGCACACTCACTGCTGCAGGTTCGAGGTAGTATTGTTTTTTTACAGACTGGTCACATGTGAACCTGGGGGTCTGCTTTTCCCACTGCTTCCCTTTGCCAGTTATACACTGCATGGCTCATGCCTTGAAGGAATTTATTACTCTTACATGCTCTGTTCACCAGATATCTCCTATCGTGCAAATAAGCCTTTGTCAAAGACAGACAAGATAAGGGCCTACAGGGATAAGATAGGACCTGGTTTACAACCAATTCTCAGTGGGCGAATTTTGGGAATGAAAACGAGCTTTTGTGCTCAGTGTTACAATGTCGGTTTTTATTTTGCCACCTCTGGGCCTCGCTCTCCTTCTCTCTCGCTTCCTTTCTCTTTTACTCTTCCTCCTCTCACTCTCTCTCACTCACTCTCTTCCTCCCTCTCAAGTCCTCCCCCTCCGTCTTGGTCTATATTACACTCACAGAATCTGCTTGCTCTTAGTCTGGGTGTAGTATGGACGAATGCTCTAATCTCTCTCTCCTCTCTCTGGGAGGCCCTCTGTGGGGGTCCTGGTACTGGTTTCAACACATTATTCAAGAGAAGTCTGGGTGGGGGGGATTTTTCTCCAGTGCTCAGCCCCCTGTGTGCTATGGGCTAACGGTGGTGGCTTTTTGCCCTGTCTTCAACCAATCCCCAGTGACTCCCACCATTGGGGGGGGGGGGGGGGGTAAAGTGGTCCGCTGTTGGGAACAGCAGTATCGGTTTCACTGCTCTTCATCGTGGCAGTGTCCGGCCTGTGAGTTAGTCAATTTATTGCAAGGTCCATCAATGAGGCGCTGACCTGGCTCTCCAGACTCCTCTGGGCCTGTGCCAGCACAGAGACAGCAGCTCATTGAGACATTCACAGTCCAACCCAGAGCACAAACTCCCACACTTTATAAAGTCAAGGCAGACAAAGAAACGCAGGGCTCTACCCGTTCTCACAATACAAGGAAGCCGTTGTTTGTCCCCTTCTCCCCTCACCCAGACATCACGCCTATACTGTTTCTATAAAATCCGACCAACAGAACGCTGCTGCACAGTCTGCTTTTGTCTCGCTCAAATCTCACTCGAAACAGGCAAGCGAGCTGGTTTCGGAATCGGAAGGTCACGTAACAAAATGGGCGGTGTGCTGTGCGTTTCACATGGTCAGGACAGACGGAGCACTCGCCCAGAGAGCCCCTCTTGCTTAACCATACCCGGTCTCCGCATCTTATTTTCTCACCATATCCACCCTGTGGCGTTACCTGGTGGAGAGAGCCCTGCCCCAGCAGGCCGTGGGCTTTCATGGTTTTATTGTCTGGGGCTTTCAGAGCAGAACAAACCCAGGAGGTCAGAGAGCAACAAAAAAATCCGAAAAACATCTGATTTATAATAATATTTTTAAATGGCTACCCTGTTGTGCCCAAAGTGGTGGAGATCATAAGTAAAGACATCAGAGGACTTCTGCAGTTCACACTTGATCCATCGTTGTTTTTACAAACTGTTGCACACAGGCCTTTTCTCTGTTTGTCTCTGCAGCCTCGGGTTTACCTACAGAAATGCATGTTGTACATTTCTATTGATAAGTTTGCATTTCAACCCGTGCTGTTATGAGACAAAAGCACAGGCCTTCCCTATCACCCGATGATGTCAATTCGCAGTTGATTGCCATATTCCAGATGGAATTACGTTGGTTGTTAGGGTTCCATCTCAAGTTCAGAAACAGAAACAGACTGACAAGGACATGAACTCTTGTTTTGGCTCTTGAACCAACATTGAAAGTTAACAAGCCAACTCGACTTTAGACATAGCGATAGGGGCAGCACTAGCTAGTTTAGCCTGTAAATAGTATGGTTTATAACCTTTTTTGGGAAAGTAATTTATACTAGCTAATGATCTAACTTGTGACGCTGATGAATGATGAACATTAGCTCCAAGCATCAGGAGGTGTTGCGTGAGATGTAATCGGGTGGTGAAATTATGAAATGAAATGATCTTCAAAATTTTATGTCAAGCTATGCCTCTTGTATTTTTTGTGGCATTAATGCAAAAGGAGCTTCTCGATCAGTTTATGGAAGCAACACTTGAGGGATCTCACTCGTCTTTCCCTGGCTGCACCACAGACGTACACACAATGGCAATCAAACACGCGTTGTTGTGTTTAGGTGCTGTAAAGGACACAACGCTTGATTTGCTGACATCCTTCCCTTTCCTCCTCAGAGTCGGGGAACCAGCTGCTGCCTCAGGAAGCCGTGAGGAAACAGGCCACTTTGCGCCGACCGCCGGCCCACTCTGGGGAGCAGCTATCAAGTAAGAGTAAAATCCTTGTCGTGTGTCGCCCCCCATTATAGTGTCCTGCTCTGCCCCATCTCTCTACTCTATACCTTCAATTCATCTCTGCCTTCCAGTGTAACTATGCAACATTTCTTTTTATTTATTTTATCTCTCTCTGATAGGCTGTTTGAACTGCAGTCGAATCACAGCACTGACAAACAGACTCAACTCACTTGAAGTGAAGGTACTTCAAGTTACTGACAAATAGTGCATCGTCACTTGTGTTGATTTAATGTCAGAATTTAACATTGCGTCCTACTCCTCTGTGCAACTTCTGTATTTTCCAGGTCCAGTTACTGACCAGCCCCTCCTCTCATCGTCATCTACAGAGCAAGGGAGGAACAACAGCAGAGTCGTCTTCCATTATCGGGGAACCACCTGTCAAAGGTGCACCTGGAGTGCAGGGGCCTGTGGGTCGGTACCCCGTGTCACCTGGGTATCTGTGTGCACAGGTTCCCTGTTAATACTGGTGTACTATTGCACTGTTCAGAATATGGGTTCCTTTTAGCAAAGAACACAAAACATAGTTTCTCATGGCTGTTTAATTGGTTGTATCAGCCTACACAGCCATAACCCATTCAGTTATCTGTTCTAAGCCCCCCCATCCATATTGCAGTCATTCCCAGTCATCTTGTTTCTCTTTCTCAGTCACTTCCAGTGCCTTGTCTGCTGAGAATTATGTGGGTTTCTAAAAGCTAGCTAGAAGCTTAATACCCCATGCGTTCATATATCCACTGGAGTTTAATGCACGATGCTATGTGGGTTTACATTGTGTAGGGCTGGAAGGAGAGGGATAAGTAATATATGTTATTGGTCTTGAATCAGACAAGTTGGTAAATGATACTATAGTTTGTCATAGTTAGGGAAGATTGCTGTGGGAATGTGTTGCCACAAGGTTTTCTTTTCTGATTTTGAGGGAGATTAACTGCCCCTTTCTACCTAAGCGCGGACCGGAGTCAGGAAGGGTTGAAAAGCACTGTGATATGGGGTTGCTGTTCTGAATCTGCCAGGAACGTTTAAATGTTGACCCTGGCATTGGACTGCGGGGACAGAAATAAAGCATACAAACTATAGGGAAGCTTTAAACCCTTAAATGTTTATAAATTGAATGGCTAAGCCCATATTTTCATAATGGTTACGGGGTCGTTGAAGCAAACCATTAGCATGATGTCACTGTACCGCTGGAAGGAGCAAAGCCCATTTCCTGCTGGCAGTCCCTTTAGAGGTGCTGTGTGTGTGTACGCACATCCAAGGCGCTGTTCAGATAGGACCGCGGGCGCAGGCCCTGCTCAGTGCGTAAATCTACTGCGCTCAGACAACCACATCAATCCCAGCCCGACAGCTGGCGCGGGTGTCTGAAGCAAGATGGGAAGCATCTGTCTGCGGGAGGGCCCGAAGGCAGCGCTACGTGCTTTTGCAAGGTGACTTCAAAAGACGTAATAAGATCCCAGGATCCGTTATGTCAGAACCCCAAAGACGGGTATTTCGCGTGATCTCCGGCCAGTTTGACAGATGAGGCAACTCGCATCCAATCTGGTTTCGCAGTGATAACACGTCTGATCCTTTACATTCTCCAGATAGTTTGCTAATTTAGCCAGTGTCTGTGAAGACGGTGTGCTGGCGTCGGACAGCGGCCCATCAGGAGGGGTGCAGAACAGATGTGGCTGCTGCATTGACCGCTGTGATGATGTGTTGATGACAAACTGCCAAATTCTAAAAACGCCGAATTCCAAGGAGACGAACGGCTGCTTTACATTTAACTATTTTCTGTGTTCGGGTGTCTGTCTGTCTAGTTGTGTCTCAGACAATAAGCAGTTATTTCAGTTTGTTTGACAGAGATATAAAATGTGAAAGTATTAGGGCTGGAATGTATCTGATTTTCTGAGCTAAACAATGTATGGATTTAGTCTAGGGACAGTTAAGGATAGTTTTCTTTATCCAAGCTTTTAATATCCCCAAAACAAATTTTTTTTTCACCGTTTCTCTTAATCCCTCAAGCTCAAGTTCAAGCACAGTGAAATAATTGCGGGTGGATTTCAAATGGCAGCGGGCACCCGTTTTCGGTCGGCTCTGAACGTGCAAGCGCTGTCAGGTAACGGTCTCTGAATCGGTTCATTTGTCCGCGCAGGTCCACAAGGCGAGAGAGGGAAGGATGGCACCCCGGGCAGAGACGGTGAGTTGCAGCTGGTGCTCTCATGGTGCTCCCGACAGGTTCTGATCCCACCACACCGGGCACTGTGGCATTCGCATAACAAAACCGCGATTGGGAAAGCGAGCCCAAGCTCATTCGTACGCTTTACAACGTGAGCAGAATAATAACGAGAAACTGCAACGTTGGCTATTAAAGGCAAGTGAGACTTGTGTCAGTACGGTGATCCAAGTTTGTCTCTTTCCAGGGAGGCCTGGGTCCAGGGGTTTGCCTGGTCCCAGTGGGCCAAGGGGAGAGGCTGGGGTAAGGGGCCCCTCAGGGGTCCCAGGAATAAAAGGGATACCAGGTCCAGTGGGTAAGATACAATGCTTGCATCACTCATTTCACCTTTGCAAGTTTATTTTTTTACTTTGTTTAGTTCCTATCAGCACTGCTGTTAGGGACGGTCAATAAGTATGGTGAAAGGTAAAACATGCAAACTATATGACTACGAATAATGGTATTCATATTTGTGCACCCATTTGATCATTCAAGTCTGTGTGTGTGTGTGTGTGTGTGTGTGTGTGTGTGTGTGTGTGTGTGTGTGTGTGTGTGTGTGTGTGTGTGTGTGCCTACCATACCTACAAGTTCTGAGTCACGGACATGTCAGGCCAGCTCCAGATCAGACAAACCCAAACAAAGCCAATGTCTCATTTCCTCTTCGCAGGCGCCCATGGCCTTAGAGAGAAAAAAATGCTCAGAGCCGTTACTGCAAACTGAACCTAACACATTTTGTAGGAAACAGTCTCAGGATTCTGTAGGATAGCACTGCTTTGCTCGAACCTATGCATGTTCTATTAAGAAATAAAATACAAAGTTTCCTTCTGGACAGTGCAGGCTTACTTTTGGGTTGCCTTTGGAAACCAAATGGATACCAATAATAGAAGACTAAACTTATCAAAACCAGTTCCAAATTTCTACTTTGAATTAGAGAAAAAGAATCTTACAACAATCGTTACTTTATTGCTGCAGACAGCCCTGTAACAGAACATACATTGACCTTTTCAGACCCCTGACTCCTGCTCTGTTCGTGGTGCTGAGATTTAGACCAAAGTAAAATATAGCCACTTTCCAGGGAAAGCCATGTGAATTCAATCTGAAATGAACATGAGCTATGTATACAGGGCCCAAGTCCTTATTTGTTCCATATGTATTCAAAAGGGTTTTTTTCTTCTTAAATCCATTATTTAATGTCTTCACAGGACACGGCTCGTACTCAAAGGCCGTTTTTCTCTGTTGGTTTTTTTTCTTCCACTCTTCATAAGTTAAAAGCAAACAACAAAAAAATGTAATTCCGTCTTACACAAACCTCGGATAAATTGAAATAAAACAACATCTGTTTGATGTGTATAAAAGATCCAACTCAAGAATTTGAGGGAAGGGGGTAAGAAAAATGGACAGCGTGGTAAAAGAAAACTCATGAAAGCCCTAAGGGACACAAATTGAGCCAGTGACTTGCTGCTGAGGCGTAGCTAACGGTTTTTGGAAGAGCGGAGAGATTGTGCCCATTTTGGTGCCGAGTCAGCTCAGAAGCGGGGCATGTGTTTCCTGTCCTCGTCCTTTTGACCTACACTCCACACTGCTGCCAGCAGAACTATGACCCTATGTCCCGCTCACCCTGACATCATTGTGGTAAAAATACACCAGACTTCCGTTCTCCAGAACCGCAGGTAGAACTAAGCGTGCTTGTGGGGTGGGTGGGTCCATGCGGGCTAAAGGGTCTGTTCGGTTTTGGTCCCATTTTTCTTTGTGGGCACAGTTAGGACCTAAATGACATCGACTGGATTTTCACTACTAAATTACGGTCGAATACAGTGGCCTAAAATTAGCATTAATAGGACATTCCCCCCTTCCCTCAGCCCCATTATGTAGGTCTCAAAGTGGCCGATGAACTGTAAAACACAGCCGATATAGGTTCTCCTCTTCTTCACAAACTTCATTAGCAGTTAGATAGAAAGATCGATGGCTAGAGGCCGATGAGAATGATGTCCTGGGCAAACATTACCTCAGAGGAGTATAAACCATGATGTCAGAGTCTGAGGCTGAAGGGAGGTGAAGCACTTTGTTTGGGTTTCCCAGTACAATGCCTGGATACAGCTGAGCTCCTCTACCACTGTGCTCTGAAGAGTAGTAGCAAGTAGTGGCGGGCGAGGGTAGCCTCCAACGCGTCAGCTGGCAGAGGCAAAGCCGGCGCCCGGTGTAATTCACCGTGCCAATGTGTGCGGAGGAGGATGCCGGCTACCTTTGATTTATTACGCACAAGAGCTGCTAATATGCTGCGGCATTTAATAGTGTTTTTTTGCGCTGTCCCAGTCCCCCCCTTTGAGCCAAGGTGCCCGGCCGTTATCAGCTCTCTTCCTGTTAATTACATCAGAACGGGAGTCGTTCACTCGCTATTCCTCGATGCCCCGTTAACGTTAGCAAAGCCCCAGAGAACCGCCACAAATCCAAGCGCAATGGCCCTTGCTGATTTTTCCCTCTCTTGCTCTTTCCCTAATTCTGCCCTATTATTTTGGAGGCTCCTTGCCACCCCCAGCCCCTGACCCCCCTCCTGTCAGGCTTTTTCCATCGCTGCATTTTTAAGCCTGGCGTGTGGCGCTGTGCGAAACCCGACACCTAGTCCACACTCTGTTCTTTACTGAATAAAATTGCCCTGTTCAGCAGTTTACAGAGTGGGGGAGTACTAAAATGGTCAGTTAATTTAATTTTTCCCCAAGTGCGATATTGATTGGTATAAATGCAGTTTACTTTAGTGACCTTATTGATTAGGACATTGTTAGGACGTAAGTGACTTCCATTAATAATATTGCTTCACTATAATTGTCTTTACTTTTTCCAGTACTGTTTTCATTGCTCTGTCATATGTTTTGGATCCCCATAGGACCCCAGGGCCCACCAGGTCTCCCAGGTGAGCGGGGTCTACCCGGCCTGCCAGGTCCACCAGGGCCCCCAGGAGCCCCAGCCTCTGTCAGTGCTTACAACCCAGATCGTCCGGAAGGTGGTAAGAGAATCACCTTATCGTAGACTTACTTTAATTGAACCCTTTGACACCAAACGACTATGACGTGACAGAAATACATGATTGGGTTTCTTGTCATTAATCAGTTAAAATGTGAGCCAGTCGCCTTCAGGTCTCCCATCCTTCACAAAGAGGGAGAATGAGTCTCTGTTCTCTACTTAACAATTGCAGCTCGGACAATTTCCCACAACCTCAGAGAGGGAACCGTCCGTTTCGGATGACAAGTCGCCCGTCCTTGTTAGACCCTGCGCCTCACAGGTGGTCTGGTCTCTGCCTGGGCCAATGAGAGGAAATTGCCTCACTTCACACATAGCCAATCTTTCACAAAAGGGGCACCTTTTGAGGTGGACTCCCCGACAATAGTTTCCGAGGGAGGTGTTGCAGGGGTCCTTGGCCCTTGCTCCTCAAGTGGGTGGTCTCCCAGCATCACATGGGTAGAGCCCTTGAAACTCCATTGTAAAACAGGTTTTGCAGTTGCAAGAAATGAATGTAAATCTAAGCATTCTTCTTCAGCGTATAAAAATAAAACTAAACTAAAAAGCACCAAGAAGAGCGATGGCTCCTTTACGTCCAAGCATTTTTTCAACGTAAGCATATTTTGAAACGTGAGGAATGCTGTTTTTTTTTTGTTTTTTTGTTTTTTTGTCATAACCAAATTTTTATTTGGTGAGCGGAGCCTCTCTCTTCCCCTTCGTTATGGACTGATTTTTGGACCTCGAAGTCGATCGAGGAACAAAGGCTAAACTGACACCTCGCATGCTGGGAGAGGGCCCTGTCTGCCAATTAGGCCACTGACATCACTCAACCACTAGCAGATGTGCAGGGGTCTCATGGAGAGAGCATGAGCAACGGTTCATGAAGAAAAGGCGTGGGGACTGCGGTGGTCATGGAGACTGTTGTAAAGAGAAAGGGGCAGAATCTGCAGGTGTTCTGTTGAAGTTTGTTGGGTTTGGTGTTTTCAAGCCTTTCAAGTCTTTCAACTATAAAGTCAGGAAGTAGGACTGGGGATCTGTTGCTGATCTATTGGGAAACAGTGATTTCTCCTGTCTGGGGACCAGGATTCCCCATAACAAAGCTCAACCGAGTCCCAGTAACTGGCTGAGAGGAAGTGTGGTGAGGTGATGAGAAATAGTACTGGATTCCAGTGCTTCCTTGTTGTTTTATTTAGCGCAGCAAGTGAGTATTTAGATAGGAGGTTGGTAAAGGTGGTGGTTCTGTAGAACTTTATGCGTCTGTGGCTGGCATATCCACTCAGAGCTCTCAGAGTAAGGCTTGTATCACAGTGGATGGAGTCAGTGGACGCTGCGTGTATTTCTGAAAACTTGCATCGGCCACAATAAATATATGGAAAAGTAACAAGTTTTTTTCTCCGTGCATCTAGTTCCCACTCCTCAGCAGGCCTAAGTGACACTATTGTCCCACATGCGTAATGACCATACCCCACTCTGGAGGTCCTCTGAGGGAGTGTATTTAGAAGGAGATGAGCTATATGAAGTATTGTGAGGTGCCAGTATGTAGCGAGATATTAAGAGGTAGAAGACGTATCCGAAACTGAGAGCTTTTTATAGGAAGAGATTCATCCGCATGTCTGTAATGTTATTTGCAGGGCCAGATTGGTCCTATGACCCATAAACCACTAACCAGTAAAACTCGAGACCAAACTCTAAATGCTTTCAAACTGGCAAAAATCCTGTTACAGATATTTTTGGACACATTTTGTTTGCCTGTGTAAAAGGTCTTTGGAAATACATTTCCGAAGGAAATAATTCCTACTCTATGCAAATGACTGCAGTTGACCAATGAAAAGGGGTTACAGCACAACTTGGATCTGCTAGAACAATTCTGCCACAACTGGACCCTGGCAGTAAATCTAAAAAAAGAACTTTTATTATATTCCCAAAAAAAGGCCAGATCTCAGGAAAGCAGATACTGCTCTACTCCAGGCAACATCGCCTCAGAATATATACTGATTTACGATGGCCAGAAAATCAATGTGTAAGAGAGCTTCAGTCTGGCAGGGAATGCTTTAAAAGAAAAAAACGGGGCTTTCTATGCTGTAAAAGTATTCTGTATAATAAATATTCCTAGAAGAATGTGGTCAAAATCATTTTAATAGTGTCATCCATCCCATTGCCCTTAAAATATGGGGTTCACTCAGTCAGTAAGACTACATTAAATTTTGAAAAAAAACATCCAGCTGAAATCCCTCATGTAATTCTGCAAAATAACTTACTACATGGGCAGAGAAATCCCTCCAGCAATGCATGCAATTTGTTAAATTCAGTTCCGATTCATATCCAAAAAAAGAGCATTTTAAATCTTAAAATAAATGCTCAAGAGTAATTCTGGTCCAAGGGCGTCAGAAACATAGATCTCAGCCCAGAAAATGTCTCCTTAATCAGCTGGTTATCAACCTGACCTCACTAATGCATACTGATGCTCACGTAAGCCAGCTTCATGTCAGCAAAATTACAAAAAAAATCCTTCAAAAAAATGTTAAGCTTAAATTATAAATCAAATAAAAACTCTGGAATATGGAGATAAAGACCAAAGTCGCAAAGAAGACCAAACTGCCAAGGCAGAGGGTCACTGGCAGAGGGCAGAGTATCTCTTCAATGCCAGAAATAGAAAGCAGAGCGGCTCAGTGTCCTAGCTATTTAAAAAGCGAACACATTGTATATGTGGTCGCTGAGACTGTACAGACAGAGGTGCACTTCCTCCTACGTTGTGACAAATATTCAGAAATTCTAAGAACTTGCCTTAGTTATCCCCACCGGAAGAACAGCATATAGTACTGTGGAAAAGTATGTTCCCTGCCTGATTTTCTGCATGTTTGCACGTTTTAAAATTTCATGCAATACCTAATAATAGATAAACTGGATCCTGGGTGAACAAATGATGCATCATTTTAATGGTAATTTTTTTTGGAAAGATTACAATGTACAACTCACAGCTATATTCCTTCTCCATCAATAAACATGCCATTTGATCATTGGCAGAAGAAGAGCTCCACCTGGTGGTGACATTACAGCACTGTGCTTTAGGAAGACATCATAGATTTCAAAGCTCATCGCATACCTTTTTTTAAGGTCAGGATAGAGACCCTATCCTCTCAAACTCCTTCCTGGACTCACACGGGCTGCCTGTGCAAGGGCCAGAGGGGCCTCCTGGACCCCCTGGACCTGTAGGTTAGTCTGCCATTTCATATTGTTTTCATTACCCATACAACTTCATTTTTTGTTCAGTTTGAAGTAACATATAAATGTTTTTATTTTTAACAGGACATTGGATATATGGATAATTAATAGATTTCATTTGTTTCTTTTGTAGATGAAAAAACGTGAATTTGAACCCGTATACTCATTGTTTTCTCTTCTATAACCCAGGTCCGCCTGGTCCAAAGGGCCCCGTTGGGCCTCCTGGTCCCCCAGGACAGAACGTAAGTGCTGGGAGACAGTTGGGTTGGAAGCGTAATGGGGAGGGGTACCGTACTAAAGGGCCCAATCCTGTCACAGTGATGCTTGACCATAGTATCAGCTGTTGAGAAATGTTGTGTTTCTCTTCACAGGGCAAGGCTGGGGCCCCTGGGATTCAGGGCTCAGTAGGGCCAAAGGGAGAGCGAGGGGAGAGAGTAAGTGCTAAGGAACGAGTACAAAAAGCCTTTTCGGATGACACCCCTAATCTAATCAAATAGTTAAAGTATGGGTTTGAATTGGCAGGGTCCTCTTGGCAATCAAGGAGAGAGGGGATTCAAAGGAGAGGCGGTAAGGTGCCCTATTTTTGTCTGTCCGTTTCTAACACTGTCGAGCTCTCAGTGGATAAGGTCTGTGTTGTGACCACGCAAAGAGTGAAGCCTGATACTGGACTGATTTACTCACAAGGGATTTGAGCAATTCAGAACTCAATTAGTGTGACCTCACTTATTATCCCAACTGTATACAGTTACAATGTTAAACAAAAGGTTTTAGTTCTCGTCCTGCATCTGCACATTTTGGTCTGCCTGTCACAGCGTCATGGCTGAGATTGGCATTACTGTTTAAGTAACTATGCTCAGAAAATAATAAAAACGTCTTTAAATTCAGACAAAGCTTCTGTCATGGTTAAAAAAAACATTCCTACACAAAACAATCTAAACTAGTTTGTCATAAACTGGATTCAGTATTAAGAAACTACATAAGATGTAGTTGAATTGTCAAAGTTGAAACCTATGGCATGGTGCCGTATTTAACCCACAGAGTGGGTTAACTTTCTCATTGTTCCCAACTGCGGGTGCAGATAAACTGGCGTGTAAAGCTGTATGTGTTTAACTTTAAGCACAGAGGGAAGACCGTTGTGTGGGTTTTCTCGTCCTGCATCTGCAAAGGCAGATCGCTGAAGGTGTTGGTTGTTGTGTGGACCCTTTAGTCACCTGACTAGTGCTGTGTCCTGTCTAGGGTGAGCCGGGACCCAAAGGAGAGCCGGGGGAGAAAGGTTTGCCGGTAAGACTGCCTGAGCCAAGCCCCAGCTTTTCTCTCAGTTACATTGTGTCCTGGGGGGCTCGGGTGCTGGTCTCCCTATTGCCAAGGGATGGAAAACCAAGGCGTGAATTCAGTGCGTCTCCTTGCTTCTGTCACGTTTGCTAGAAACTAGAGAACACAAGAGCTTCTTTACTAATGAATGCACTATGTCTGAGTCTGCTTTTGTGTTTATATTTTTCAAATTCGACGACTGAAACATTTTACATTGGAAAAAATGTGATGCTTCTTTAATGAATACTCTTCACATATTAGTCTTAAATGAGCCATTCAGGCCGAATAAATAGTTTGGCCTGACATTTGTAAATAAAGATATTTACTGAAATGTGAACACACATAAGTGTCAGATGAAACCGATGTTCTACTAGGGAAATTCAATGAGATCTCACAGCTGTTTGGGATCATATCTGAACATGTGCGCAACAGTGATGATGATGTATGCGTTTTCATATTTGCATGAAATCAAATATTTGTCTGAAAGTCCTGTTGTTGTTTACAGTGGAAATGTCACACACGTGAATGTGTTTGTACTTGATGTTCTTGTTGTCGTTGTTGGTCCTTGGGCTGCTATTGACGGCTGCCCTTATAAAACACTGTCCTGTCTGACCCTGAAGTTGTTTGGCTCCCTCTCCAAGCAACTGTCTCCATGGCTACCATTCACAGTCACATTTCATGCCTCTGCACTTGGCATATACGGTCACACACATTCACATGCGTCAACCTGCACTGCATGTGCAAATGCTCCTACATGTTCGTAAACGAGACAGAAGTTGCACAGAAAACTCTCAGGATTGCACAAAAATGTTGTGCACTTATTTGTTTAATATGTGCCTAACCTAGCTATGAAAAATAGCACTGGGATTTATCACCTAATATCCACTTAAAGAGAAGGGAGACATTATGACCCATTGTTACCTTTATGCTGCCTCCGGTGCACCCTGTAGATTGTATATGCCAAGTGTTTCATTTCTATTTATTGTGGGGTCGGTGATGGGGTCTTCGATGGGGTGGGGAGTTTGTGAATGGATACAGCTATCCTCCCGAGTCCCACATTGCACGGCTGCATGATCCCATCTTTAGCCTTGTCCTGTCCTTTCCAATGAAAATGTCACATTGCAATTCTATAAATATCTCGCTAACTATACATAATTCACACAAGCAGAGACAGAATGGCTTCAAATGTAAGCTGACTTTAATATGGTTTATCAAAAATCTGGCTTGAAATGTTGACTCTGCCTCCAATCCCTATTTGCCTTTCTCTCTGGGCCATTAAGAAGTAGAACCTAGGGGCAGTCTAAAACAGTTTAAAACCGAGCCTGTGAAAAAGAAAAAGACACATTGATTTGCATCCCTCGTCACTGAGGATACTGAAAATACTTGAAAATAATTATCCAATGCCAACCTCTGTAACCCTAACTCAGATTCTAATTCTAATATTAACATCGCCCACTTTACACTTGGTTGGCATCTGAACCTAAATGGGGATGAATGGGAGATTACCGGGGACGAGCATTAGGTATCCGCGCTCAGATTCTCTGAGATGTGTGGCCCTGGGAACTTTTCCCCTCCAAAGCAAAACCAATATCATCAGCATCCCTCCAACACTTGTTATCAACTCTCCTGTCTGGACTGCCCTTCTGAGCGTTTGTCATGCCTTCTTGTTTTCCGCTGCCTGGTCTGTTTGCTCCGAGGGGGATGGTTCACAAAGTGGAGAAGCGGATTGATTTGAAGAGATGTTAAACTCATGCTTTCTCTCACAAGCATAGCAAATGCAAATAAGGGTTTTTAATTGGCCCTGAGTAATAAAAATGGATGGATGATAAAAAAAAATCCATATTTCTGTAAAATTAATTTGTCTTGCTTCTTTTTGTGAAAATCCCTTTTTGAGAATCAGTTTGTGCAACTAACATATTCAAGGCTTCTTTTTAAAAGTCCAGTGCTTCTTAAGTCCCACAATAAAGTAGCACAAAACCTAGAAACGTTCTCAAGAGATAAAACTATGCAGGGAGTTTTCTTATTTTCTTAAAAAACTCAAATAACTCATGCATGTCTAAATCCAGACTGGTAATAAGTCTAAACCAGATATATTCTTGAATTTATTGATATCGCTTAAATTTAGTTATGAAGAACACTAAAACCAATCCAAAACACTGTAATGGTACTTAGAAGGAGCATTGGAATTTTTTTCCCCTAAAGCAAAAGGCCTTTCGGTCGTGTGGCTGCAAAGCCTGATTCAGCCCGGTGTCAGACTGCATCTGTAAAGGAATGTGGACAGCGTGACAGAACCTAATCTCAGATTTGAGCATTGTTTTCTCCTGGGCCTTGACCCCCTCTGTGATGTGCATGCTGTTTGTCCAGCCTGGTCCTGCAGCATGGCAAGAAAGAGACAGGGGATGTAGCAGGTGGGGTTGAGGTACGCCTTGCTGGTTTTAACCCTCTAACTGCCAAGAGAGAGAGAGACAGTGCACCTTGGCAAACGCTTGTTTGGCTGTGCCCCATACCTTGACGGCTGTATCTATTTTCACAGGGGGACGGGATACACCAAATCCGAGAGGCTCTGAAGATCTTAGCCGAGAGGGTTTTAATCCTCGAGACTATGATCGGTATTCATGGTGAGTAGGGGGGGGGGCAGCGCTCAGGTTGAGACAGGGGTCAGGTGGGGCGGGGTTCAATACCCCCATCTGCTATGGCAGAGCGGCGGCCCCAGGACCACAGCACATGGTTCCTCCCGCCACCATGTCAACTGCTCTCAATCTCTGATAGGAAATTAGTTTGCAGATGTTCCGTGACATGCAGGCTGACCTGGAGCTTCTGGCTCGTAGGGTGACACTGCTGGAAGCCATCATCTGGCCAGGTAACCCTGTTCTCCACAGGTCATACTCACTGCTGCTCTACTCGTTAGCCCATTCAGTTCAATGGAATGAAGTCCTAGGTATTTGGGATGACAAAGCGTTTAGAAAGAAGAGCCATTTCAGGAACTACTGTACTTCGCTGCGCTACAGTTGTCAGATCATCTCCTGAACAACTCATAACATGTGTGAACTGCTTAGTGGGTGCGCTGGTATTTTTCACCGCTTCGAATGTTTGACTTTGCAGCTGTACCAGATTTCAAACAAAACGGTCTACATTTAATATGTATCTCAGGTTGGATCTGAAAAATCCGAAAAGGTGTCGGTTTTTGTATTGGGGCAAGTTCTACCGGCGGGGGTCACCCAAACTCTGAACCAGGTCACTCCCAGTGGTTTCATTTGCTGAACCGCAGCACAATATTGCCCAACTCTTGTTTTTCCAACAGAGCCTGACCTGGGGTCAGGGGACGGCCCCTTTGGCACCGTATCCCCGGGGTTCTACCGGAACAAGCGAGCTGGTGTCAGTCCATACCGGGCCATCTCTGCCCTGCTATCCCTGGACACCAAGGAGCAAGGGAAGTAGCCACACACCCCAAAGGAGCACAGAGCACCAGATCCAACAGCTCCCAAAACGGGCACCCATCAGCCCCTTCCCCCATCCCAGACTTTGTGAGAACATCTGTGTTGCCCTCCCTGGTGCGACGGGCACCAAGCGGACACCTCAGGGAAGACCCAGTCGTGCTCCACGCAGTTCCTTAACCGCATCCTGTCCCTGCCCATTACAGTGGGCTTCTTATTCAATCCTATAATATGATCCAGGTAAACGCCAGATGAACTGAGGGAGGAGTGTGAAACGGCAGGAAACAACGGACAAGCTTCATACAGAGGAAAGAAATTCAATAACTGCAAAAATATTTTTAATAAAGGTGCTTGTCGACTGTAAACAATCCGAGGACAAAAAATGGGACAATAAAACAAGTCATTGATAGAAGAAAAGGGGAAATGAAGAGAAAATAGCTTGGAGCAATCACGGTGAGTTAGCAGTGTCAGGAATTTTACTAGTTATTTAAACAAATTCAATATAGGGAGTCTGCAGGAAATAAACACATGGGACCTCTCATTCCCCCCCCAACCCCACCATTTTGTAATGCACTACATATAGAAATGCACAAACTCCATTGGGGTCTTGGAGTCTCCCCCCTTGCAAAACTTATGCTTTTCCCTCTTTGACTTGGGGGACTTATTCCTACCTGAAGCCTTCTGTTACAAGAGGGAAAAATACAAGTGAGCCCCTACATTCTTGTCCCACTAGAAGGGCACCATAGTCTCTCAGTGGTCCGTCCGTGTGGCCTGACAGTGTTTCTGCGGAAAACTCGTCTGCCCGCACTGTACACCCATGGACAGACAGGCCCGTTCTTTAGAAACTGGGTTGAGTTTCATTTGGACCTTAGTTAAAGTCCATGCTCTGTCAGGGTTGTCTTTTCAGGCTCCAACAAACCCATGTGTGCATAAGGAGTTTAAAAAAAAAAAAAAAAAAAAAAACTGTACATATAACTTGAATACCTTTTTTTTTCCTATGTAACTTTGTACCACTATTACTGTCATATTTTAGATTGATTAGTCTTCAGCAGTAAACCATTGATTGTTTGTTTTCACTTATTAAAAAAAAACCCAGTATTGTCGTGAATTATTTAAAGATAATCATTAGCAGCTGCTGTTTCTTGTTCTCAAATCGATTTAGGTAACGCCATACGTATTACCTGTGTTCTTGGCTTCTTGTATGCAAACGCACGTTGTCATGCTGTGCGATTCTTTCACATTGTTGGTAAATAAAGAAGTGGTGTTGTTTTTTTGTTTTTTTTACAAGACCAGAAGTCTCAATTTTTCAAGGAAACAACTTTTGGCAGCGTTTAGCTACCATACCACCACAGTATTACGATGGAGTAAAAAGTTGAGTTCTGAGAAGTTGTTAAATTGGTACAACAATGAGAATCACACTGCGCGAACACTGAACACACCATGTAATCTCAACCTCTAGACAAACAGGACGAACGCAAGGGTAGTTAGCACACTCTGGTTCACTAGCAACAGTACACGCTACAAAGACACTATATGACCTTGGAACCGACGCTAACCCCGGAATTTATGGAATTAAAATTTATTTTGTATTGTTAAATTATAATAATGTGTTGTTTCTAATATTCTTTCTTTCTTTCTTGATCATACACAACTGAAGGAAATAACACTTGTGACCAGTATTTCACTATTCAAATTCATACAATAAACCTTTTATTCAAAGCAGATTATTTCTTTCACAAAGGTGTGCCCGAGAATGCATACCATTTGGTAGATGACATTTTGAACGTCACCATTTTGGAGTTGGCAATGATCATCATTGTTAAGTTTTGTTTTTGTTTTCAGCCAACAAGGCTAACAAACGAGTAGCTTTTGGGCACACAGCTGTTGCCATTCCCCCCCAGAGTTCAGCAGTGTTGGGCAGAACTTTGTGGCTTCTGAGAATACATTTAGGTATTAACTGGAGAAAAGACACTCTCTTCCTTCCCGGTCTTTTTTACAATTTTGGATGAACCAAGAACCTGCTCAAGAGCTCCATGGCGACGTCGAGCTCCGGCCTTTGGATGTCACCACAGCCTCCTCGCCAACACTGTCGTCGATCAGCAGAGATATGGCACCATCTAGCTTCCCTGTGGCTGCCAGCGCTACCACTGCTTTCTCTGTGGGAAATCCCATTTTCTCCAGCTGCTGGAGACTAGATGGGAAGCACATGATTTCAATGAACAAACGCTGACGTCGTCAGGCAACTCAAGACGAATGGCACTTTCAGCCTGAAACGAGTTCTGAATACTACCTCGATTTCCTCATAAAAAACCCCAGAAGCCTCTATTCTTGTTTTTCTAACTCTTTGAAAGAGTATTTTGATCAGCAACCGAGCAAGTTTTGGTTTGACAAATATCCAAAACAGCTTCAGTTATATGGCAGAACATCTATAAGAATACAATTACTTTAGCAGCTGTTCTTTATCAGATTAATAGTGGTTTTGGACCAGGAGTTTCAATTCTGGGAGCGGCATTTGCTGAAAAACTTTTATTCTCGGTGTGAGAGGAGTATTCTTTACAGTACATGCCATGTACTGATGTATATAATACACGTTTTCTTCTTACCATTATTAGATAGCATGTGCAATTATTCATATAGGTAGTATTTTACACAATACCCCCTTTTATAATCGGATACTTGAATCGCCAATTATTTACTGTTATCTCCCCTTTTCCAATTTGCCAATTAAGTACTTATTCTCAGCTACCAGCACAAACCCCAGCAACCACAAGACAACTGGCGGGGTTTCCCTCAGCCCACTAGTCTGGTTTGCATGTGTCACACTGTGGGCCACACAACTCTACAGAAGGTTCAGCCCTGACTGGGGTATAGGCACGTTTCTCCCACAGCATTATTAACCAGCTGGTGCCTAGAATTCAACACAGGTTGCTGTTCAACTGTTGCCAGGAACTTGAGCCCTGACAGATTTTCTGTCACAGTCAGCAAATGACAGGATCCAGACTTTAACTTGAAAACTTGAATCATGGGGCTAGGCTGGCAAAGGAGTCGAAGATTTCCGTTAAATCTGTGTAAAGTTTCTGGAAACTTATAACGAAGTTATATAAAATTATATAAACATAATTAGAATTAAATCTTTTTTTTTTCTACTTGGGATGGAAATTTTAAAAATCTGCCTCATGATGACTTTATTCCTTTATTTATTTATTTAATAGGTCTTTTGGGGGATGAACACTACTTCATATTCAAACTATAACATATGCACACACATACACATATACATATACACACACACACACACACACACACATACACACATATATATATATATATATATATATATATATATATATACACACACATACATACATACATACATATAAATGGATTTTATGCAGTTATTATTCTAAAATAAATTAATATGTCACAAAATCCATCCAACAGGTTTAGCTGCTTGACAGGGGACCTATAGGGAGTAAATACTTACCGTATGGAAGACACTGAGGACTTGGGTACCTCTACTTTGTCCGCTGTTCCCACAGAGGAGTCCTGTAGAGAGGCTAATATCCCTGCCCTAAGAAGCTCCTCTTCCAATAACTGAGTATCTGAAACACTCGTGGCTCCTCCAACAAGCCAGTCAGGAATAGTTTGTGGCCAGGACAGTGGGGATGTGGGATTAGAGTTTCCCCAGTGCACTCTGTGGGACGACGCTAGCTGCCCAGTTGAGGGCATCTCAGGGAATGCCACAGGTCTGTTACACAGAAAGTACATGATAACGCCTTCTATTACAGTCGTTTCTTTGGCAGACGACAACTTGCCTTTAGAACACACTTACACGGCTGAATGTATGTTTATAGATTTTTTTTTTTAAATATCACGTCTACATGAAAACACTGAGACAATTCATTCTGCTGTCCAGGTTTAATTCCCATTGGAGCGGCAAACATTTGTCTGATCTCCAACACTAAAGCTTTCTCAAAGCCTACATCATCCACATTGTCCTTAAACGGTGTGTACCTCTGTGCAGTGCTGCTGGTGGGCAGCCAGTCCCTCTGAGATGCACGAACAAAGGCCCATGCTGGCAGGCAAGTCCAGGCAGCAATCTCCTCACCTTGCTGTAGTCTGCCAATGACAGCTGCACTGTCTGGGGAAAACGCTTAGTATAACACCTGTTTAATATGCTGTCATAGCAATAACAAAGAACGCAGTGACACCCAGAACAGCAAGGCCACTGTCAGAAAAACAGCTGTTAACCATCTTCCTGCCTACCACTTGGATAATCTACAACAACAAAAACATGTCGGCCAGTAGTATAGCTAACCTACTAATTTGCCCCATGAATACTTAGTCGAAATAACTTTGACTTTGTTTTCTCATTTGGAAACTTTGACAATACAACTGAATGTGTATATGTACGTTTGATTTTGTTTTCGAAAGGATACAGCAATGTCCCACGAAGATCGCACACACGTGCAGTAGTGCAGATGTGCTGGAAAGTAGCATTGAGCTCAGGAGCAAGAACATTACCGGCAGTGTCCAAACAGGGACCCAACGAAGACGAAGCCTCTGATTCCCATGGCGACATTGTGCAGTAAACATGGCAAGATGGGTGGCAGAATATCCACATATCCGACTAGTTTGTGTCCCGCTGAGAAAGAGGATGCATGCGTACAGGAGAACTGGGAGAGCAGTTGAAAGGAGGGAGAGACATATGAAAGCCACCGTGCCCCAACGTCCTTCCTGACACCGACCGAGCCACACCAAGAGAATGACGCTGTATAAAAGGGAAGGTAGCTCCTCGTGACTGAAGGCATGGAGTGACAGGCGATAAACTGAAATAAATCGAAATAAGTCATATTAATCATGAAAATAAACATTACGTACTTACAGTAATTATTTTAACATCACGTTAAACAGTCTTTCACCTTGAAATCCAGGAAACATCCCACCTGGACCGACACAGACACTGTTTTGGATGCCTCCGAACCACACAAACATAATCAGAGTTAACAACGCCGTAGTTCCAAGCGGGAAACCAGGACGATTCGAGCCAAGAGAGGGCCATATTGACTGTACTCGGTTAGCCATGGTAAAATAAATTGGTTCTCATGATCTGATACTGAATTGAAGCTCGCAAGATTAACGCGCCAGCATCAGCATGGGGTCTTGAGTACCAAACAGGCGCTAGCCCCAAATTGCTTATGTGATGAATGATATAAGAATCGAATAAGTATACTAATTCATATAGAAAAGGGGTCCTCTATAATATAAAATATTATGAATACAACGATACTAGCCATTGCCATTTTCGATCTATCTAATAACAACTACATTAAACTAACCTAAAATGAGTGAAACCCCGAACAGACCCATCCAGAACCAAGGGATCAACTTAAGTATAATGGAATCTTAGTAACGTCGCTAAAGCCTGTCAAATCTTTAAAAAAAATCAGTGCCTTTATTAATCGTGTCATTGCCAGCACTAACATCTGCTATACTAAGTTTTATCCCTTGCTTTTGCAATAAAATACTGTATTATTATATCTGTAATAATTAGGAATATATATTTCTATGTATTCATATACATATCTGCGGTCACTTCTTATTGCTGTTGTGCTATTTACTAACGCTCCCTAGATGTTTTTACGTCACTGAGGAAGATATCATTCATAGTTAGCAGGGAAATAAATACAGTTTGCAGTCATTTTACATACATTAAGTATTGCTATTGTTGTTATTATTATTATTATTATATCAAAGTTATTAATACAACGCTTCTCAAAATTCCTGGGAAAATAGTTACTCGAGAATCTGTTTACCCCTTCTTCAAAAAAGCGTTGGTAGATGCTTGTTCCCAAGTTTGCACATGCGCACTTTTCCTATCATATCGAGACAACACAAAATGGCGTCTGCAGCTGGTAAGCCATTTTTAAAATAAACTTTATCCTTAATCTGTTACGTATTTAACTTGTTTGTGTTATGTTGATATTGTGTTCCCGTTTGAATTAAATCTCATCTTTACTTTATGTTCTACTATGTAGTTTGCGTCCCAGAAGGGGGAACAGTGATCTATCAGTTAACGACGTTTTCTTTATACGATAGTTTTAGTTTGAGGTACCTTCTATTTACAAATGATAATCCTACTTTAAATTATATTTAGTGAGAAGTTTGTATTATTTAAAATTGCTTGTCTTTTTTGGTTACCTCTTATATTAGCCTGGTTTTACCATGTTTTGCTACCATCCTTCGGCGCAAATTATCCTCCGTTTGTGCCCAGTGTTCATAAATTGTAATACCGCGATTTTGTTTTGTCCTGACCTGTTTGAGTCTCTGACGTAACCGAAACCGCTATTCCTCGGAGGGGCCCACATTGCATTCATTGTTAACATTAACATTAATCAGTAATATTTCATTTTGATGAAGCGCGGATCAGGCCTCTGCGTAGTTCAGGCCAGGGCAACTCAGCCAAACGGAAAAGATTTTGTTTGTTTTGTCAGATGAACATCGCTAAAAACGTAGCAATTGTTCGTTAGCTCCTATAGTAACTGTAAAGAATATCCCAGTGTATATGCACCTTTTTATTAATAACAATTTATGTTGCGATGTTTTACAACTTTAGTTGGAATCAATGCAGAGCTGGAGTATTGGGTTAACGTTACATTGGTAGTAGAGTTTGAAATGATCTTTCCGAGATAAGAGCATCGATGCCTACCGTTTACATAATTCCTCCCGACCACGTTGTCGCGTTAAACTGATATGTGAATAGTGCTTGCATAATGGTACAAATGAATAAGTACTGCAATAGCAGGTGGTAGGAACGTTATAGGAACTGCCTAGCACATGCAACTAAACGTGCTTCAGTTTGTTAATTTACTAATCACACGATCTTAAAATTCACTATGTGAACGGGATATTCGCTTTATTAACCAGTGGCGTAATCGTCTCCAGCAAGTCAAAGGACTGTGTCCGTTAGTAGGAATCCCCGGTAACTTTAATCATTTGGGTCTTTCGACATCTGCTTCCTTAAGTTCCCTGCTCATGTTTCCTGGTGATCCCTGGTTTTACCCAAACACGTGTTTATTAAATTAAGCTGGGACCACATCGAGACTTTGAAATCCCGCTAATCGCATTTAAATAAATTGTATTTTTTGCGGGTTTCTTTGTAAGTATTTAAATAAGCTATTAAATGCATTTTTTGAAGTGAGATTAACGGGTTGCCAAAGTTTTGATTTTGTCCCAGCCTAGTTTGGACAAATCAGGTTGCGTTCTCACAATCAACCTGCTACTGATTTGCCCTATTTCAGCTGTACGGGGAGGTAATTATAAATGTAAACAAAGTATATCAATTGTTCAAGGTTCCTTTGATTTTTTCGGGGAGTGTGCTCTCAAGAGGCAAATAAACCTTTGAGAGATGTGAGGATGGCATCAGACAGCGTGGCCAGTGCTTTATTCTCTCAAACAGTTCTGGTGCTTTGAACACAATTAGGAAAAAATTCTTATACATGAGAATATATTTTACCTGCATTAATATGGGATAAAATGCTACGGAAATCAGTTGAAAGAACCGTAAAATTTTTATGTCAATTTAAACTTAAGCCTTGCAGAATGTTAGTATAAATGCATCTTCTTTTCTTGTTTTAGATTATAGCACCTACAACCAAGGAGGTGCCCAGCAGGGGTAAGATGCCATTGTTATCTGGTCTTAAATCTTAAATGCTGTAATGAGGAACTGATCATATGCTCCTGCTTCACGCTCTGGGTTTAATCTCTCATGTGTAGACAACACTATCGGTGGCAGGTAACTAATAGTGACAGACTGTGTTAAATTAATCACATTTCCTGTATACAGGTATAGCTCTTATGGGGCCCAGCCTTCTCAGGCCTATGGACAGAATACACAGGTGAGGGCTCTTTGAAAACTTAAGATCTTTTTCTGTGTTTAAAAAAAAATGTTTCAATTGAATATGGATAAAGAGCTTTGTAATCCAAAGCATGTTTACTTTGTATATTAGCAGGCGTACAGCCAGCAAGGGTATGGGTCATATGGCCAGCCGGCTGAGTCAACTTACACACAGCCACCGTCTTCAGCAGGGGGCTATGCTCAGTCCTCCTACGGAGCGTCATACGGACAAGCAGCAGCTGGTAAGTTCCGCCACCAGTGGTTTTAGAACATTCCAGCAGCATCTGCCTAGTGCGCGACTAAGTTGTGTCAATCATACTTTTTTTGGATACAAAAGCTGACACCACGGATTGTTTGCGGCCATGTAATCTAGTCTTTCGGAGACGAGAAAGACCGGAGACCTAAGAAATCCTACTCGGAAGTATTGGGTTCTGTTTAGTATTTCGTTTTAATTTACCATCTTGTTCCTTTTATTTCTGCCGTCTCCGAGCAAAAGAGACTTCTGTTTAGGGCATCTTTTCCTTTTACATGTTAATTTAATGTAGTTACAATTAAAAAATGGCTGTACTGCATATGTAGCGGAGCTCGTTGTGAACGAGCTTGCTACTGGCAGTGACGCCACTCCCTAGTGTCAAGGACAAGAGAATAATTAGCTCCTGGGCAAAAAACTTAGGTCTTTTTAACTTAGGTTCAACAAGATAATCGTCTCATCTGTTTTGATAACCCAAGTTACATTCTAGGGTGGGTGGGATTGAATTAGGGTGCGTTATATTAAAGTGGATCTTTTATATAATTTAAACATGAAAGAAGCAAATAATGCTTTCTGGACATGCTGTTACCATATGTTGAATGTTTACTATGGAGATAAACGCAATTGCCGAATAATGGCATACTCAACAGCGTTTTCCAAAATGTTTGCTTGCTTAGTAATTAGAAGTATAAACTGTTAAATGAAATGTTTAAAACTTAAACATGGTTAAGGATAGGGTAAGCGTTATTTTTCTCCTTCCCCAGTATAATAATAAACACATTTGGCTGCTCGGCATGTTGTAAGATGAATGGTATTTATTATTATTATTATTGTTGTTTTTCCCCCACTCAGCAGGGTACACTGCTGCCCCTGCAGCTCCCCAGGGTTATAGCCAGCCTGCCCAAGGCTATGGGGCCAGTGGCTATGACTCCACCTCTGCCACCACATCAACCACCCAGGCTTCCTACAGTGCAGCGCAAGGCTATGGAGCCCAGTCCACTTACCCTGGATATGGCCAGCAGCCAGCCTCTGCAGTTCCCCCTAGGTAAGCTCTGTCTGATACACATTTGGTTTCCATTTGGCACATCTGTCTTTCTTTGGAATAGTGCTCTGTGAACATAGCCTGAACTCAAAGAATGAGACGCTAAACATTTTATTTCTAAATAAATCCATTCTTGTGTATTCATTTTTTAATCTTGACTTAACTTGGTGGTGGTATTCTGTAACCTACCTGCCAATTTAACCTTTAAGAGCGCAGGAACTGAGCAAGCCACCAGAGACCCCACAGGCCCAGGGAAACCCGTCTAACTATAGCCAGGGTTATGGCCAGAATAATTACAGCTACGCCCAGGTGTCTGGCTCTTACCCTGTGCAATCAGGCGCTGCCCAGGCTTCCTACCCCACATCCAGGTAAATATTCCCGCTCACTGTGGCCCTGTGGTGTTTTCTGCAGCTTCATTTTTCTACCGCCGTGACTGTCTGGTCAGTGTGGAGTATGTACATTTTTGACCATGAAATATGTTCCATTAATTGTATTTGGAAAAAAAAAAAAATTTCTGTTACTAATAGTTACATTTAATAAATGTAGGTTCCAGCTTAATAGGGCACCTAGTTCCAGTACCAGTTTAGCCCCCAGCTCCAGTACCAGTTTAGCCCCCAGCTCACAGAATTTCAGCATATTAGCATTTTGCTGATGCTCTGCATCTCTTACCTATACTCTTTGTAGTCCTATTATCTCCTCCAGGCATGCCCAGGCTCCATTAATGGGGACAGTCCGTCAACTCTTTCAGAACAGTCTCAGTAATCTCTTTTGTTTTTCCATTGCCACAGTTATGGTGCTAGCAGCCAGCCCTCCACCTATGAGCAGAACTCCTACTCCCAGCCAGGGGGCTATTCCCACCAGCAGCAGAGTGGGTACCAGGGCCAGCAGGGCAGCTACAGCCAGCAGAGTTCCTACAGCCAGCAGGGGAGCTACCAGCAGCAGCAGCCGTCGCAGCAGACTTCAGCCTCCAATTACCCTCCTCCATCTAGCTCCTACGGGCATCCTCCTCCCAGTCAGTATAGCCAGCAGGGTGGCAGCTACGGGCAACAGAGCAGTTACAACCCTCCCAGTCAGTATAGTAAGACTAGATTTCATTTTCATCCTTTTTTTTAAACGAGCGTGTGTTCTGTCCTTGCTGTATTCTGAAAGGAATCTTGGGTTTTGGAGTGTGTTTCTGTGAATTGTGAGCATTGTTTTAGAAAAAACCTTAGCCACTATCCGCGGGTGTTTATTAGATGGAGTGGTTTCCAAAATATTTAATTTTTTAAAGTTTCTTATTCGTAGAACAACCAAAAGCTTTTATTTATTTATTTATTTATTTTTACGCATTTCATTGGGCAGACAGGACAGACATTTAGCTCCATCAGCTTCTTTTAGCAAGGAAAGAGCTTCGTGTGCATGCATTTCTGATGTGGTTACAGACCACCGATTGCACGGTTTTATTCTTAAGGTGTCATTGTAGCAAAACTACGAGAAATGCTCTGATAACTGGCACCTTACCATCTGCAAATCTATATTTATTTCTAATATAAATAGTAGACTGTGTTCATGTGAAATTTAGTTGAACCACAGGTAAGTTTGTTTGATTATCTGGCATTCCACACATTAACAGAAAAATGTGCGTGTTTCCCTGATGGCATTTCCTAAAATAAGCCTATAAACAACATCGTGCATTGCTTCTCCCCATTACCATGTGGTGGGGAACCGGGACTACCCATTTGTTGCTGGTGAACCAAATCGAGTTGATAATCTGTTCTTCTCACGTCTTGGTGACCCTTGCGTGTCTCTTCCAAGCATTGTGGGGGGAAGCCCGGCTTTTCCTTTCTAAGATTGGTCTCCCGTCTCCCACCCGCAGGTAATTACAGGCCGGAGCGCCCCAGCAGCATGAGCGGCGGCTACTCTGGATCCGAGCCCGGTGGCTTCTCCGGTCCGGGGGAGAGCCGGGGTCGCGGCAGGCCTGGCTACGACAGGGGTGGGATGATGCGTGGAGGAGGAGGAGTGCGTGGGGGAATGAGCCGTGGAGCAATGGGGTAAGCACGTTTTGACCCGTTCACTCTTCACTCATCCGATGTTCCTCTCACATACAGGACTGCCGGCCAGGTCACACAGGGCTGAAAGCTATCTCTGTGGACCCCCGTTCCCAATAGTGGTGGGCACTTTTATGTTTGACTAATCGATATCGTTTTAGTTTTCTAACTATCAACTGTCATAAAGAAATGACAAAACAAATTTTATCAGCAGCTTTTCACAATTTAAATATGGCTTAACACATTTTCTGTTTCATAGTTTGGGTGCACACACTCTTGCTGTGGGATCCCCAGGCCAAACTTTTTATAAGTTAACAGCCTTTGTAGAAAGGCCACAAACCAAACCAAGATGCACAATACTGAAATTCCTGCCGTGTTGTGTGGACATGCTTTTGGGACAAACCATTGTCTCCTGAAATTCAGGGAGTCAACCTGAAATGGTTAACATTCTTCAAACTTTTACGAGTAGTTTGATTCTCTTTTATAATTTTACCACCTACATGTGTATTTCGATTGAATGGTGGAAAACCAGTGAGTCAAAATAGGTAGATCTGTTTTTATGTGGCAATCGTTATCTAGGTATCTTAAGGTCCTGTCTGCAAAAGTGTTATGACAAAAAGAACATACGGGGTGTTCATGATCATCATTCTGTGCAGACTTAATGCAACACAAACAATCCACAATGCTGCTGTGAAAGCTTTTTAGCGTGTTTAATTACTTCCTGGAGTTAATCTTGTGACATTGGTCTGTTGTCTGGATGTCCAAAGGTCAGAGGTCCCAACCGTGTTGAGTTTTCATTGGTCTTATGTTAGCGAACCCTTTTATTCGTCGTACTGACTCACATTTAATTAAATAGCAGCTGACGGCCAATCAGATGAATCTAAAAATATCTTGTACTTAATTCAAATAATTTCTATTGGTAAAAACTGCTATTGGTCAGTTTCTTAATTAACGGGGGTTACCACAATGATGGTTACCAGGGACCAGCTATGCCATGTTTTAAAATGTTTGTTGGCTCACTAAAATAAAAATAATCGCGCACGTTTATCTGTGCTACAGTTATTCTGGAAAATGTGAAAAGTATATAATTAGCTATTCAGGTTTCAGGTTTTTATGTTTTCTTTAAATTTCGATGTTTAACGTTGCAATGTTTACATAAACATTTGTCTATATTTGCGGGCCTTTACATACTGGTTCCCACCACTAGTATTTTTTCCATTTTAAGGATTTTTAAAGATCCAGAAAAGATGTATCATAACTGGAGTCTCTGAGACTCTCCAGCATTTAATAAGCCCTCTTGCATAGCTTCTAATGGTACTTTCAGCCCTGCTTACAGTATGGCTAAAGGTAAGAAACTGGTGTTTGGGTGGCCAAAGACCTGATATAAGAATCATAAAACAAGTAAACGGTGAAGACGAGCCTTCTTAGTAAATTTAAAAGTGTGATTGCATGCTTTGGAATCAAATTTCTATTCATACCTGTTGGCGTAGTTTGGCTGTGGATGTTTGCCCTAGGTCTTTCTCAGGCCAGTATGCTGGATGCTACAGTATAATGCAGTTAGCTTATACGTTTTTTTCCCCACGATTAGTATCGCATTACTCTAAATTTATCACAGCCCCCCAGGTACATACTGAGATGTTTTAAGTCCTACTTAGGCTTTTTAACTTCGCAGGTTAAATGAACGGTAAGTAAAGTGAACCCAGAGTGCTTTTAGCTCAAGGAGATTGAGATTGTTTCTGTAGCATCCTGCATGTCACATGGTTCAGTTCCAAATATCATAGGTAATCAGTTGGTGAAACCCCTCAATTATTTTTTTTTTTAACCATTCGCTCAACATGGGTAAATATGAGTATACACAGTAACCATTTTTAGTTAGGGACATTAACGATCGCAAAGTAAGGGGAATGAATACACTAGGGTTTTTTAAGGAGCAAGGGGTTCCCACTTTTCCTAAGATTGGGAAAATATCTTGTATAGAATTGTAATTTCACCAGTGATGAAAGCACTGTCCCCATTTTTAAGGGCATTATTGTGTTTTTAAATTTTAAAAATGGGCCTGTATTTTACTAAACATCTCCTTTCTATTCAGCATCCAACATTACCGCTGTCATTGGCTACATTTGGGGTACATTTCAACTACATTTGTACTGAAAGGCTAATTTATAATAGAAAAGAAACCTGCTGGACTTCAGACTGCTGTTATAGGCATTATATTAGCTTAGTTCTAGAGAAGTTCTAGTATCTTTGACCAGGGTAGGCTTTTTGGTTACATACTTTCACCTTTTTCCATGACGCAGGTAAGGACATTTACTGTGGTTTTAAAAATGTGGTTGGATTGCATATGTTTTGTGACGTTATTTTTGAACACCCTTTTAACATGCTTTGTCGCATTTATATGCTACAGGTTACAAAGTGAGAGCCATGTAAACACATCAATACTTTTAAAGTACTCAGTTCTGAGCCGGCACCGTAATGAACAGTGGGGACATAGAGAATCGCGTCTACATATAAACGGAGATGTCTGAAGTGTCAAATGAAAAAACTGTATCTCTTTGCAAACCAAATGTATTTTTGTGCCTTTATTGATATTGTAATGTGGTACGAAACATTTTTACAATTTTTTTTTTTTTGTATTTTAGAATTGTGTAATTTCAGCAAAAAATCTTTGTTAAAAAGTGTACATGGTGTTGTTTCATTTAAAAAAAGCTGTATCAGCTTGCTTTGTAAGTGATTATTTCAGATACATTTCTTTAGGTCGTTATTTTTGTGGTATAAACATTAGCAGATTTTTTTTGCCCATATTGTGGTTAGATTTGGGATCTGGGATGCTTGGTGTTAAAAAAGACTTGGTTTGATACACAGCCTTGTCTTGTGTAATTTACCGTCACTCCTGTTCCCCCTCGAACAGGCAGGTAATAGAAGAGATGGGTCTGAAATAATCTTATCTTTCTGTTTTATAAAATGCTGGGGTCCCCCCAAGACATAAGGGGTAATAAAGATTGAAACTTCTCCCTATACCTAAAACTTATACTGAAGAATGGCATGTGTAATACAAAGGAAAAGCCACAATCAAAAAAACTGTAACTACTCCCATGTAAAAAATCCAAACATCCTATGTAAAACTGTCATTTGGGGCTGTTTGAGAGGGCTAGCCAGAGTTGTGTCCAACCCAGTCTCCCCAACTCCCCCTCCCCCCAATGAGCTGGCTGGGCTCGAGGTACCGAAGTGGCTCTTTAAGGGAAATCGCCTTCATATCTCCGCTTATTTCCCCAGCATCGCTGGAGACAGAGGTGGCTTCATTAAGCCTGGTGGTAAGTTAATGAGTATTACAATGGCTAGTAAAAACCATACACTAGATTAACCTCTAAGGCTATTTATGCACTTGCATTGGTGTACGATATTTCATAGCCAAAAGTGTACAGCCGGCTATTATTTTGGGTATTCAAAAAGGGGTTTCATTTTAACCTTCAGAGAAAATGGTGAAACGTACGTTTTACAAGAGGTATTTGTTCTTGTGAAAATTGCAACCAAGGTAGCCTCAAAATGCAACGTACACAATTTCAACCTGACAATTTAACAATGAATTCCCCACCTTATGTTCACTAGCGATTTGAGGAATGGTTTTATAGTAGAAACGTAAACAATGAGTTCCATTTTGAACCCCTGGTATTCTGGGTTGTCTGATTTTCTTTTTTAACGCCACATTTCTAATGGCACACATTTAATTGGGTCTGAGTTCTAGATGAGTTATTTACCATCTAAGTAAATTCTAGGATTAAATGGTGAAATAACACAAGGTTTTCTTCTCAAATGGACTGGAAAGGCTGAGGAACAAGTGTGCCTGGGTGAATTTAACATACTCAATAGCAGCAGATTAGCTAGGTGGTTAGCCTGGGTGACGCACACTGACTTGTCTTTGTTGTTATCTCTTCCTTGATGAACAACAGGACCCATGAGTGATGGACCAGAGCGTGAAATGGGTAAGTAGCAATATTAGCCTGAATATTTTTTTTTTGTCTGTATGACTTCTAGTGCTGGCCTGTTTTAACAACAGTCCAACTTTTCGGTTCACAGCTCGCCCTGACGAACAGGATGATTCTGAAAACAGTACCATTTATATTACTGGGCTTACCGAAAGTGCAACACTTACGGAACTTGCAGACTTTTTCAAGCATTCCGGAGTTATCAGGGTTGGTATATATTTTAGTTTCTGCGGATGCTGTGTTGGTATTGGAACTGGTATTGGTATAAAACATTTTGAGTAGATCTACTTCCTTTATGCTCACCTCATCTGTTCCAAAAGCTGTTTATTCATTGCCGTTTTAATGTTTTTTCCCCATTTAGGAACAAGCATAAAACATGTTGAGCTGACTTTCCATTGGTGTTTAAGTAATAAATCTTACTCTTGCTTCCCAGATGAATAAGAGGTTAGGCCAGCCTGCCATCAACATATACACAGACAAGGACACAGGGAAGCCAAAGGGTGATGCCACACTGTCCTATGAAGATCCCCCTTGTGCCAAAGCCGCTGTTGAATGGTTTGATGGTAAGCTTGATATACTTAACTTTAAAAATTAAATTAATAACGTGCATTTTGTTGACAATAAGGTCACTGCCTCTAAACTAGCGTATAAGAACCAATTAGTGTCTGAGGTTTAGAAGTTGAGAAAAAATAAAGTAATATAATTAACTTCAAGTTGGTGATAATTTATAGATAATGTGTTTCTTTAGAAAATAAGTTTCAATATCTTTCTTTTGTCTGGCAGAATGATTTAAAAGAGGTGCTTTTTACATGCTTTTAGGTCATGTCATAATCACTGTACCACTAGGTGGCACTGACACAATGTCAAATTGACAATTTCCTCATACAGTTTTGTAGTGGTCCCATGGCTATTTTTCTACAGCGATATTCTCTACACGGAGATAAAGGGATTAAAAAAAGGTCTTCATTTTTCAGGCCATAAAATATAGTAGAAGGTATTATTGCTTGCACTGAATGGGTTACAGACCTTTTTTTTTTTTTCTGGTTTTTTATTTTGCAAGTGAATAATTTTTCACTTTTAAAATATTTGTTCTTGTTCTAAGTAAGGACAGTCCAAAAAAAGTAGGGTTTTAAACTAATCACAAATCCCATATGACTGGTTACGTTTGTTGGCGGGCATTGTGGTGGATTCTAGTGAATGTGTTTCATTTTTTTCACTGCAGCTCAGGATGTTTTTGGATTCTCGAGTTTTAAGGATGAGTTCTGGTAGGGTTTTAAGGATCTGTGTGTACCGGTGGCCTTATTCCCTGCCCCCCTCTTCCCCAGGCAAGGACTTCCAGGGAAAGAAGCTGAAGGTATCGATGGCTCGCCGCAAGCCAATGATGGGCCACATGCGCGGTATGCCCATGCGCGATGGCCGCGGTATGATGGGCCGAGGAGGTATGTCTCAAGAGCATGCCTTTTTCCGTTTAGTTGAGGGCTGGTTGTTGTGTTTTAATTTGTTTTACCACGCGATAACATTTAATTAGATTTGCTTTGAGGTGATGGGCGCTATTTTATGTTCACAGGAATGATGGGCCGAGGAGGAGAGAGGGGTGGTTTCATGCCCCGGGGTGGTCCCCGTGGAGTCAGCAGAGGTGGGCCTCCTGGTGGCAATATGCAGCAGCGAGCCGGAGATTGGCAGTGCCCCAACTCGTGAGTACCTCAGCCAGCTGTTCCCCAAGCCAGCACTGAGTGGGGAAGACCATTTCATTGATTGGATGTGACGTGGCTTTGCAGGGGCTGTGGGAACCAGAACTTTGCCTGGAGGATGGAGTGTAATCAGTGCAAAGCCCCCAAACCGGAGGGATTTGGCCCTCCTCCTTTTGCCCCACCAGGTAACTTTCACTTTGATGTCCTTCTGAAATATATTGGTTTTAAAAAAAAAAAAAAAAAAGAGTTTTAATGCATCAGATTTCCTTTTTAGAATATTTTTTCTCTCTCACTGTCTGTAGCTTGTCCTTAGACAGTAGCTAACATTACCAGTCACTTCCTAGTTAACTGATCGGATTCTGCTGTGCAGGTGGCGACCGGGGTAGAGGAGGTCCCGGAATGCGTGGGGGCAGAGGTATGGACCGTGATGGTCTTGGCGGCCCAGGAGGCTTCAGAGGTGGCCGTGGGGGTGACCGTGGTGTTGGATTTCGTGGAGGCCGTGGGATGGACAGAGGCGGTTTCAGAGGGGGTAGTCGTGGGGGGCCCCCCATGGATCAGATGGGTGGCAGAGGAGGCAGGAGAGGCATGGGGCCCCCTGGAAAGATGATGGAGATGAAGTAAGTCCTGTAGGATATTTCTTGAAGGGTACTGCCTTTCACATGTGGTAATGATACTTGTATGTTTCAGTTGTCTTTAACATAACTGATTAGTCCTCGTAAAATACTTATAAATAAGGGTTCAAAATGAATAGTTTCTTACTCATGTCAGGATTGAGTGTATTCCAGGTTGGTGGAATTTTGAACATCTTCGCCTAATGGCTTGGTCACTGTTTAGAGAATTTGAATGCTTTTATTGAAAATCCTGTTATTAGTTTAGTACAGCAGGCCTGTGTTGAGTTTAGACTTGTTTTCTTCCATTTCTTCACAGGGGAGACCACCGCCAGGAACGCAGAGATAGACCCTATTGAAGTCTCAAGTGTATCAATAAATTCCCATTTAGAACAGGATTTATTTTAAAAATACAAATTTATTATTCCGTATTTATGAATGATGATGGGAATTTTTGGTGCATGATTTACTGTTGGTAGTTTTCAGTTATGTGTTATATATGATAATTTTTGGTTACAGTTTAATTGAAAGTAAATTAGAAGTGGAAAGCATGCTTTTTGGTGTACAGACTGTGGAAGGCACATTGCTAGTTTGACATGTTTTTGTTTTTTAACTATATTGGTTCTATTACCCCGCTTTACTCCTGGAAAAACAATGACAGCATTAAAAATTTCTACTTCCAGTGAGTAAATAAAGTTGTTTCAGTGTAAATACTTCTCATAAGCACCTGTTCAACAGTAGTGGCTTATGATACAATGGTTATTAGACTCTTTACTATTGGATGCTTTCATGAGCATGATGTACAATTTCTGTAAATGTTTTCTCTATATTCTGAAAGTCCAACCGTAGAATTTCTAAACGATTTGGCCTGATTCTAGTATTAAATAAGGTCCTGTTGCCTCTCTATACATTCCTGTTAAAGTTCAGAACTAAATGTAATGGTTTTGGAAGAGGCCACGTAGTTTGTACTTTCTCTTTACATTCAAACGTTCATGTCCGTTAGGTGGCAGCATGCCCCATCAGGATACTGTCTGAGCACCTCCACAGCACTGAAAACTGAAACAATGGTTTTTTTTTTGTGTAACTTTTAAAAAAATCTACTGCAGCTGTTCTCGTTGGGTATAATGAAACCTACAGCATTTTAGGGCTTTTGAATAAACCTTTTAAATAATTCAAATTATATTTAGTTAACCGTTAAAGATAATGCTTTATGCTATCTGAGTTTACATGCTGTGACATAATGAATAAAACCGATGAGCTCCTGCAAAGTCTATGCCTGATTACCTTGATCATTTTTCTGTCTTCACTACCCAGTCAGCTCCATTAGAAATGAATGCTTTGTGATATAAATGCAATTGATAAAATTAAGGTCAGCGCTGCCTTTATTTATGAAGCAGTTGAACAATTTAAATGTGAAAAATGAAATGTATATTCATTATTAATCTCAGATGTTATGCAGTGATTGTTCAACAACAGACGCTGCTCCTCGATACATCTGTCAAGCATATGGCTGTACCTTTTTTGTGTGTTTAGGGAATAGACATTTTTATATGATTAATTTTTTTGTAGTTTTTTTTTTTTTTTTCCCTGGCCTGTATATATAGCCTTAACATTAGTTTAAGCCAATACTTTCTTACTAAGCCGAATGTACCTCTAGGGGTTAAATCTTGAGCCCTCTTTTTCAATGTTTTCAGACACTGAAGAACAGGACATTTAGCTGTATATGAGTGCGTTGCACAGAAAAGCTGATTCATCCAGCTTCAGAAACTGAATG
Organism: Hiodon alosoides; assembly: GCA_025775065.1. Taxonomy (NCBI): domain Eukaryota; kingdom Metazoa; phylum Chordata; class Actinopteri; order Hiodontiformes; family Hiodontidae; genus Hiodon; species Hiodon alosoides. The sequence continues at coordinate 768,828 of JAOYSI010000024.1, read as the reverse complement.
ACCTCATCTTACGCGGTCTCCTTTCTATCTCACCCTGTCTTAATAAAACGACTGGGGCTTTTCAAATCAAAACAAGGCGCTCCTTAGGCTGTTGTGTGAAATTCAAATGATCACATTCAATCCAGATATTTGGCAAAGGGAGAGATAGGAAATGGTGTGGAACATCACAGCCATTGTGTGATTCTTTGCTCTGAAAAACCGCTTGTGTGAAATCGGAGCGAGTAGCCACGGGATGGATCTGGCAGATTTCACGTGCTTTTGATACTAGTATTGGATACGGACTTCAACATTTCAGTAGTAGATTCTCAAGACGTAAAATAGTATGGCCTAAAGAAAGGGACTACTGTGTGGACCCCATCGACAGAATATAGAACGAGAGATGCACGCCCGTGCAGTATGTACTTTCGGTGGGATTTATACTGTCCCCTCCCTGGATATCGCTCATTTGAGTGGATTTAAGTAAATGTGTTTGCAGACCCGACTGGGTGGATAAGTAGTTTAAATTGACAGTTCAGCCACATGAGGATAATCTCACGGATTCCCCTCTATACTTACTGGACAGGCACCTTTTATTATGGAGGAATAGGGTCATCGGGATTAACGTGAATACATTTTTCTTTGCCCTATTTTAGATTTTAACTCTTCAAGTGTATCCACCAAAAATCCACCAACGAATTTGATTCTAATTTTTACTTTTACTTTCAATTTTCTCTTAAAATTCCACATAGTCGTAGAGCACCTGGTAAACATTTTGAAAGACGTCATTTATGTCTGACGTCTGAAATTAGAAACTAGTTTTACATGAGAAAAAGTCCAGAGATTCCTCTTTGTCAGTTTCAGTTAGTTTGAAAAGTTTACTAATTTGGCCAGAGAACCACTAAATTATCTATTAAATAAGATACAGCAAGACGATCGCGAAACGTTTAAATCACACAGGATATGACTGAAACTGCCGTTTAAAGATTTAAGAAGGTCAAAAAAGCTCGGGAGAATACGCCGCCGAAACCAAGTATTAACCGAAGGAAAAAGAACACTCCCAGGACCGCCTGTTTTCGGCCCCGATAAATGGCCAGGGCTAGGAAAACATGTAACGGTGCCGGCGGGCGAGACCGAGTGTGAAATCGTAAATTTTTACATTAATGCCGTGCTTTGTATGTGCGGTATGTTTCACCTCGGTTCTCGCTCTGGAGGACGGTTTTTTTTTTTTAACATAGTATTTAGAAAATGAGTTACTTCGCCTTGTTTGACTGTAGAAGGCTTCAACTCCGGGGGCTATTCGATTTTTATGCTGTTTGAACAAAGTATCCAAGTCCAAATGGAGCAAGACCATTCTGTTTCTTTATTTCACCATCCGCGTAGAATAAGGAGCTTTCCGTAAGTGAAAACGTTTGAATACTGAGCTTCTCTATGGGAAAGTTTTCTTCTGATGGATTTGCAGCTGTTGAATTTCGTTTTGTCCACGGACACAGAACAGTCTTGTTCGGACAACTGCTTCTCCCGTCGGGAGGGTTAAGGCGAATTCATTGAAACATATTGGATAACAAATCGCAGGGACATAATTATGTATGTACGAATTTTGTTATTGGTATTTTTCAATTTTAACAGTGGATAATAATCTGTAACATACTGATGTCATAAATTTGCCTAGAAAATGCAACGCCCAAGGCTAGATTAAAAGAATTTAGAATTGCCGGCATCATTCAATTTTAGATAAGATTGTTGTCATGGGCCTAGCTGTAACTACAAAAAAGAGAATTTTGGTTAAGACTAATATGTAAGCTTTGATTTCAGTAGACATAAGGTGCTCACGGTGGTTTTCGTGCATTAGGTACAGTTTAAATGTACACGTTTAAAAACCTGCGCATTTTGTGGGGCGTTCATGTCGGGTAGAAAACACTAAATACTTGTTTTAGGTAAGTAATAACGTCACACAATCAAGTGACTGCGCTTCATTAAAAAATTGCCCGCACATCTGTACAACTGGTGGATTTTGAATTGTTATATGCTGTCTGTGTCATGTGGGAGAGCGAAATCGCCAATGTTTTAATTATTGTTTTAGTTTGCTGTTCCGGTAATCGTAGCCTTTATCTAGTTCCTTGCCTACTCTCATCTGTAAGTGGATTAGTTGTATCGGACATGCAGATAGCCTATGTCCCTATTCTGGATTTTGATATAGTGTGGTCTATCGCGGTGACATTTAATGTGCATGGGTGAAGCCTGTGTCTTTCTACTTTGGTACTTATATCGACACAACTATATGATACAAAAACCAACCGCAAGGTTACAAGCGACAACCAGACGGTTGCATAGTATGCAGACAGCTAAGTCTTTACAGGGTTAATTTTTTTCCTTGTCTCGGAATGACGCTTATCCTTTCATAATGAGATATGCCGCTGAATCGTCCTTTCTTGGCTAGGGCAGGTCAACGTCTTTATTGTAGGAATCGGTCCAGGAAGTGAAACAAATAATATGAAGAATACCATACTACGTTTCCCCTCTAGTCACGGTTATCGGCGTATTATTTCGAGGCAGGTGCTAGCGGTTTCAACCAAATCTGATAGGGGGGAGGTACTGGGTCGTCCAAGTGTTCTAATATTGTTTGTGTTTCAGCGAAGCATGAGTCATGCCAGTTGGTCTGGTAGTGTTTATCTTAGGATTCGTGTTCATCGTCAGTAGCTTAATCTATACAAATGCTTTATTTTTAATTTTACAGTTGAAACTACATAGATACCAGCGATGTCGACATTCGAAGAAGCTGATACAACGCTAAAATTGGGAAAATGGAACCACGCGCCACGGTTGCTCGGACTGCTGACGAAGAGGCTGTCATATTAAGATACATTTCACCGTAAATATCGTAGTCGATGCACATTTTTATAATATGGCTGATCAAAGCAACATACAGTCTGCGGCTTCCAAAAGCATTCGTCCTTTCAAGTCCAGCGAGGAATACCTGTACGCCATGAAGGAAGACTTGGCAGAGTGGCTAAACACACTGTATGACTTGGATATTTTGGCAGACACGTTTATGGAAGGGCTTGAAACCGGCTGTGCTCTCTGCCAACACGCGAACAACGTGAACCGCGCAGCCCTGGATTTCCAGCTCGAGTACCCAGAGGTTGCTAAGTCCATGCGGATGCCAAGCAAGGACGTGGTCTTCCAGTCCCGCAACGTCGTGCCGGGGTCCTTCCTTGCACGAGACAATGTTTCCAACTTTATTGGGTGGTGCCGACAGGAACTATGTATCAAAGACGTGCTCATGTTCGAGACCAACGACTTGGTGCAGAAGCGTAACGAAAAAAACTTTGTGCTCTGTCTGCTTGAAGTTGCGCGCCGAGGGGCCAAATTCGGTATGCTGGCTCCAATGCTGATTCAACTAGAGGAGGAAATTGAGGAAGAGATCCGGGATCAGGAGAACCTCGGGGAGGCCAGCCCACCAAGTATAGGGTTTAGCCGGATGGAAAGTGCAAGAGACCCCACTCCTGGTCTGTACCCCAACTGGCAACAGAAAAGAGTTCTGTGTGACATGCGGAACCTTGACGAGCTGGTGAGTTAAGGTGGTTATCTCGGAGGCCATCAGCATCTCGTTATGTTGTACCTTAAGTTTTATCTAAACGCTTTTTTTTTTAACCACAGAAAGGAATAACATTATATTGTGCATTTTTTTTAATATTATGAATGAACACAATGCCTGCTAAACGGAAGCTCTTTTTTAAGAACGGTTGACTAACATCCTGTAGTTAGTATGTACCATTAGGCTTTCTCAATCTAAGCAGACAAACATAAAATTTGGTATATACAGATTATTGATCTATATTTATCATTGTTATCAATTTCACTTTTTCTGATGGAATCCAGAAACACTATTCTTGAAAATTTACTGTAAAATGATGCCTTGTTATAATTAGGGTTTTGTATACAATGTGATGTCAACATAAATATTTTTTTAAAGTCGACATCCTAGTCACATGTTATTTAGGGCAAAACAGCTTTTGCTGTGTCCATTATATTTCTAGCAGTATCTAAAATGTATCGCTACAATTGTCACAATGGAAATTATTACATGCTTCAATTCAGTTGAACTAAAGGAAAAGGGGTCAGTAGATGTTGGCTGCACATTCACAAAGAAACAAAGGTTGGTTTCTGCAGGTTTTTAAGTGATTTTTCAAGATTCCTTTCTAAGTCCCTATCCAGTTCTGCACTCGTTTGCAGTGCTCAGGTGAAAGAGGAAGAGCTGTGTGGGATTGATTGTATGCCAAGGACATTGGCCTTTGAAGCCTATGTCCAGTTTACAGGTGAGTGTTCATAATTACCATGGCTTGGTGCCTTCGTGTGTTTTCGTGTCAGTGAGGTAGCCTCAGTGAGGACGGTGCCAGCCTGGGTGAGAGGCAGCAGTCACGATCACGTGCCTGTTTCACCACATTTCCTGAGTCGGGCAGATATTGGGTTTTGACCCTGCAAGGGTCTCGCATCCTTGCTGTTTGTGCGGTCTAGGGCATTCAGTTTCTGCAGTGGGGGGTAGAGCTTCTGCCTGTTACCAAGAGTGTACACAAACAGTGGTGCAAACATGGTTACCTGACTGTTGAATATCCGCCCTCTCCCACACACACACACTGATGACAGACATTCCAGACTATGACAAATTGAATATCTTTGTGTCTATTTTGTTCGTTGTGTTACTGGGGCACTGCCTTTCCAGCCCCACCTCACCGTCTGTCCTCAGTTCGTCTGGGAGGTCTTTATTACATTTTCCTGTCAATGTGAGGTAATGTGGGCTGACTGGTGAGGCCATCAGCTTTGGTTAATCTATGCTGTCACAGGTTTCTGTGTGCGCTGAGCTCTGATTGCAACACGCGAGACCAAAGGACACTAGAAGGTGGATGTGATATGCTGTGTCACCTTTCGGCATGCAGCGATTCCTGAGTGGAATCTCAGTTGACCTCTCTGCCCCTTATGCCCTTATTTTACCTCTGTAAATGTAAAGGGCCAATGACGCTCATATCCCTGAAGTGATCTGTCCAATGAAAAGGGTGCATGACTATAGTGATGGAGGCATTTGGCATATACACACAGTCCAGTCATAGAAATTACCCTCAGGCTGCAAGGCATTGTGTGCACCTCATACCTCTCTTTGTTTGCAATTCTCTTCTTCCTATTTGTACAATGTAGCGTCCCTATGTATTAATGTCCCTATGTAATTATAGGGATCACTGTGTAGCCGCACTGCCCTGAAGCTTGGGAGGTGGGGTGGGGTGAAAAGCTTAAAATGATGTTTTATTCCAAGCTGTGTCCCCTGTCCTGTTTTAGGACTGTGTTTATGGAAGGCAGTCTGTTTGCTACATGGCGCAGCTGACCTGATGTTGCTCCGGTCACACGGGCCGTACCCGTGTTTAGTGGGACTTTTTTCATTCATTTGAGCTCTGGTCATGTTCCGTATGAAAACGGGAAGCTTAGCTGTTGTATGTTATATGTGTGTATGTGTATCCAGTAGGTAATTGATTCAGCGCCGTTTATGGGAATCAATAATGGTTTCTTCATGAGTCTTTATTGTGTATTTGAATACAGAGGAGAATCATTTTTAATCAATAGAATTGTAAGATACACCTTTATCAATAACGGTCAGTTCTGCTGCTATAGTTTTAGCAATAGCACCCAACACATAAAATATTTAGGTGTAATTTTAGAGTTTGCTGAGGACAAAGGACAGGAAATGCAGGCTCCAGGAATCTGGTCTAAAAAAATGTAACAATAATCTTATTAAATATTAATATTATGAATATAAATATGCATAATAGGTTTTGAAAATATCTAAAATACAATTAAACCATTGTTACTAGTAGGCGTTATCCTGCACATGGACTGTGTTGGGCACCGCCCCACCAGTTTAAATAAAGTAAATATTGAAGTTAGTAAGTTTTGCCCTGACCAATATTACATTTTTAACCGGCTTAAGTGCAATAGTTTTAAGATTGCTGCTGCCCCTGTAACAGACACGCATTGGCTCTGCTTCCCTGCTGCCCCTGTAACAGACACATGCATTGGGTCTGCTTCCCTGCTGCCCCTGTAACAGACACATGCATTGGGTCTGCTTCCCTACTGCCCCTGTAACAGACACATGCATTGGGTCTGCTTCCCTGCTGCCCCTGTAGCTCACGCATTGGGTCTGCTTCCCTGCTGCCCCTGTAACTCACGCATTAGGTCTGCTTCCCTGCTGACCCTGTAGCTCACGCATTGGGTCTGCTTCCCTGCTGCCCCTGTAACAGACACACGCATTGGATCTTCTTGCCTGCTGCCCCTGTAACAGACACACGCATTGGGTCTGCTTCCCTGCTGCCCCTGTAGCTCACGCATTGGGTCTGCTTCCCTGCTGACCCTGTTGGAAAATTAAGACCAAAGGGCCTTCTAGAGAAGAGATGAAGCAATGCAAATGCATAGATTAGGAAAAGGAAACTACATAATATCCAATGTTTGGATATCCCAGTGAGGACAGTTAGATCAATATTCAGGAATTGGAAGCTTCACCAGCTCTGAAACAAAGTAGAGTGGTGACAGAAGCCACAGAGAGCCCAACCATCACTTTGAAGGAACTAGAGTTCACAGTGGCTGGGAGTGGAATTAGAGCTCTGCATAATATTGGCCTGTATGAAAGGGTGGCAAGAAAACCCTTATTCAAAACGTACCTAAGAAGGCATGCGTGGAGTTGGCCATAAAGCAGGTTTTGTGGCCACAAAGGTTTTGTGATCAGATGAGCCCCAGATGGCACTTTGAGTTTTGGCCAGAAAGCTCTATGTGTACTACAAACCTAACACTGTATCAAGACACCATCCTTACCGTGATGTATGGCGGTGGCAGCATCAGGCTGTTGGATGCACCTCATCAGCAGGGACTGGGCATCTTGTGGAAATGGTAGAATGGATGGAGCAAAATGAAGGGAAATGCTGCAAGAGCACATGCTTCAGTCCGTTAAAAAACCAAAGCTGTCCCTCTCAGAATGACAGTGATCCCAAGGTCAGAGCTACAATGGAGTGGCTCATGAAGAAAAAGATGAATGTCCTACAGTGGCCCAGTCAAAGTCCTGAGCTCGATCTTATTGAGAATCTGTAGCACCATTTGAAAGCTGCGACCACAAGCTTAATCCAAACATGCTGGAGCTCCAATACTGTGAGGAAAGCTGGTACATTCTTACCCCTAAATATGTAAAGCTGTTACTGTAGCAAAAGGGGGCTCTACCAGATATTTATGTGTGGGGATGGAATCCTTTTTTATTTGTCAAACACAAAAACTGATGTCACCTTACAATAACTTTTTTTGAGTAAAACAATCAGTAATGACTATATGTGCATAACCTTGAAAACTAAACCCGTCATTCTTAAAATGTATTGATCCATTGCGTTTCAGTGAGGTCGATAACAAAAGCTATATCTGGCTAACAGCTAGCTGTTAAAAACTAATCGGCCGGGACCAAGGTCTATGTATTGTTATGGAGGGATTCGATAATTTCAGCGAAGGAAGGAATCTCAAGGTATTCAACTTTATACTATATAAGTTATAAACTGCTAGCAGTTACAGTAGTTTATCATTAAGTGACCTGGATATTAGCTGGCTTTATTATCAATCTAACATTGCATAATAATTGCTTGTTAAGACTGGTTGTGTTTTAATTTTTTATATTCAAAATTAATTTATATTAATGTAATATTTTTCTATTAAATTTTTATGAATGAAATGTGTAATCCTGATAGTTGGCTACAAATAATTCAATCTGGGGCAAAACCACTGATGAGCTGGTAGCAGAATTTACATTACATTTTAGTCATTTAGCAGAACGCTCTTATCCAGAGCGACGTACTAAAGTGCTGTAGTTTCAGGGTTCAAGTGCAATACAAAACTGAGCTATCTTGCTCAATTGACAATGACTGAGAGCAGATATAAGACTAATGCTGCATATGAGATAACATATCAATAAACATGCTTAACCAACACAAAATCTACCCGCCATATTCTATACCTAAGCATGAAAATGAGTAAACGACAAAAGCATTCCAAGCATAAGTACATGAGCATCCAAACATTTCCATGGAGGGGTTCAGGAGTGAGGCGTGAGGTATTGTCGGAAGAGGTACGTTTTTAGTTTCCTCTTGAAAGTGGTGTAGATCTCACATTGTCTGATGTCCTCAGGAAGGGTTTTCCACCGTGTCGGTGTAAGTACTGGGAAGAGTCGCCCAGACGATGTTCGCATCCGCAGAGGAGGGTCCACTAGGCGTCAGAAGGATCTAGAGGGGTTGTACGCTGAGATTAGCATGCGGAGGTAGCCAGGAGCTGAACCGGAGCTAGCTTGGTGAGTGAGGGTGAGGATCTTGTGGTGGATCCGAGCAGCAACAGGGAGCCAATGGAGTTTAATGAGGAGGGGGGTGGCATGAGTGAACTTCCTTTGATTGAAGATCACCCGGGCAGCAGCGTTCAGAATTAGCTGGAGAGGTCTGGTCGATGAAGAAGAGAATTGCAGTAATCCAGACTTGATATCACCAGTGCCAGTGTCCAGAAGTACATTGAAGCTCTTTAAGGAAATATGTTTCAAGAAAAGGGAATTCTACAATTTCGAATTTGGATTGATTTATACCCGCTCCATCTAATGTGGCACATCTGGAAGGTTTGATTCAGTGTCGAATAGCTGTCAGATCTCAGGAAAGCCAGAATATCTGATGGATGAGGCAGTTGCTGACTCCTGTTCCTGGTTACAGCCGCTTTCTGTGTATATACTCACCGTCACTTAGCTCCTATTCACAACAAACACAGTGAGCCCCTATTTTCTGTCCTTCAGATTGGATTGTTGTAATGACTCCCAGAACATCCTCTTCAGGAATACCACAGTCGCACACCGCCATCATGAGACTTCTCTACTTGCAGTTCCCACTCCTTTGGACCAAGCCGTCATCATGAGACCTCTCTACTTGCAGTTCCCACTTCTTTGGTACAACCAGTTCTAAAATAAGCAATCTACGATTATCTCAATAGTCTGAATATTTCATTTTTTTCCCCCTAATGGTGTATCTTGCAGTGAATAAATTGGCTACATATCTGTTCCTAAAAATACCCCTGCAGTTTTGCTGATAATAGAAGTGATGTATATTTGTCATTCCAGTTCAGAGGGTTGTTCATGCTGGTGCCTCTCAGGCAACAAATGGCAGTGGTCCTTGGTTTCAAATGAGCCTTTAGGCCTGTTTCTTTTTCAGCCAGACCCATGGGTCAGTGGCCTGCCTATAAACTCTGAGATGGCCTCTATTGAAGGGTATTGCTGCTCTAGCCTTATGGGCCGTGATGGCAACAGCCCAGAGAGCTGAACTTCTAAAAGGAAGCCATTGTGTGTGTGCGTCTCTCGATGCAAGCTTCTCAGCCCTTCCCTGACAAAATGGTTCATGTGCCTTTTTTTTACTACCCTGAGGCTCAGTCTCACAACCCCCACATAGCCAATTAATGTGTCCATTCGCCCCCATTGACCTGCCTAGGAGCTGGAAAGGACAAAAAAACACTGCCTTGTTTTGGCGACGGCGCCTGTTGTGGGCATGTCTTCAGTCCGTGTATGAAATTCGCACACAGGAAGTGTGGGATAGGGATTAAGTCACAGCAGATCTGGGATCAGAGAGAGACGAGCTTTTAGAGGCGCACATTCAGTCTGCTCTGCTCTGCTCTGCTC
>JAOYSI010000024.1:737827-751727 GCA_025775065.1 Hiodon alosoides | reverse complement strand
TGTGTGTGTGTGTGTGTGTGTGTGTGTGTGTCTCTGTCTGTGTGTCTGTTAGTTCTACTAAAGCTAACACTGTGAGATCCTTGCCTAGATGTCCCAGCCTGGGATTAGCGACTCGTAACTTTTTGAGTCGTAGCGTTGATGCAGTTGGAGCACATGACAGTTAATCTCCATCCACCCAGATGCCAGTGATATTCAAAGATGGCTCTGCTTTAAAGTTTCCCTCGGATTATATTGTAGTACCTAAGGGTGGCTTTCCTTCATAAGTGCTCTCTATCTGAAGTTTAACATTGATTTAATCAGAGGCTATTTTTTGCTATTACTGCTGTCAGATGTTCATGGTTTTTAGTGTGGTTGGAAATGGAGGAGCGTGTAGTGACGGGCCACAGGTACAGTTAGTACATCCACAGACGTAATCTCACTTGCCTTGATCTGCCCTAATCCTTGGCTCTTGGCCATCTCGTGTGTGTGTGTGTGAGAAAGGAAGAGAGGGAGAGAGTGGTTTCTTAATGGGGAATTCTTGTTTAAAGACGTATACACAGCTATTGGGAAATCCCTGAATTGCTGTAGGAAAAACTGTTTTTATAGCCCACACTCAATGTGTGGCAAGCAAGCTGTGGGGGCACGCCTACAGCCAAGCCCAGATTGGCACACCTGGGTCACTTAACTACAAAGTTGAGACTTTTAAAAATAAAAACCTGTGTGCGGTTATATTTATTTACTTATTTACTTATTTACTTAGTGGGCTTTTTTTAAATGCATAATAAAAGATCTGCTGTTAGTTTTTGGGTAGACTGAAATGTCTGATTAGTTTCCTTTGTTATTCGATCGAAAGAGTCGATCTTTGTTTTGTGGACAAATCTTTTTTCCTTTTATTGAAAGAGAATGAAAAGTCACTGTGTTGTTTTTGGTTTGCCCAGTAAAAGCTGTAAACGGGGGCTTCCAGCTCCCTGTGCCTGATCACCTCTGGTCCTGACATGCCCTGGTGCACCACACAGTGCCAGGAGTTTGTATTTTCCTGATTTGTGTTGATTTCTGTCTTCTGAAAAATGATCGACACATTTCTGACATTTTCTTTCACCCTGTCTCTCGTTTTCTTCTTTCTTATGTCTGGGTGCAGGTCCAAAGACACAGCCTTACCAGCGACCCGCAAGTTATCTGGGGACAGCGACTCATCCACAGCCTCTTCCAAAGGTGGTGGAGGGGGCGGTGCTGTCAGAGTTTCAGGCGGGGGCACCCGGCGGCTGGGGGAGGAGGTGGTGCTGCTGGTCAACCGCAAAGAGGGGAAGCACGTGATTGAACGAGCCAGGCGAGAGGGGCGGATCCCATCCCTGCAACCCCCACAGGCCCGAGCACGCAGCCATTCTCGGGAGAGACCCATGGCTGCGGCCCTGAAACCCAGTCCGCCCCAGGGGGGCCCTGATGGGTCTTGGTCAATCCGCTCAGAGAGGGGTCGCTCTTTAGGACCAGAGGGCCCCCGCAGGTTGCAGGCGCCGCGGTCTCATAGTCAGGGCAAAATTCCCTCTCGGAGCAGGGTCAGTGAGGCAAGTCCAGGTCCCCGCCCTCACATCCGTGATCCCCAGCCCCCCCATTCTGACCGACGGGAAGACCGCCGGACCAAGCAAGCACCCCAGGCCTCCCCCAAACTCAGTGGCGGAGGTTTTCCACGTAGACAGATGGCCTCTTCCAACTCACTGGGAAAAGGAGGCCTCCACTCGCCCAGTAAGAAAGCTGTGGCCACCCCCAGACCCCCTGCTCCTCGATCCCCTTCAATGGGAGGGCGCAGACTACTGCCTCCTGTCTCCCAGCCAGGCCGGCACTCCCCCCTCTCTTCCCCCCACTCGTCCCCCCGCTCGCCCCGGGCCACTCGTGCCTCTCGCTCCACCGGATTGGGCCGACTGGGCAGAGGCAGCTTTGAATGCCAGGAGCCTGAGGATGAGGGACGGAGCTTCCCTGTCCACCTCCTGCCCAGTCTGGATCCTCAGAAAGAGCATGAGCTGTACCGTAGTTTCGAGGCCGAGTTCCTAGCAAATGCACGGCTGGCAGGTGGGGGCTCCAGCAGGGAAGCTAAGGGTAAGGACCTGGGAGGTCTGCACCTGCCTCCCCCTCAGCAGCAGGAGCAGGGATTCAGGGGCCTCCTGCCAGCTGCTCCAGGGGAAGGGAACACTACAGACTCTGCCTACTCCTCCTCCAGCTCCTCCAGCTCCTCTATTAATGTTGGCGTTAAGGTGGGGGTGCTGCCTGACCTGCACGAAAGCAGGCGAGTCAGCCCACGCTGCTGTCCCATAGAGGATGCCTCACTGGAATCCCAGACCTCTACGGTCCCCCACAACGACAGCCATCTCATGTCGGGGCACTGGGGAAGCCACGGGGCTCCCTACAGAAAGCTGCCTGCCCTCTCCAACTCCCCACAGGACAGGGAGCTCCTTGCCTCTCTGAGAGACCCGGATTTGCTTGCCTCAAAGGGCCACATCTTCACTAAGCCGGGGCTGAACTCCATGGACATTAACGATGGCCCTGGGGCTGCCTCACTTCAACAGCAGTCCTTTGTGCAGGCCACAGAGGTGCTGATGGATGGCAGGCAGGCCCGGTTGGAATGGACCAGAGGAGAGGAGGTCCAGGGCCAGCAGGACCACCATCTGAGCTTTCCCTATGACCTCAGTGATGAGTTGGACACTGACCTCCCAGATGGCACCCTACATCCTGCAGACCCTTGCCCGTCCCCGCTCCCTCTACCCCCCTCCGAGGACTGCTCCTTTAAGGATTCATCCAGCGAGAGCTCCTCGATGTGCATCAGCCTGAGCGAGACCCACTCTGAGGGTGGCTCCCCGCCTCCCCCGTCAGCCAACGGGGATTTGGGGGTAGTTCTGCGGCCTAAGAAGGGGCTGAAGAAACCGGACCGAGTGCCCTCCATCTACAAGCTCAAACTGCGTCCCAAAATCCGGCCCCGCACCGAAAACCGACCCGAGAACAGCCCCTCCCGCATCCCTACACCCGTTAGCTACAGGGAGCAGCAGAAGAGTGCCAGCAACACCCCACCCCACTCTCCCCAAACTAACGGGCGCCTCAGGTCTCGGAAAGACCTGCACCGGGGTCTCGCTGGGCTTCTAAATCCCCGTGCGCCATCCCCTGGCACAGGTCAAAGGGACGGCTGCTCATCTGTGGAGTCTGGCAGCCTGGATGACGAGGCCTGGATGTAGCAGGTGTGGATGGTGATTATGGGATTACTAACTGCTTTTCAGGGTCTGCTCCCTTCCATGGTTTCATTTTCTCCACCTCTTTTATAATGAAGAACAGACATGCACCATGAGCAATTCATAGCAAGACTGGAATGATCATTGCAGAAGACCACAGAATCTAATTACCAAGAGGAACTGTAGGAGGAACAAAGAGGCTGTGACACCCTCACCCACCCCCAACTTTTTTTTTTTTTTTTTTTTTTAAGAACACAGCGAAAGAAACTGAAGACAAGGGCTAAAGACTGTTCTGAATGGGGTCTTCCACTTCTAATCCAACAGCCTTTTATTCTGATATATGAGAACCTGTCCTGTTCCTCTTTGCACTCCAAACCTAACTAATTTATTACCAAAGGACTACATTTATCAGTTTACGTTCCGTGCATAAAAGGATCATGTTTGAGTTGTTTTAATATGAATGGGCGAGGAGAAGTCAACAATCAAACAGAGACTCGATTTCCATTGGGTTAAATACAAGCAGTGTCTGTGTTCTTTACAGAGAGAGAGGGGAAGAGTATCCATACTGCTGCCAACACTACAGAGGACTAGGACCTACCAGGAGCACTGACCCCACAGCGGAGAATTCTGCTGTTCTGTGGAGAGGTTGTTCATTCAAAACTACACGCACAGCTGGCAGCTCCACCTTCTCTCGGCTGCTATGGGTTAAACAAAACCCGCACGTTAGCGGTGATTCGATTGATCTTGTCATCTCTGTGAAGTTGCAGTCATTGCGGATTGTACGTTTGATTTTTAATTGACTGAGAGGTTACACAAAAGACTGGTAGCTATCGTAATCCATTATGGTCAATGCAAGGGTTGGAAGAGTTGTTCGCTACAACAGCCCCAGTCTGTAGCAATCTGCATTGTGAGAGGTTTCATCTGTAATTGTTAAATGTTCTGAACTCTGACAAGTCTTATGAGACACCAGGTCATTCCCACAACGAAACTGGTCTAAATATTACTGCTCTGATGTCCCCTGTTTCTAGTCAAATCCTAGCAGTCTGATCTCATTTGCGTATTGTATTGTGTGTAAGACCGTTATTTGATTTTTGTCGTGTTCTCGTGTGTGTGTGTGTGTGTCGATTAGAAAGTTTTAAAATTGTGTTTAAAAAAAACAAAAAACGTTTTCCCCTATTTTATTGCTTGTTTTAAAAGGTCACTGCAGCCAATACCTTATAATTGTACACATGTAACTGGTGGTTTAAATGGTGGGAACTTCTAATTATAAACACTGAAAAGAGTCCCAGCAAGTAGTTGAACACTCGGTCTTGGTGATTCAAGTGTCTCTTACCAGGGAGTTAATGCACATATTATTTTTAAATATGTATATATTGTGTATATTACGATTATAAAATATATGTATATTTGCCCTGTGTTTCAAAGTGTTAACGCTGCCTTAGCTATGCAATACTGCTGTGAACAATGATGCCTTGGCTATTGCCCTTGCCTTAATATATGTATGTGTGTGTGTGTGTGTGTGTGTGTGTGTGTGTGTGTGTGTGTGTGAGAGAGAATGCTAGTGCACTCAAACCTGCTTATGGACACTACTTGCAAGCTTTAGTACAGTTGCTGGAGAATGCAAGTGCCCTTGTACACCTGAGCTCAGAATGGCGGTTGCACGTGACGACGCCTATGAACTACACATGGTTTAATACTTCAACTACCAGTACAACCAGTTTACTTGAAAGAGCACTAAATGATTGGAATGCTGTAAGCAACCCAGAGTATACAGAATGGAGTAATTGTAGCAAGGTCATGGATATTGCACGCAGTACTTTTGGATTAGAGATGCAGGATGTCAAGATAAAGGCCAAAATAAGAAAAACATTACTCACAGTCAACTTATTGTCTGCACATGGCTCTAATTAACCGCAAACTTTTTAAAGTACTTGATTAAAACCATAGTACCTTTGTTGGTTCCAGTGGTAACAATCATGCCTCTCATTACAATACAGTTGTGGCTTTACACTGACATCTAGTGGCAACTAAGGGACTTTGGTCTAAAGGTTTTCAAATTATTATTTTTTTTTAATTGGCTTCTTGCCGGCACATAATACTAACGTTTTTTTTGTTAGTTTTTTTTTAAAACCAGAATTGTCAGTCTTTTGTTAGAACAATGGAAGCAAATGTAACCTACAATGATTGATACATAAACCGATTTAAGCGAGTGGTCTTACTACAGACTAGGGACATGTGAAATGGAATAGATATCTTCAGTCAACTGGCATTGTGCTGAACATCTTCATGCATTCTTTCCAGAATGTCCACATTGTCAGATCTTTCTTTATGATGTCATCAATATCAGAGGTGGTCCGCATTGCGCTTCTTTTAAAGGATTTGAGAACTTTAGGAGTTCTCAGAGTAAATGCTCAGTAAGTTTGCTGCCATAACAGTTTGCAAGGGAACCTCCTCAGTGAAAAAATTCAGGGTTTTTGCTTTAAATGCCTGTTAAATTAATGACTTTTTGTTTTATTTGTTGGGTCTGATGTTAATCAAAGGAAATGCAGGTGGTTTTATTTATTTATTTATACATTCTAAAATGTATCGGTCTTACATCACTGCTGTGGCTCAAATGAGTTGGAGGTGTCCAGATTGAATGTTATTAATTACTCTTATGCTTCAGCATGTACTGGGTACAGGAGCTCGTGTACTAGATGAGATCCTCATTTTAGTTTAGTTTCTTTTGTTTTGTAAGACCTAGACTCTAACATAGCCAATGCACTTTGTGTCTATATTCAAGTTTTGGCTGTGGTACATATACAAATATGACTTTGGATTTTATTCTCATGTGTTTTAATGTCTTGAGGACTTTCTTTTTATTATTTGCTTTCAAACTGGACCCGATGCTCATATTTTCTGTCAATCCATCAATCTTTTTTCCCTCACAAGATTGTGTTTATCTTCTAAATGTACTTCACACACTTGCTTCCGCACACTTGCTCCCGCACACCTTAACTAGCCCCACATATCCTTCCAGTCTTTTTATGTTACTGGGTTGTCCTTGGCCTACTTGGGTCATGCTGGATGTTATATCTCTGTTAAACATTGACACCCTGTTTTTAATGCTCAGAAACACACTGGGGTGTTGACCAGTCTCTCACCCTGGGCTTCCTTTTCCTTGTATCTGTATTTATTTAATATGGTCTTGATATTTATTTATTTTTCATTTTAATTTTTAGTCTTTAATTTGTGAGAGGATTTACATTATCGTAAAACAATTTCTGCATATTGTTCATCCTGCCAAATGCAAATGATGCCCAAAAACATTCCATTTAATTTGGTACTTTATTGAAAATAATTTTATCACCTCCACAGTGTATTTTGCATGTGCTTTGTCTTAGGGTCCAATATTACTCTTGTTTAACATTTTGTTCTCCATCTAAACGTGTGTGGGTATAGCAAGTAAAGGAAGCTCCCAGTACTTTACATGTGAGTGTCCGTTTAAATTAACCTTACTTTTAATATCCGTTTGGTGATCATCTACTCTAGACTGAACGTATATTGAAGTAATGCATTTAGGGATACTCTAACATTGTAAAATGTGTTTGTTAAATGGCAATATGGGAAGACCACGATTTGAAATTTAATTGCCTTTGTTCTTGTAATAAATGTTTTTTTCTTTATTTTAATGCTGTGGAGTTGTTATTCTAAAACAAGTCATTAGTTTCTCTAAGTGATACCAAAAACTGGTTTGGGTTTGTTAGTATGTAAATGTTCGTTTTAATTGTGTGGGCATGGGTTGGGACTTTCCAACATTAAATCGAGTAAGTCGAGTCCTCTGGAGTGCGATTTTGGATCCATTTAATGTTAATAAAGATAAACTTGCAGGATGCTAATTGGACGGTGGTAGTTAAAAGAATGTTTGCAATTAAAATCCAATTAAATTAAAATCGTCGTTTACAAATACAAATACATTTTCACCATTTATACACTACTAACCTTTCTCACGGAACAATCCAGATATCTGCCTGTACGCACAAAAAGAATGAAACATATGTTTATACTTTACATTTGTTAGTTGTAAAAAAAATACTCCTATTGTTTATAGCATTAGGAGGTACAGGGGTTATGTGGAAAAACAAAAAACAAAAAGGCCATCATCACACTGACATTCCTTCCGCCGTTCTCTTATCTTTTTCTTGTGGTCTGTTTGATCTGTAAACTTTTTTTTAAAACAATTCACTTTTAGCGAAATTAATCGGCAAGCATCAGTTTCACCATAAATGTGTACATTGCTTTTTAAAATGAATTCGCATTAAATTATATAGCGATAAACAATTGTAAAAACAAATGCTAAATATATTGCAAAGTATTTACTAAATCAGACAGCACTGCTTGACCTATAATTCCAACCTGCCACATACTGTATTACAACTTCCACACCTGTACGACACCTGCGTAGTTAATTCAAATACAATTTTCGGATATTCAGTTTTCGAATAACTAAAACTTTTTAATAAATAAGAGTACAACCGTTTGACAAAATAATATTCGAAAGAGATTATTTACACCAGATAGACACCTATCTACAGATATGTGCTAAGTATCAGCAGCGATGTGTCTTCTTTACAACTGAATTTATTAGCAGTCAGACGTCCGAACACGGAGCGCTGCTCGAAATAAAGTATCGGGTTTATATTCTCTTCTATCCGTCAATTCTGTGGAACAGCGAAATAGGTAAATCCCCCACAAGAAAAGTACAAATACCTAACACCGTTTATCAATGCCACGTCAATTGTATTTGTTCAGAACTGTCTCTTTAACGCGGAAGCTTAGCCGGAAGTTAGGATCAGATGATGATAGGTTTAGTGGGAGGGAACAAAGGCCGTTCTGTACACACATCCTTATTCATTTCTGATACGGTAATGTCGATTTTTTTAATTCATTGCGATTTCTGCATTGCTCTACATTATAGAAGTTGATTGATTATACATGTCAGTGTTGTTTGAAAAGTAAACTGTTCGATTGTGTCGCATAAGGGATACAATGTATGTTTGTGCGTTTAGTGTTGGCCAGAGAAGGTCACGTCTCCGAGCATAGCTAGCTAACAAGCTACGTTTTCGTGATTAAGTAACTAGCCAGTTTCAGTATACTAGACGAGTTCATTCATTAGCCCGTTGGCTACTTACCCGCGATTGCTTTGTAAAGAGGCGGTAGCTACGTAGAAAAGTCACAAAACGTGAAACGATCTTTTTATGTTGATTTAACTAGTTGACCAACGTAAGCTCGCGGTGTTTACTAGTGTTCAGTTGGTCATGTAACAAACATTCTTGTTCCCTTTTCTTGGATTTTTATAACAACAGTTGGACTGTATTTGACAACCTTAAAGATTCTTACTGTTTATGTAACCAGTGAAAGTATTGAATCAATGCAAAAAGTTATATTCCAGAATTTTGGTTGAACGATGGCAAACTCAATGCAGCGGTGGTGTGAAAAAAGACACTTAGCCACATGAAGATGTTGTAGGTAGTTTGTTAACTTGATACGTTGGGTAGTTTTAATGATCCTGTTCTAAAAACTAAACGTTTATACTTCCCGTTGACATTCGGAATATTTTTATTTTAAAAACTTCAAAGTGTTAATGTTCTTTGAGGATTCACCCAGTGGTTGGATACCCGTTGTAATTGCTTTAAATATTTTCTTATTGGCGTTTTGGGGTAGTTTCAGGTGGGTTAGCTGCGCCGCATATCTTGTACGTTTTGGTGGTGTCACTGGGCAGTGAACGAGGAAATGTTTATAGATGTATCAACACTTACTCCTAACAACTTTTAATGCATGTATGGAAATGTTTGCGGTCTAAACGGCTTATGCCATCATGATCTCAACCAGCATCTTCTCGACAAGTTTGTGATATTTGTTTGTGTTTTAGAAGTGAGAAGTTTAAGAGGTGATAGATCAAGTATAGAATTATGTAATATTGTTTACTGCCAGGCCGGAGACCGAGGTCAAGTGAACTCGGAGATTGAGTTAAGCAGTTCGATTGGATGTGTGTTTGCCAAGGTTTTTTTATTATTATTATTTTGCTTGTCTGAGGCTTTCGTTTTTGCTGTGTCTCTCTTTTTGCCATTATCTCTTGAAAACAGCAGGCTCTTCAAAGTGATGGATACACGTTTCCTGATGTTTTTCAGGCACTGCATTTCTACAATTTCCTGTCTCTTCAGCAGAATGTGTTGTCTCTCGCCTTAGTGCCTTAACTTTCTTATTTTGTCTTGCAGGGAAAGGGTCGCATCACAGCCAAGATGACGGACTCCAAGTATTTCACCACTACCAAGAAAGGTCTGGTTCAGACTGTAGACAGAATGCCTAAGCTTTGCACTTTTCAAAGAGTGGACTACTTTGTAAATTTAACAAAACAAATGCTTTTATTATCCTCTGGCTTCAGAAGAATACGGTTAGAAAAAAGGGGTCTTGTTTAAAAAGAGGACACTTTTTGTGTCTGAGTTTTATGTGTACAAGCTAAATTAATCAGCATTGTTGTTGAAGTGGGTTTAGTTCTCAGCGTTTCTTCAGTGTATTTACTGGCGGTGGGTGGAGCTGATCTGAAGCAGAGCAGGAATAGAACAGTTGAAGTCTGTTTGATGGGATAACAGGTCCTTGGTAATTATTTTAGTCTAATCTTCTTTCTCTTGGCCTCTGTGTCCTCTACTAATATTTAGTCTCAGAATAGAGGTGATGTTATTAAATTTAATTAGGATAGTCTTTCTTTAAGAAATGTCACTGGGCACCTATATGTTTATGTGATGCCTGATTGTTCTTTCAACAGATGGTTCTCTGTGAGAGGTGTTTTCTGTGTGTTTGCCTGCTTGCTGGTCTTTTGTGCGTGTCCATGTGATTAGTCAATTTTCCATCTGATGTTTTCTGTTCCGACTAAAGCCAACCTATAATCGGGTATTAAAATGGATAAATATTTGTAGACTTGTCTGTTTAGGCCCAGCAGAAATGAGGATTTAAATTCCTACTGGGCAAGTCAAACAATGCGGTTTGCCTATGGAGCCAAATAAGGCTCAAAAATTGTTTATCTGCCCTGCCAGTAGTATTGATTCTCATTGCTAAGTTTGTGCATTATAGCTGGCTAATGAGCTACTATCAATGATGTAGTCAGTCACGTATTTCATATCTGGCTAGAAGCGAACGTAGTGCTATATAGGGCTCCATTAGTAAGGCAAGATTTTCAGTGGACTAATTAAAATTAATTGTTGTGTTTGGGGTCAAAAGGTGGAGGTTTGGGGTTTTTCAGATTTCCGTTTGAGAAGAAAAAGGATAGTAAAGAAAAGCCTGGGTAATAAGAATGAAGAGGAAATATGACCAGAACAAGATTGCATATACATTTGAATTCCTTTTAGTGTTATTAGCTAACCTAGATACCTGATCTTAGTAACTTTAACCTCATGGCTAATGCTGGTCCATATTTAGGAAGTTATTTTTTAGAAGGCGTTAACATCTTTAGATAAATTAGCTAATTTGTAGATGGCCATTCACACGTGTCAATGTTGCTCCCCAACATGAACTTGCATAGCTTAGCCTCAATGTTTTCTTGAGGTTAAACTGAGTTTCTCATTGCATGGCCTTCTGTCTAGAGTTTTTAATAAGAAGTATGCCAGTTAATAAGTTAACAAGAGATACTTGTACTGTGAGTAAAAAAAAAAATTTGAATGACCATTTAGCAGACATTTAAAAAACCATATTACAGACTGACAGCACTCATTGGAGGCAGAATATCTGGCAGATACTTGACAACCTAGTCAGTTTCATGCCATTCGTATGGCAACAAAAAGCACACCCATGCTCCTGGACGGTTTTGCTTATTGTTGAAAGTAAAAAAAAAAAAAAATTAGTCGTTAGTATATCTATCTATAACTTACCTAGCCAGCTAAACCAGTTGCTAAAAGAAACTAGAATAACGCCAGCTAATTTGATTGGCATCCTTTCAGCTAAATAGAGGTCATGTTCAAAGCAAAAAAGGTACGTAGAACAAATTTATTCTTTTAGTTATAAAGCATTGCATTCGTGGTCAAATGTATTTGGGGTGGAAAAAAACTAATGATCCGGGATTTTTTGGTCATAATTGAACTTTTTCATTTATATCAAAATTTAACTTTCATGTCATTTATATCACACGTAAAGCCGACTTTTTATAGTACTTCAGGATTCTACCCCTTGATGCAGTTGGATGTTCACTAAAGCAATTGGGTTATGTGCTTCTCCAAATGGTACGACAGTAGTTCCCCTGCGGCACATGAACTTGTGTGCCTTTATCGCCTGCCTGTCCGTGAATGGCCAGACATTCCACTCCTATACCCGATTAGTTAATATCAGTCTCTTTGTGTCTCTCTCTTTTTGCAGGAGAGATTTTTGAACTGAAAGCAGAGCTGAACAGTGACAAGAAGGAGAAGAAGAAGGAGGCGGTGAAGAAGGTTATTGCCTCCATGACGGTGGGCAAGGATGTGAGGTACGGGTGGGTGTGGCTGAAGTGCCGACTGGGCGATGGAGACCTGTAGTGTTGGATAAGGAAGAACGTCATGCTGCTGACAATGCCGTCGGTGTTCTTCTGACGGCTCCCTTCCACCCCTCTGCTCCCAAGTGCCCTGTTCCCAGATGTGGTGAACTGCATGCAGACTGACAATCTGGAGCTAAAGAAACTGGTCTACCTGTACCTGATGAACTACGCCAAGAGCCAGCCTGACATGGCTATCATGGCCGTCAACACCTTTGTCAAGGTAAGGGCTTCTTCGCATCCGTACAGAAACGAGGTTGGTTCTATAATAATTGTAATGTCACTGGCAGTAATGTCAGTAAATTGAATTGAGTTCTAATACGGAAGATGTTAATCTTAAGCGGGTTTGAAAAGCGGTCGCACTAGCGTGCTGAAGTTGACCTGACCCAACCCGCCAGGATTGCGAGGACCCGAACCCCTTAATTCGGGCTCTGGCGGTGCGCACCATGGGCTGCATCCGTGTGGACAAGATCACGGAGTACCTGTGTGAGCCGCTGCGTAAGTGCCTGAAGGACGAGGACCCCTACGTGAGGAAGACGGCCGCCGTGTGCGTGGCCAAGCTGCATGACATCAACGCCCAGCTGGTGGAGGACCAGGGCTTCCTCGACACGCTCAAGGACCTCATTTCTGACTCCAACCCCATGGTGAGAGCCCCTGGGCAGACGTGGCTCTGTTCTGCCGGGGAAAGTGTGCTGTGATGGGGTGGCTGCTACTTTCATCTCTAGGTTTAGGGGTCATAAACATATTCAGACTCAGAATAAAGTAATGGTAATTTTAGATCATGCATAGACTTTTGCGAAGTACCACTTTCACTTATACTGTATAGTTATACTATAGTGTAACTATGCCATTAGACAATTTATTTACTATTTAAATAGTGATCTTATAATTTCTGCTATTAGGTATGTTTTCTGGCCTCCTTGTATGTGTAATTTCCTGTCTAAATATTTCACTGTCCGTCTGCCCTTCCTCATTCCTCACTCGCTAATTGGCCTTCTTCCAGGTGGTTGCCAACGCCGTGGCAGCTCTCTCTGAGATTGCAGAGTCTCACCCAAACAGCAACCTGCTGGACCTTAATCCTCAGTCAATCAACAAGCTGCTGACCGCCCTCAACGAATGCACAGAGTGGGGCCAAATTTTCATATTAGACTGCTTGGCGAACTATACGCCCCGGGACGACCGCGAATCCCAGAGGTCAGCTAGCGG
Source organism: Hiodon alosoides (assembly GCA_025775065.1). Lineage (NCBI taxonomy): Eukaryota > Metazoa > Chordata > Actinopteri > Hiodontiformes > Hiodontidae > Hiodon > Hiodon alosoides. The sequence continues at coordinate 738,794 of JAOYSI010000024.1, read as the reverse complement.
TCTGTCTGTTCTCTGTCCCGCTGTCTTTCGTATTATAGCTGAGGATGGTTGTTTATTATGACGGAGTGTTTAATCGAGCTAAGTCTTACATTGCGCATTTGTTCGCCCTATTCCCAGTATCTGTGAGCGGGTCACACCTCGTCTCTCCCACGCCAACTCTGCTGTGGTGCTGTCGGCGGTGAAGGTGCTGATGAAGTTCATGGAGATGTTGCCGAAGGATCTGGACTACTACGGCACGCTGCTGAAGAAGCTGGCGCCGCCCCTGGTGACGCTGCTGTCCGCCGAGCCGGAGCTGCAGTACGTGGCGCTGAGGAACATCAACCTCATCGTACAGAAGCGGTACGCTCCTTTTAGAAGTCTGGTACTACCCAATGACCCTTTAAGCTCTTCGGGATTCCTGTTAAAATGATCTTTTTATACACATTTTTTCCTTGGGCGCAATCGAGCACTGTTAATAACCAGTGTAGTTCCTCTGCGGCAAAATGTCTGCCATCTGGTTAAAGAACCACCCGAGTTGGCCGGATGACTTTGTTTTCTCTACCTTTGGGAACCCCTCTTTCTTCTGCAGCCCAGAGATCTTGAAGCATGAGATGAAGGTATTCTTCGTGAAATACAATGACCCCATCTACGTCAAGCTGGAGAAGCTGGACATCATGATCCGGCTGGCCTCACAGGCTAACATTGCCCAGGTGATCCTGTTCTCCTGCGGTCTGACCGTGACGCATCAAAACCCCCAATGGTCTCTCTGATTAGAGTGAGATTGGCAACCAATGCTAGGAAACATGGATCATCTTTGTATATCTGTTCCTTTGAACTAACTTATTATGTAAATGTCGTAGACTTCACTTGAACGCTTAGTTGAGCACTGGGGGGTGCTTTGACTTTGCAATCATGGTAAAGCTGAAATCATCCTCTGAAATATTAATGCTGTTCAAACCAAATCAGTCAACTTAATGTTTTCGATGAA
>JAOYSI010000024.1:718358-737727 GCA_025775065.1 Hiodon alosoides | reverse complement strand
CATGGTAAAGCTGAAATCATCCTCTGAAATATTAATGCTGTTCAAACCAAATCAGTCAACTTAATGTTTTCGATGAACCTAGGATTTTCATATACATAAATTATGTAAAAGGGAAAATTTAGATCGTTTTTGTAGCGCATTCCATGAAAAGTGATTCTTGGAATCGGCCTTTGTTGGCTAGAAAGAAATGTGGGAAATATCTGATGAACTGCGATAAGCCACAGAAGTTTCCTACGCTTTCCTCCGTTCTGTGTCCTGTTCTGCCTGAGTGACCGTGACCCGCTACTGTGGACCCCTTCCTCCTGCTGACTGATGCACTGTGCATTCTGTTTCCAGGTTCTGGCAGAGCTGAAGGAGTATGCCACAGAGGTGGACGTGGACTTTGTGCGCAAGGCGGTCCGCGCCATCGGCCGCTGTGCCATCAAAGTGGAGGTGAAAGGATTGGGGGACTGCGGGTTGAGCATCAAGCTGTTGACCGTAGGATTAGGTGTGGGAGGCTCCTGGGGGAAATCCGACTCTTTCAGTAGGTTAATTCTGTCACCCCTGCCCCTAGTCTCTTTACTGCGGTATTCATAATGGAGATGGATTTGCAAGTGTCACACTGTTTGACTGAAGTTCCCACCTGTATACATGCTAGCAATCTGCAGAGCGCTGTGTCAGCACCCTGCTGGACCTCATCCAAACCAAGGTCAACTATGTGGTGCAGGAGGCCATTGTGGTCATCAAGGACATCTTTCGCAAGTACCCAAACAAGTAGGTGACCGTTGCATACTGTGTGTCAGGGTTGTGTCAGTACCCTAATAAACGGGCGGACTTGGCGCTGTAGCGTAATAATTAGATTCAGTGTGAAACTGGATTCTGGGACAGAAACCTAAGGATAGTGATGTGGTCTTATCGGGGGGGCGGTGCACCTCTAGACATTCAAACGCCTGACGTAGCTCATTGACAAAACCATGCGGCGCTCTACGCAGTGGGCGAAGACACCGGCATCGTACCCATTTCTGCTTTGTTTACACACATTGGTATGCTAACTGCATTCAACGCCTACTCCCGCTCATCAGAATCTGATTGGGCTTATTGTTTGCTGTAACACGGAGCCCTTAGGAAGAGGTGCCGGGAACTAAAGGGGTTGTTAACAAACATTCACCAAAATGTTTATGCTTTTCTGTCAGGTGGATGTTGTGAAGGTAGACCCAGTGTTTCTCAGTTGATCCTTTTTGGTTACTTTACAAAGGTCCAGACTTGAATGTTAGGCATATAAGTGACCAGGGCTAGCCCTTTCAGTAGTGGCTAACCAGTATATTTCTTAATATTAGTATTAAAATAGCTCTGCTGTGGCTCCGGTCAATCTACTTTTTGGCATTGTTTACTGTGAATTTAGTCAACATCCGTGGCCTTTTACTTATCGATTTGTGCATTTTGTACAATCCCAACAGATTCTAGTGTTTATCCTATAACCCACGCATGTTACGGTTTACATTTACTGGAGATCAATATAAAAGGGGGATTCTGTTCTTCTGTAAAATGAATGAGTTCAGCTCGAGGCTATAGTGTAGGCTCCCCACTAAGGTTAGTCTTTTATCCTCTTCTGATCTCTGATCTGGCCATATTCTCCATGTAGGTTCCTGACTGTGCGCTAAGGCTTACCGCTAATGATGTGAACTAAGCATCTGGAAATGTCTATTGCTTCCACTGTGCTCTCTGTGTGGGGGTGGGGGGAACCTAATTAGTTTTTTGTGGGTGTTTTATTTTTTCTCCGAATAAAGGCTTTTTCACCATGTAGAAAATTATGTCAAAAAATGCAAATGTGTAAACGGCAAAAATTTCTATAGAGGGGGCAATGGTGAAGTGCAGGCATGTGCAGTGGATTAAGATGAATGCATGGCAGGTACGAGAGCGTTATCGCCACGCTGTGCGAGAACCTGGATTCCCTGGACGAGCCCGAGGCGCGCGCTGCCATGATCTGGATCGTGGGCGAGTATGCCGAGCGCATCGACAACGCCGACGAGCTGCTGGAGAGCTTTCTGGAGGGCTTCCACGACGAGAGCACGCAGGTCTGACGCGCAAAGTGTCCGTGAACGTCAGACCCACTCACACCAAAGCAAGACCGTGGCTCGTTTTATCCCTGATAAATCCCCGACACCCTAACGTTACCTTTTGGGCTTTGTTTGTAAAGGTCCAGCTGCAGCTCCTGACGGCCATAGTGAAGCTCTTCCTGAAGAAGCCCACAGAGACCCAGGAGCTGGTGCAGCAGGTGCTCAGTCTGGCTACGCAGGTGAGAACAGTGTCCTGCAGCTGTGGCTTTCTGCTCAGGAAGGATCTCTATGGCTAACAGTCAGGTATCTATACCCAGTAGAACCTGGCAAAAAAAAATTACTTTGTGAACCGATTTTCTCAATGTAATCAATAATCATGTTGTGGTTTGATACGTTTTTAACTGAATATATGGTTAATATCTGAAAGTCTGTCATTAAATAAATGACCGTGGAAGATTTGGCATCATATAATTAGAGGAGAGTGTGGCCGAAAATAGCCCTGTTTCTCTGTGTTCTTGCTACAGCTTTTCCAAAAACAGCCGTCTATTGGCAAAATGCTTTAGATCTCAGCAGGAACGTTCGTTTTTGTCCCCATTACCGCTCCAAGTGCATTAGCAAGACGCCCTTTAATGACCTTGTCTGTCAATGCGTTAATTTTCTTCCTATCATACGCATTCTTCTCAAGCAATGGCTCTTTTAATGATTTGCCTGCCTGGGAGTAATTGGAAAATTATGTTTTGCTCCCGTTCCTCTCTAAGAGCTGCAATGAAGGTACCCTATTCTCCTGCCGTGTCCTGAGATCGGATTTCGTTCCCCGGGTTGTGAGGTGTCAAACATCAGTCCACTGGGCTACCTGTCCTTTTAACTGGGTCACCATTTGGGTTCCAAACGTAAATTGAGTGGTGACTTGGGTGGAAAAACCTAGCAGTCTGTGAGGACTGGTTTGACCACCCCACTGTAAACCTCCTTGATAGATGGTTTTCTCTAAGCAGTTTAATGCAGTGCTTATGTGTGTTGCGCTCCTCCTGATGAGGACATTTTTCTTTGTTGCTAAATGTCCAGATGCTGATTTATATCTCCTGTTTGTAATACCATGTTTTTCTTTATAATTAAAGGCAGTCATTTTATTGCTAGTCATTTAGGAATTGCTGCAGCACATTAAAACTTTTTAAATTAATTTGACAGTAAGATATGTTCTGAAACCAAAGTAATTAACTTTGACAATAAGTGGCAGGAGGTTTCAGACGCTGCCAGTATGGGCAGGATAAATACATTAGTTTTTTTTTTGTTTTTTCTTCCTTTTATTATGTTTTGGTCTGCTTTATTTTCTCTTTGTATGCATGAGTGCAAAGTGATGAATGGATAACTGATACTTGTATATGTAAGTCAATGAATGTGGTCGCCATCCCTTCCCCTTGTTTTGTTTCTCTCTCTCTGTGCTCAGGATTCGGACAATCCTGACCTGCGGGACCGTGGCTACATCTATTGGCGCCTGCTGTCCACTGACCCGGTGGCCGCCAAGGAGGTGGTGCTGGCGGAGAAGCCTCTGATCTCTGAGGAAACGGACCTGATCGAGCCCACCCTGCTGGAGGAGCTCATCTGCCACATCGGCACGCTGGCGTCGGTCTACCACAAGCCCCCCAGCGCTTTCGTGGAGGGCAGCCGTGGCGTACAGCACAAGAGGCTCACTCCCAGATCCGGCTCGTGAGTGTAGCCCTTATCTCATTGCCTTTAATTTAGTCGGTGTCTTCAGTGCCTTCTGCTTGGAGATGCTATGATTAAATTAGATTAGAACGTGCTGACGGTCTTCTACGTCCGGTCGTCTTCTCATTGGCTCCATTGTTGCGTTATCTGTGTGTTTTTGTCTCCCCCAGAGGCGAGAGCCCTGAGAGCCCTGAGACAGCCCAGCCTGCTGGTGGAGCCATTTCAGAGGCTGCCCCTGCTGTCATCCCGTCCCAGGGCGACCTCCTGGGGGACCTGCTCAACCTGGACCTGGGCCCACCCACCTCAGGGGGCACTCCTGCCCCCACCTCTGCAATGCAGATGGGTGCCATGGACCTTCTGGGTGGTGGCCTGGACAGCCTGGTACGTGCTGCCGTCATGCTAATGCTACGGTAATGTGTCGCTGACTACACCGTTGCAGAACAGCCCAGAGCTGGCACAGCTCCTTGGCTATGGAGGTTGTTATTGTTGGGATCCCCTGTGAGCTCCCAGTTTCTCATGGTAATGGTTTTACCCTCTTTTTTTTCACATCCCTGTGTGTTTTTTCTTCTTTCTTCTCTTTTCTATTTGCACCTCAACACCTGCAGATGGGGGATGAATCTGAACCGGTAATTACTCAAAGGATGGAGTCCTAGACTTGTATTATTTTTAATGTAGCGTAGTTCATTGTAAACTCCATCATTTCTGCTTGTCTGCGTGTTCAATAACTTTACATTCTTTCTCGTGTAACATTTACATTCCACAATGTAAGTTCATCGTGTATATGTCGATGTCAGTTTTAGTAAATCCGCCAAGCATACTGGCCCGTCATTGCACTATATTTACCCATCATACTTGATCATCGCAATCATTGGACGGGATTTAAATCTTCCGTTTCTTTGTTTCATCTTTCGCTGGATTATACTTGCCCACCATCAGCACAGTATACCATCACGAATGGAGGCTCAGTCACCACAGGTATCAATGGTTGAAAACCAGTGGTTGTAGATTCATGCTGGAACCATGTTGTTGAGAGGCAGGTTTTAAACACCCACAGACGTTCTTTGAATTTACCATGAAAAAAATGTTCAAATGTTTTTATTTATTTAATAGTAGTTCTATATTAATCCTGCATGACTTCTCTTGCACTGGAGGCCTGGAGAAAACCATTTTAGATGTAGATAGGCTGGCCCCTGTAAATCTGTCCTTTATCTCATTATCTTTTAATGGAGAAAAAGATTGGTCTGTCGATGTCAGCTGTGCTGTATTCCTCCACACACACACACAGCGTGCTTCTTAGTGGTAGGCTGGCATCTCCCTGCTCCTGGGCTCACAGCTCATACTGTCCCAGTCACCCGTAGTCCTCGTCTACACGCTTGTTCCTCTTACTTTCTGCCATCTTGCTCTTGCCCTCATTCAATGTCACGCCTCGAAGCTTGACAACTGAGAAACATGAACCACGGAATAATGTTCTATTTGACGTTTGTCTGTTTACAGCTGGGAGGAGATATTGGTGGAAGCCCAGCAGTAAGTTGGATTGTCTATACTGGCTTGCTTTATTTATTCACTTTATATAAAACTTGTCACGTATTACTTTTTTTTTTTAAACCATTGACACGTCGCTCACTTCATGCCTGTCACCCCTTTCCTTCTCTTCAGATGGGGGCTGGCTTTGGGGGTCCTCCTGCAGTCATGCCCACGTCTCTCAACGCACCCGTTGGAGGCGGGCTTGGCGACTTGTTTGACCTTGGTGGAGGAGTGGGCATGCCGAGTGGGGCCTACGTTGTTCCAAAATCCGTGAGTCGAGAGATCATTACCCTCATTTATGTTCCCTCATCGGTAGATTAGACTGTAGACATAAGTGTGAAGGCAATAACTAAATCAATCGATGGACAAAAGTGCCAACAGTTAAAATAAGAAGTGTCTATACACATACAGAGCTGTGGATATAGGCACCAACAGCCCTAAAGCCCGTTTGTCTTACACAGGTATGGTTGCCGGCAATGAAGGCCAAGGGCCTGGAAATCTCTGGCACCTTCGCCAGACGTGGTGGGGTGATTCAGATGGAGCTATCCCTCACCAACAAGGCCATGAGCGTCATGACGGACTTTGCCATCCAATTCAACAGAAACAGGTGGGCCGACCTGAGGCTTTGTGCACTGTCGATGGCATGTTTTTGTTTGGTTTTGTTTTTTTAACCCCCGCCCCCAACATCCATTCACTCTATGGTTCTTTTTTTTAACAGTTTTGGACTGGCTCCTGCTGGTCCTCTCCAGGTCCTTACACCTCTCAACCCCAACCAGACAATTGAAGTCAGCCTGCCCCTTAGCACCGTCGGACCTGTGATGAAGATGGAACCACTCAACAATCTGCAGGTTTGTGTCTGTTAACATTTAACTCATATTTTCCTTCATACCTTTGGGTAGTAAATGATCTGTTGGCACGATTACTCTCGTTTGAAGGCTTCTGTTATAGTAGAGCATATTAAAATGTCTTCATGAGTAGAGACTATTGTCACCAGCTGCTGAAGAAGAATTAAATGACTTGGTGTAATCTGGAGGCTGTCTGCAGCAGTCAAGCACTGAAGCCATCTCTTGGATTTGTGATTCTCTGGCCTTTCTTGTGTAAGCCGTTAAGACCCGTGAATGCTCTGGGGTAAATCGCTGGCAGTTCGTTACGCTCCACGCTGTGGAGTGATGTGTTGTCTGCTGATAAGGGACACGGGTATTAAACAAGGGCTGAAAAGCCATCCTCTCAATTTACGGCCGTTGTTCACGGGGAGGTCTTGGGAGGCTAGCGGGCGGTGGCTAGTGGGGCCTGATCATGGTTGTGTGATAATGGCTTTGCGCAGGTCGGCAAGCCCCAGAAAGCCCAGAAGACATGGAAGATGTTTTGGCATGTGTACAATAACAGGGCTGCTGTAGTAGGCAGAAGTGGTTTTGTGGTTCCTCACTGACCAGTTCCCGGTCTCTCCTGCAGCCGTTGAAGGCCCGGCATGTATCAGTGATTTCCGACAGTGTAACATGGCCGTTGTTACAAGCGTAACGGTTGAACTTCCCGGGAGGGCATGCCGAGTTTCCTTTTTTTTTTTTGGTGGGATTTCTGATTATGGGAGTTCCCGGGTTCATAGTGTCCACTCTATTGCGTGTCATGGAAAATATCTAATTGCAGCCACCAAGAGTTTGCCGATTTTAGTTCTTTGTTATATATATTTGGCTGTTTCTGATATCCACACTTTGTGATTTACCTGGGTTTTCTTGGATTTTTTTATTTACTTCACTCGCTTTTGCTTTAGTACATAAATGAACCCAATCCATAGCAGGACGCATTGCAGAGGACTCCAGCTGCCTGCCTTATGAATAATTCACAGGGAGCCTCAATTAGGCGTCTGCCTAACTGGGTTTGGATGGATTTCCTTGCCATTGTATAGCACACCGTGGTCAATGTGCTCTACTCTGGTACATGACTCACTTAGCCTCCTGGTTCTTACTGTGTTTTTATGGGCCTATGAATTTGGAGCCTGACAGATGAGGTCGTATCCCTTGGGCAGCAATAACTACATCCATTTCACCTTCCTTTTTTTTTTTTTTTTTCTTCCACCCAATACAAAATGTTTTAAAGCATTGCAATCGATTTTTGCGGCCTAGTTTCTACAAAGCAATCCGATGGTTTCCCAGAATTCTTTGGTTAACGAAGTTGCAATAATAAATGCCTCCCTCCTTTACTAGTCATCCCAGAAAGGTCTTTTCACCTTTCGTTAAATTGTAAATCTTCTCTCTGATTGCTGTAGACGGGAGGGCCTGTAGACGCCACCCTCTCCCCTTTATCCCAGAACTGGCAGGCACAGAGGAGCTGCATTTGAAGTCATTCAGTTGACATACCATTTCATGTGCATGTTATCAGCACAGCTGGTGGGAACAAAGAGAGAGCTGAGAGAAGAAAGGGGGGGGGGGGCACTCCTTTAGACATTCGCATGCGCCTGTGTTTGCGACTCACTGGTCTCAGCCATTCGTTGTACTCTGGAGATTGATGGGGAGTGGGGTGCAGTCAGTGTTGAGGAGCCTGTGTTGCTAGGGTACACAAAAAACATGGGCACTTTCTCCGGTCCAAGGACCCACTTGTTTACCGTTTATCAAAGCAGCCCGATTGACGCAGGGAGGTCCCAGACGTTGTTGCCTGTTCTTGATGAAACTGTGAAAAACAATGATGCTGCAATTGGTTCCCTCAGGTGGCCGTGAAAAACAACATTGACGTCTTCTACTTCAGCTGCCAGTACCCCATCAGCATCCTGTTTGTGGAGGATGGCAAGATGGGTGAGTGTCTTGGTGCAGAGGGTTGTAGGCACTGATGATGATCAGTAATCAGCGGAGGCCGTTGTGTCGCTGTGGAGATTCGCTGCTCGTATTCCCTCAATGCTGCGAGAATGTTTTCGGTTTGTGCACTTGTCCCGTTCCAACTTGATGGAGCACCCAGCACAATGGCTAGATCCTCACAGGTTTCTGTCTGCAGAGCGTCAGGTGTTTCTGGCCACCTGGAAGGACATTCCCAATGAGAATGAGGCCCAGTTCCAAATTAAGGAATGCCACCTCAATTCAGGTGAGAGAACTGTAGAAATTGGAGAACTTTTTCTGTTTTTTGTTTACCTTACAAATCAATGCTGAGAGTGATGAGTGATATGTGTGCTGCAATTTGAGAATTAGAGGGGGTTGGATATCACCCTAGATTGATGGCTGTCGTAAGAGCAAATCCAGTTTAGCAGAAGCGAGCAAATGGGAAAAAATTTTTCTGGCAGCTGCTTGCAACTGTCAAGTCTATGTGACCGTAAATGGTCATATGGGGGGAAACGTGTTCTCAGCAGAAAAGGAGTCAATGATCTCACCTGCAAGGCCTGCAAAAACGCCCCGGCTACAACAATTGAACCCCACTGTGACTTCACTGCTCCGCTTCTGTGATAGTTTCCACATGCATTGAATCAAATGCTCGTTTACGTGCCTAAAATACCGCTCTAGCCAATTTGAGAATTACTCAGGTTATGGTTTTAGTTTTATTTTAGTTTACGCCTTTCACAGATGCAGCCACCAACAAGCTGCAGAGCAGCAGCATCTTCACTATCGCCAAACGCACTGTGGAGGGCCAGGACATGCTCTACCAGTCCATCAAGCTTACCAATGGCATCTGGGTGCTGGCGGAGCTTCGGGTGCAGACTGGGAACCCTAACTACACGGTGAGGTGATGAGCGGGCCAGAGGTGTCTCTCCCGGCACTCTCTCCGACATGCTCTCACAACGGCGTGTTCAGCTGTAACGTGGCACTGTTGTCTTATCCTGGAGGTGCCCTTGATTTGTCGTCTACTTGTCATGTCATATTAGGTTGCAATTGTCTGCTAATTTTGTCTCCACACCCAGTGTTTATGTCTTGTTGTCTGTGTGTTGCTGTATTTTTGTTTAATTTGTGTTTATTTTTTGTTGTGTCTTCCCCTTTTGCCGTTGACATCATTTGTACAGGATATGGAGGTTAGCCCTTTTCCGCTTTTTTATTTACCCGTTATCACCTTGAGCTACCTTGCCTCCCATATCCCGCCGTTCTCCCTGTCGCATTGTAGTCCCTTTTCACTGCGCTGGCCTCTGCCACAGAGCAGCAGTCCCAATGTACGACATTGACGTAACGCTGTCTGTCCGGCACTGCTGAATGTCTTAAATTTAACATGAGTTCCATTTACACTGCAGGCTTTGTGAAATGCTCTAACAGGATATGATAATGCTTTTATCCATGTGTTAATAGTGAAAATGAACTTCTCCCACACTGCGCTTGGTCACTGAGATAAGACTGCCTGGTCTATTCTAATGTTGCCTAAATCCAAACTTCTTAGGAGAGCTACCTTTTTAAAGAGCTGGTGGGGCAAAAGCCCTGCTGTACCCTGTCCCCATGGCAACTAGGTGACCAATGGCATGTGCTCGTTCACACCCTCTAGAGCAACTGATTGAACGGGTTGCGTTTTAATGTTTCTCTGTCGTGTCATTCGTCAGCTTTCCCTCATCTCCCTCCCATATCTCATCTTTCTTCTCTTCATTAATACATCTCACTTTGTATCATCTACTGCGTTTCCTCCCACTGAACCTCACATCCTAATGTTGGAATGAACTGCTGGTTGTCCTCGTCCTGCTAGTTCTCTACTCGCCTTTCCCCATGTCTGGCATTATCCTCTCTCTCTCTGCAGCCTACTTCTCCCCCTTTCTTAGTTCTCATTAAAACCCACATAAGCCCATTAAGGAAAATGTGCACCACTAATAGAGATGTTCCCTGAAATCGCACACGAACCAGAAGAGTTAGTCAGGCTTATCTGAGCTTTCAGCTGTCCGCTGCTGGTTGAATTTGCCAAGATCCCTGACTGAGGCTTGCTAAACCCAGTGGCTGAAAAGTTTCCTGCTGCCTGCATCGTTAGGTCATCTGCCCTCTGGCCGAATGCCGAGCCCTTGCTGTATATTGTATTGCCGTTTACTGACGGAGGCGTGGAGAATGTGTCGAGCATGTGGGCTACACCTTGTGCCACCTGGGTGCCATCTTGAGTCTAGGTCAGCCGGGACAGCCAGGTCAAGATGCTGCAAAATCGTCTATTACGCTTGCTGATATCTAAAGGGATCTAAAGAGATCTTTTCACGCTGAGTCCCTCAGCAACACTTAACTGATCTCATAGGAGCTCACTTGACATATGTAATGCAGTACAAGTGCAATGTGTTAAAGGTTGCACAGTGCTGTGGCTGAATACATTTTTTTTCTGTCTGAATCACGCTGAAACTCTTGAGCGTTGTCAGATTCTGCAGCAACGCATGGCTGGAAACTTCAAAGGCCAAAAGATATTGAAGGAGCGGGGGAGGAAGGACATGGAGAAAAGGACTTTTTTTTTTTTTTTCTCCTTCAGAGCAGATCAAAGGAATTAAAAGGGGAAATTTACAATGCTAACAAATTCCTTGGTTTCGGTAGACTTAATGCTGGGGTTCTATCTGAGGGTTAAAGGGTTGTCAAGCTCAGAGCTGAACCCGTGATTCCCTGCCCGTTCATCACACCCAAGAGTTATGTTAACGTGACTAAAATGTAACATTCGATAAATGCCACTGATTACACCATAAACTCATTGAAGTCCAGATCTTCCGGAAATCGCTGATTTTGCAGTGCAACGATAGGCGCATGTCAGTATTACCAAGTCACCGCTCTGCTTCCTTTCAGCTCGATGTCCATAATTTCGCACTACACACAGATGCGTTGTTTCCCTTTGTTTGTTTTTCTTCCCCTAATTCAATGTTTCTCGACAATTTTTCATCTAACACTGCAACAGCTTTTTCTTTTTTTTTCACAACTGAGAAACAAGACCGCCGATGCAGCATGCAGTCCAGCTTCTAATGCCGAAATTCACTGTCACTGTGTCTGCTAAATATGTCTAAAAAATGTCTTATTTACCTCTCCCTGTCTCATCTGTCAACAGCTTTCACTGAAGTGCAGAGCCCCGGAAGTCTCCCAGTTTGTGTTTCAGTGCTATGAGTCAGTGCTGAAGAATTGAACCCATCAGTAGAGGGGGGCGGTGTTCCCCTTGTCCCCGGGGGTTAAATGGGAAATTTGTGGGTATCCTGCATCTATCCCACATCTTTCTTAGCTGCCCATTCCCCTTCCCACAACCCCGCCCAGACCAGCATCCCCTCCCCCTTCCATCACTACGGTGTCTGCTCGCTTTCCTGACCAACAAGATCCTGAAAAGCCTGCATCCCACACAGCGTCAAGTTCCTAAAAGTTTACCTGCTCCAGTTTGACAAGGGATTCATTAGTTTCTGCTTTGCACTGTATCCATGCGTGTTTTCCCAGCTTACGCTCTCTGCTGGGTCTGGATGAAAAACCTTTTCCATTCTTGCTTTAATCCTATGAGTTTTTACACCTCAAAGACTGTATTTCCAAAGCTTTTCCTGTGGTCCACTTATAAACCTGTGTGAGAATAGGCTAAGAATGTATACTAAAATGTATGTGTGTTGACCCATTACTCTGGACTATTTAGATATTTTTTTTCAAATTTTCCAATTCATTTCTGTGAAAACTAAAAAAAAGCTATATCCCCTGTTCAGATCTGGGGCTCTGAACATGGTTGCCCCACCTCTTCCAAGCCCATTTAAATGCTATGTTATTTTGTTCTAGAAACATACTAATCTCTGTGAAGCAGAGAGCTCATATTGAGAGCTCTTTAGTTAAGAATGGGCGGTTCAGCTCCTTTGCTGAGTTCATCTACCCAAGAACCACCTACATTAAAACTACGTTTTAAAAGGGACTCTGGAAAGCAGATAATCTCTGTATGGTCTGTCCCCCCTGAGTGTCCATGTTTTACTTAGTGTTTTCTTTAGTATGATTTTCCTGTCTGATGGAGTGCTCTGTTAACTTGCCTTTTTGTTTTCTCGTTTGGTTATGGTGAAGAAGTGTGTCTGAAGCAAGACTAATGTGTATGTGAGGGTAGGGGTTGATGCAGCAGCAGCAGCAGCAGCTTGTGTGTATCCTTATCACTGACTGAAATCCTATCACCATTCCTCTTCCACCTTTCAGAAGCATTCCCCTTGTCTATTCCTTGCTTTTGTGTTTGTAGTGTTGATGATCATTTGTGTTTGGGGTTGCTCTTTCTATGTGAGCTTGGTGAGAAGCAGGAAATGCTCCAGGCCAAGGGCGATGTTGGCTGGTGAAGGTATTCCTAAGGCTCTCTGCTCTGCCGGTCATTGCGGCCGACCCCTTTCCTGTAGAGATGAGCATAAAAAGAGGTCAGCAATTACCCGAGTGTTTTGGGGGTGGAAATTCTTGTTCTGTGTTGGAATTCTGGTTTTGTAAGAATATACATACCTGAATAATAAAGTCTTTGATTTCACCAGTTTGCAACAATCTCTGGGTAAATTGTCTATGGTCACTGATTGTTATGGCAGTGTGTGTGAACAGTTTGTGTTTATGATTACGGTCTGCTCAAGACTGCTCAGAATTTCTATATGTATGCTGTCACATCCTGTGTTTTATTATTTTTTTATTAGAAGGGATACTTGCTCTTAGGGCTTTTAAAATTTTTTGCCAAGATGTGCACGTTTGTATAGTTATCCAAAACAAACATTATTTGACTATCAACATACGTGTTGACAACCATTTGCTCAGCTTAACTGAAAGCTTGCCGTTAACTCTGAAATACTTAGTGGTTAAATTAAGAAATGCCACATGAGGCATCATTTCTTTGTCATTTCTCAGACATTTTTGAGGAGAAAACATTCCAAAAGTAAAAATGTATTTTACTAAACGTTCTTGAAGTTCTGAACTCAACTGTAAACAATGGGCACTACAATTAATTCTGATGCTTCATGCATTCGGCGGTTCGCGAAATGCGGTCAAGGCGTGCTTTCATTTCTCAATGGTATTAAGAATAAGTACAAAAGAATGCCCCTTGCTTTGACTTTAGCTTTGTGCCACAGAAATGCTATAGCCTGTGTTTTTCCACTTTCATTCTTATCTGAAGTTTTTCTAAAGTTGAAGACAGTGAGAAACTACACTCTTGCGCCCATGTAATTTTTGTCTGGAATGTAACTCATTTTAAACTCTACAATCAATGACTAGGGGAGGTCATCTCGATTGCACACTGGCTATTAAGATGAATGACTGTGAACAAAGCACATTGGTCTAAGGTCGGTAATCAAATTCAAATACTAATTAAGAAAGGCCTCTGCATTTGCATCGATTCCCATTCCAATTAGTTCACAGCTTGCAAACCTGCTTTCTTCTGCATTTTTTCATGTATCAATTTATAATTATCTCTGAGTTATTCAGAGTCCTGGTGGTGTGTGTTATGTGAGTATAAATCAAAATTGCTTTGTGTGGGATGAAGTACTGTTGCATGCCTTTTTAATCCTCAGATATTTTCCCTTGGTGTTCTTGCCTCCAAAATTGTATCCCTTTGAAATCCTTTTTCTTCTTCTTTGAATACGTTTGTCACATACGGTATATCACATGAATGCAGTCTTGTACATAAGGTTTATGGGTGAAGGGAGTAATATGTTGATCACACAAAAAACCCAGTCTATGATTAATAGATGACTCCAAGAACGAGGTCAGGAAAATCTACTAAAACCATTCCCAATTCATCAAACGCTACGAGCGCTCTGAGCTGTCTCACTATTAGATTATAGATCTAACTGTGATATTAAGATTATAATCAACATTGGTGGTCAGTGTGGAATCAAATGCACGAATGGCAGTCAGTAGCCATCATTTACAATTGCGGTGTGTTTTGGAGGAGGGAGGGGCACGGTAATGAATTCAAACCACAATAGTAGTAAATATAGGGATGGGCAACCCTGGTCCTTCAGAGTTGTGTTTTTTGCTGGATTTCAGGAAACTGAAACAAAGATTAAATATGGAACATTTTCCCACCCAAATTATTATATAACTGCTGTAAATAAAGCATGTATAATTCCACTAATGAGACAAACATTCATCAAATAAATACCAGTTAATTGGTGTGAATTTATATTCCTGGAAGGGAATGTATTTTGTTCCATTTGGTGAACTACTGGTTAGTTGATATTCAGCAAAAGGCCAGGAATATCCAACCTAACTCTCAGAAGTGATGCAAAGCTGTGCCTAGATGTCCTGACATCATCTTCCAGCAACAAGTTAAAAAATGCTGTTTTATTTTGAAATTATAGTAATTATATATATAAGTAATTTGGTACATATGTATTTAATTAAATGTCACACGTTACTCTATTATTCAAAATCGCGACTTTAATGCATTTATTTTAATGCAGAACGTACACAACCGGCAAGTGAGGTTGAGCGCAGGCCTGCAGGCGCATATTCGGTAGGAGACGCTCTTTAGCGACTAGCCGAGAGAAGCGCTGCCAGGCGGCACAATTCCAACTGTGTGCCACCGTGCATTCCCGGTCACAATAGGCTAATGATATAAGCTGGATTCAAACCGGCGAACTCCACCAACTCATAGGGTTCAGTCTGCTTTCGGCGTGCTCCTTTAAAGACTGAGTCTCCGGAGGCTTTTAAGATTCAGTACATGGGGTGACCTACAATCGCTTGTGATTGTATTTCATGCAGTGTTTGTTATTGTGGCAAAATAAAAAATAAAATACCGAACCGTTGTTGCTTTTCGGAATCCAGATCCAGAATGTCACATTAAGACGAGTATTTACATTATACTGCATTTGCCGACAACGAGCGGCGTTCGAATTGGTCTTTACGCAAAACCGCATTAGTATGCTTAGCCTTGCCTGGCGCGTGGTTCACCTACAATGTGACTTTGAAACATTAACGTTAAGTAAGACCTGATTTATTGACGTATAATGACACAGGACAGAATACCAGCATCAGGTAAATTACAAGTACCAATTAATTTCAAGTGGAAAAAAAACAATGCTCTAGGTACTTAAATATTTGGGAAGAGATATCCGTAATCTGTAAGTATAGGTCCGACTTAATTCACAATTTAGCGGAATAATAGGTGTCATATGTAAAATAAAAACGCATGTTTATATCCTATCTGTTTATATAATAATATTTAATATTGTACATTATTGTCCATTAACAAGTATCACATGTATGCTTGGTGATGATATAACATTTACCTAACCAGGACAGGTGTTCAGTGGAGTAGATGTAAAATAATACATTAGAAAATACCTGGAATTATTTGTGGATTACAAATAAATAGTTTGATTGATAAGACGTGCGTTTGAATAAGTATAATGCTTTAATATATATTTAAGATATGCTGTAATAAACATGTCCACATACTCCACGGATAATACGTATCTAGTATATGGTATAATGTTTAATGAAGGGGAGAGGGTAAGGAAAGTCTTTGTCATTAAAGTGTGAGGTGGTTTGTTGTTCATAATTTTAAAGTGATAATGATGATATAAACAAGTAACGAGAAACATAGCAAAAGCACGAAGATCACCCAGATAAGAAAAAGAGATAAAATATCACTTATTGCACCTTACAAATAAAATAGTTTGAGTAGACCTTTTTAATGACGTTCGCTTAGTAGATTTTCTCTAACGATTTTTAGTCGTAAAATATAAGTGCTGGACCGCTGGAAATAGAATAGCCTACTACTAACTACCTCTAAAGAAAATGATCTGTTACATTAGAGAAATCTTAACATTGATCAAGTGCTTTCTTGTTGAAAGGATGCATAGGCTACTTTGTCCGTGTTCTGGTTACCACGGGAATTTCTATTTCAGACGGGCAGCATTTATTTGACACATTTTAGTGTATTTATCTGCATAGGCCATTGGGGAAGACGGAAAGGCTCAAACAAGCAAATCAAAACCGGAAGAAGACGGGATCTTCATCTCCGAAACTAAACGTATAAAGAAATGCCACTGTAAATGACAACACATGCGCGCGAGCGCGCGCGCGTACACGTAGAGAGAGCGAGAGGATCTCTCCTGGTAGCGCTGCAGCAAAAAACAGCTTTACGAAAGTGTGTGTGAGTGCGTATTCGAGAGTGATGAAATGACAAGTAGTACGGTGTCACAATGAGCAATTAATGATGGTATTTCCAGGACAAACGGGGAATTATTTGTATTGTGATCGCGTGCCGGTGTGCGCCTCGGTTTTTGGCGAGCGCGAAGGACCTCTGTCAGGCGTCCTTGGTAAGTCGGCTGGAGATGTGTGTACAAAGTGCGGGAAGAGCTGACTGAGAAAATAAAACAGTCACCGTAATAGAAGAAAAAATGATTAAATCAGTTTAATCAGAATCAGTTTTTAATATGATATGTTTGTGGAATTAAAAGGAAGACCAAATCTTAAAGATACGCGGACAAGAGCGTTTTTTTTTCCAAATAAAGATTAGGTACCGCAGCATCCAGCTCTTCCCAAAGGAATGTTTCGAAAATGTCTTTGACTGTTTTCGATATTTAAATGATAGATTTTTAATTGGAGGACAAAAAACAAACAAACTAACCCATGCTTTGCCTTATTTTAAACGGAAGGCTAGGGTGCACGGAGCTCGTAAATGACATCTCGCAAATTAATAACAGAAAGCCATCAACGATGATACGAAGATTATCTTGGACTATGTTCCATTATGCGAACGGAATTAATATAACATTTGTCGTTGCTTCTGGTTGGTAGTCTACCAACTAAGTAGAATTCTCTGATGTAGCGCACAAAAGTGTTTGTGGAACACTGTCTTCATCCTTATGCGAAACTGAAAACACGTATCCTAGATTAAACAAGACGAACTTCAAGTTTTAACCGTATTTTTATGGTTTGCTTTCCCTGTCCGTGGTGCTGATGTTCGCGGAATGGTCGAGACCTTAAGCATCGCCGTGATTGGTGCCCCGGCAGTCGGGAAAACTTCTATTATCCGTCAGTTTATTTATAATGACTTCTCGGAGATATACACTCCAACCAGGTCAAGATATGTGTACAGGCCCTCGGTTATTCTGAATGGTAATATGTACGACCTGAAGATTTTGGATGTCCCGCCAATTTCCTCCTTCCCCTCCAGCACTAGCCAGGTAAGGTCAACGGAATCACGGAACTATCTCTCACCCAACACTGTAATCATGTGTCCGTGTGTGTGTGTGTTTTCCCGTTTTTCTCCCTGTCCTAGTAACATATTCAATAGCTTAACATTTGACCTTTTTAAACTTTTTTCTCCGGTAAGGCCGGTGAGTAATTATACAAATAAGTATGTAGCTTTACATAAGTTGCTGTAGGATATTCACATATTCCATTTTTAGATCTTAAAACCGGTCGTTTGTCTGTATAGTTAGCATAAGCTAATAGTTTTATTTTTGCACTGAATTATATTTCGTTGTATTACATTGTATTTAAACAATGCTCCAAAAATGACATATCCTGAACAATTTAATCAAAATCTAACAGCTTTCTTCCTAAAAACAAACAAATAAGTATGGTGTAGACTAGTGGGACACGCAGTCTTCAGGGCCACGCCCAGAGCTAAAATACTAATTGACACACCTTTGTGTGAACGAGCCCTCGTTTTTAAAAGAGACAGCTAGTAAATTTTACTCTGAAAAGTCTATTTGGGGTAGTTTTGAGGTTTAGATTAAAATGCCCAATAAAAGTCGCAAATACTACGCTGGCTATGAAATACACTGGGGTGATTTTATAAATTTATACTAATTGAAATATAAACGTACTGGTTAATACGTCGCGGAATTAGTTCACGGTTACCATGTTTTGGAGTTTTTTTGGTTCCCTCCTAATAATGATTACAATAAAAAAGTACTCATTTGCACTTTTTAAAACTTGGCTAACTAAAGTTTGATTTTAATCCAATTTTTATTCTCTTTTCTATGATATTTTAATAGCTGTTTTCAGTTCTTCAGTAACCAGGCATTAACTACAGGGGACTAAAGAGATAAGTTCATGATCTTAGTCACAAGGATGTGTCATCGTTTTTATCTTGAAAACTATGTGTCACTCTAGCGCCGATTTAACACTAAAGGTAAGAAAATACATCTTGTGTGACGATAGCCTTCTGATTTTTAGTACACACACAGGACAGAGGGGTCTATACACAAGATGCAGCCCTCGTTGGAATAGTTTCCATGGAGACCTGACTTGTGACTTGAATAAGCCTATTTTGTGTTTTTCCTCATCTGCGTATACTAACCCCCCACCCACCCCCCGTCTGAGAGGAAGGGAGGGAGATTAGGGGAACTGCTTGGTTAGTTAAATTAATGTTAAGCCAAATTCACAATGGTGAGCTTCTTTGGCTCTAAATGAATAGATTATACGCGCCCGCGTGTTCTCAGGTTGTAGTGATGCAAAGCTGAAAGGTGAGCTAAATCAGGTAAACCCCCCCCCCCCCCTTTTATTGTCAGTCACTCCTGCTAATCTACTTTCTATGGTGGTTGCAGACACCTTTATTATCAAATAGACCAACATGTGACTTGGAGTCATTGTGGTTACATGTGCCTTTATTAATATGCTATATTAGGAGTTGAGCTGCACCAGTCATCCGTGGATGACGGCAGGCAGGCTGTGACTTCAAGAGCTGTCATAGCTCTATTGCCTCTCACTCCACAGACTTTCAGTTATTGAAAACATTGCTGTTTTGTTAACCTGTACCAGTATGAATTGCTTGAACAAACAAGGTTGCCGCTGTGTAAAGGTGCAGGTCAAACATGTTATATTGAGCAACCCGCTTCACTTGACTCAGTGACAGCGTGTAGACCCTCTTCCATTATTACATTTTCAAGCTGCTATTCTTTTGGAGCCACTTAACATTGACAAATGCAAGGTCACAGTGAAAATCACAGAATTTTTAAAATTTATGGTATAGATTTGGCCATTCAGTTTAATTACTTGTTATTTCCTTACTAATTATCATGTTTGTCATACCCCAGAAGGCCTTTGCCTTTGCATCAGATTTAGCCCATGCTCAGTTATTTAATCAATGCTTCCCCTCTGCTGAAGCATGGCCTGGCTTACAAAAACTGAAGGCAGCCTATAGGATGCACGGCCTGGCGTAAGGAAGCTGAAGGCAGGTTATAGGAAGCATGGCCTGGCGTAAGGAAGCTGAAGGCAGGTTATAGGATGCACGTCCTGGCGTAAGGAAGCTGAAGGCAGGTTATAGGA
>JAOYSI010000024.1:692330-705621 GCA_025775065.1 Hiodon alosoides | reverse complement strand
ATTTCCCTCGGTGCATTGCAAGGGAAAACGTCCAATCCGACGTTGAGAACCTGTGGCGTAATTGTCAGGAACGAATGTGAGTCTGAGTATTTCAACTCTATTTCGTTTTTTTTAAGATATTTCCACCCATAAGTTTCCTTTGGCTGCTTTTTTTTTTTTTTGAGTTTTCATATTGATAGCTGCACTTTGTTGTCCATTGTGTACTGATTGAAATAATATATACATTTGACCACAAGTTGTGGTGTTTGATGGAAATATTTGCTTTTTTTGCATGTTTTTAAGTGGACAAATGACTTTAAGCATTCGAGAAAAACTGTAAACACTACACATTCCCCAGTCTGTGTTTGAGTGCAGTGGATCACGGTGAAATTCTAAACCTTCCCAAAAACAAAGACAACTGACAAACCTCTGGATTAAACCTCCAATAACCATGGCAACTGACAACATTCTTACACATCTCTAGATTAAATCTCCCAAAATGCTGAAGTCAGAAGGAGGTAACTGACAATTCTTAATGTATAAATTGTTATACGCTTTTGCAGTATTTACCTAAAATGTAATTTCTCTACCATTTCAAGTTTGATGTCAAGTTAGTGATTCATCCATGAAAATCAATTTTTTTTAAACAAATTATGCTTTCAAAAATTAAATAAACTTCTTAAAGAGAACAGCCTTATAGGCGAGCAGACATACCTCTTAAGGCACTCGTGAAGAATCTGATATGGTGACAGCAAGCCTGCTTTGTTGGTCAGCTCATACACCCTTGAATCTTCGATACTGATATGATTAAAATACTGCAAAAGCAAATAGAAGAGACTGCATTACCGCTGTGAAATGTGACCGGAAACTTCCTCAAAAGGATACACAAGAAAGAAATGACAAAGGTAGATTAGGTTCCACAGTGCACAATTTACAGAGTTCATGATGGATGTGATGCACTTCAGGCAGCAATATTCAGTCAATTTTGTTTGGGAATTTTTGGGCTTGCAGACTGCCGAAAAAGTCGACGCTGAACTCCTTTAAAAAGTGTGACTTCTCCCAAGCCTCTTACAAATTTCTATATTCCAACTCATAAGGAACACCAGACTTGTGCTCACTGATGTTATAGACCATGATGCAGAATAGTGTATCCCACTAAAGACAGAGCAATAAGTAGAGACAGCTGATGTAAAACACCTGAGTGCGTAGCAAGCATCTGGTTCTGGTGTAGACAGCCAGGTTCCAGCAGGTTTAGGATGCGGAAACACACCAAGACTTTTGAAATCGGTCATGCACAATGAGACCAGCGATTTTGGGAAAACTAGAAGCAAGTTTTTTGCTCACCAGGGAGAAATTTTACTCGTATTCGGCCCTCCCTGAATAGACATTATGAAATGAATTTTAGACCCATGGGTCTTTACAAAAAAATGACTTGATGCATGGGAACCATGAGACAAAAATCATTACAATGGACTATACAGGTTAGTCAGATATGGATCTGACCAGGGTAGTGGACTTTTTATAGCATGGCGATTAGAATAATCCAAAAAGAATATTTAAATAGTATTTATGTCGAACAAAAGCCCTTTACAGACCCATTCAGTCACATCAAAAGGGAGTAGAAAGGTACCTCCAGTTCATCGCCCTCTACAGGCTTCTCCTCTGCAGTCTGCTTTACAAAGTCCGGTATGAGGATCTCCAGTGTCGCACGAGCTGGACAAAACATACCCAGTAGTCATCACCCAACATCTAAGAGTAAATGCTTAGTAATGGGTGACAAGTAGCAATTGATATGACATTAGTCAAGCAAGGAATTTTTGTCATTTACATCATATCAATTGACAAATCATGCAATAAAATGTGTATTTGCTGCAATTTTCCTCCTGGACAATCGATTACCAGCTTTATTCTTGGCAAGTTTTTTACTACTTGCAGTTCCTGTGCCATATGTCACTCCATCTATAATGACAGACGCTCCGAAGGGTTCACTTGGGTTTTCTGAAACATTGACAATTTGGGTAAGACAAGGATGTTACCAGACCATTTACAGAAGTGCATACAAACGTTTAGCAAAACACTAAAATAAAAAATACCCAGATCAATTAAACTGAGCTACGGTTAATGAGTTAACTTGAGAAAATACAATGCTTACATTTCTTAAACACTGGAAAAGAAAAAAAATGGCACGTACCACATTCAAAAAAACTATACACCGGCCGAACTTTAAGAACACGTTGCATATATTCATGAAGTATACAGACTTCAGATTTCCCATTTGGATTGATGACAAACTCTGAAAGACACAAAATTAAAAAATAAATGACTACCAAACATGTGACGACCAACCATTCATTAGGTCCCATCAACGCGATGCTCCAGTCCACATACCCTTCTTTGTAGGAGCATCCTGAACAGAGAGTGTAATGAGCTTCTGATTGGCTGGCAGGATGGGCCGCTCTGATTCGGCCTGCTTTCTTTTCAGCTCCCTGTTGAATTGCCTTCGCTCCGCCCACGTTCGGAACTTCTTCACCGTCACTTGCTCAAAATCAAAGCACTTCTCCAGGTAGCTGCGGAACTCCTCAATTTCTGAAGCATTTGTAAAAATGGGAGAAAAGTGTAGCAAGCTGAATTTCTATTAATTTGAAGATATTCATACCATCATAAGTAACTCTACAGTAGCTTGGGGTGTGTAAAGTCATTGGTCGTGATTAAGAATTAAGCTTGGCAAGTTTTCTGACAGCAAAAGCCCAAAAAAACATGCAAACGCAAAAACAGACATCCTTACTTAGAAAGAAATGCATTTTTGATATCTAAAGGAATAGAAAACCAGAGGCAATACCTGCCATTAAGAAAACATACGAGAACCAGTTTGGCTTCCTAAGTGTTGAGTATTCAACCGCATACCAAGTGGTTCCTAAAGCTACACAGTAGCAGGATAAAACTGCATATTGAGCAGTTATTAAAGCTACAGTCTAGTTGAAAAACTTCGCTCAGAAAAACCTGAAGAAAGTTGGGAAATCTATAATGAAATGCCTTGTGATGTTAAAAGGACATGAAACTAGTGGCTTAAATGAGTGCTTTAAGGGGGGGAATCAATATACTGTTAGGTCCGCATTAAAGGCTAGCTTCTCTACTTGATTAAATACCCTTGTGTCCCATTAAAGGAATGTCAAAGCAGACTTAATATGGCTGAAAGACATAACCAGAATTGGATGTTTGCATTTGGGAGCAGCAAGTAGGTTAGCGCAGGTCTCGAAGAGCCAGGCCCAGGTTCAAATCCCTTCACTGTGTGTGGAGTTTGCAAGTCCGCCAGTGTCCCCGTTTAAAGACTCGCTAGTTAAGTAACTGCCAACCATTTGTCTGCATCAGAAATTTAAATGTTTCTTTTTGAACCTTACCAACGGACTCGTCCTTGCACACCTCCACTTTGGCTTTGACCTGTCCCAGAGCCCCCTGGGCCAACTCACAGGGCAGCGAGTCCCGTTCTTCTGGGTTTGACTGTGCAGCACTGGGTACCCCCGACACAGCCGCAGCACATTCCTCTGGGCCGGTAGAGTCCGGCTCATCCGCTCTCTCCTGCTCTCCAACCACCTCCACCGTCTTTGCTGGGGAGGGGTCTTGGTTTGGAGTCACCTCTCCATTTTGTTCCCTCTCTTCTTGATCCTTCATTTTCTTATAGTGCAGGCAGGGAATGCTACTGGTAGGGGGATCGTGTTTCTGCAAAGGATTCAGACAGTTTGGGTTTGGGCAGCTCCGTTCATGACCAAAGACTTCACTACATGCTTTGTTGCAATTTATGTTTTCTAGATCAATAACGCCCTTAGTTATAATTCAACGTATACCCCCACCATTGGAAAATTGTATTTACAACGGCTACAGCTTACCCTGATGCTCCCTGTGCCAAGGAAGTAGGGTCTGGACCACGTAACTACTCTGGTCTCCCTGTGAAGGTAGACTGGAATGCCAGAGTTATGGAATGTCATGATCCATCCATCAGGCAGTGGCTCGGTGGGTGGGCGCCCACGACCTACACAGGTGCACCATCATCAGAACAGCAACAGCCAAGAACATTTATAATGCAGACCGTCCCACATAATGAATCCTCTAAAATTAATTTGACTGAGAAATAATCGTTATTGAAAGACTTACTCTTAAGAACAGTTTTAATTTTGGTCATCATAGGTTGGACACCAGTCTCCCCATCTGACTGATGATCACTGTCTCCTGTATACTTGTCCTCCGCCAATCGCATCTTCTTAGGCACTGGCATGCCTTCCTCCAGCAGAGCATCCACATCATTGTCAAAGTCCTCCTAGAGAAAGAACCGAGGGGAGAGACAACAGAAGCGTCATAGTCACATGGGGAGGAGCACGTCGCTAATGACACGCAGGCCTGAAACACTTAGTACTCTCACTTGAAGCCAAGCTAAACGTAATGACTCCCCAGAATTTACACCAAACGTAGAAAGTGGATGAGCAAAGGTCCACAGAGCTATCCAACGTACCTCATAGGAGTAATTCAGGATCTCCTCATCTGCTTGGCCCTGTTGAACTATGACCTCAGATCTGAATCCACCTTGGTCTCCCTCTTCATTATCCAGAAAATTCTGGGTGAAATCATCCAGTTCATCCAGAACCGCAAACTCCACTCTGTTTTCCTGCTCCGTATCCGCATCCTCAGCCTGCTTCCCTGCACTGACAGCGCCATTACCCAAA
Organism: Hiodon alosoides; assembly: GCA_025775065.1. NCBI lineage: Eukaryota > Metazoa > Chordata > Actinopteri > Hiodontiformes > Hiodontidae > Hiodon > Hiodon alosoides. The sequence continues at coordinate 700,927 of JAOYSI010000024.1, read as the reverse complement.
CCTGCCCCATCAACAGCCCCCTGTTCTGGACCACCATGCAACTCACCATTCAGGCCATCTGCACCGAGATGGCTGCTAACCCCCTGATCTATCCCTGTGTACAACACCTTCCTGTCCTTACTTCTGCTGCTCTCAGTAAAGCTCACACTTATTTTCACATCTTTCAATAGCTTAAAATCAGGAAGGAACTTTGTGACCGGAGGTGCATGACGGGCCGTTCGGGGGCTGGGGCCACTGGGCTCCGGCTCATCTGAGACACGACCGCTGAAGGACGTGGAGCCCTTAGACTGGAGCTGTGCCTTCTCAGCAGATTCCCTTTCCCCTGCTGGGGTGTGTGTGTGTCCATCACCACCAGAGCTAACGTCCATTTCCTCTGCGTCACTGGACGTTTGCAGGGGAGGTGGTGGAGGTGCTGTACAATTAAGGCTCTCCACATTCATGGCATCAGGCGTCTCCAATGGGAGGGGAGGAAAAGGCTCATTTATCTCCATTGCCAGAACTTCAAACGGTTAATATTTAACTCAAAAGTGAAACGCGCTACAGAGACTGGAAAGAAAACTACTCTTAAACTTTTTGTTTCAATTAAAAGATTTAAACTTATTTAGAAACATGCAGATGTATGTTCCGTGCATCTCAAAAGCGTATTCTCTACTGGTCATAAGTGTCGAATATGATAAGCTGACTACATTGTTCTTTTCATTAATGTAGACAGCTTTTTAGAATCACTGTCTCAATTATTGGAAATCACAATGCACTCAGCTTAAATGAGACCCATATTCACTGCTCATCTTCCACTGCTGAATCTTCTATAAGAGCTGTAAATAGAAAGAAAAACCCGTCAGTAAAAAAGCAAGCGTAATTAACAGTGTGTGTGTGTATATATATAACTACTAGAACTACTTTAATGTCGTATCCTTTCAAACATTTCAAATTTTAATAAAAAAAAACACACAAAACAATGTCGATCCAGTGCTCAGTTTAATATTCGTTTAGCAAAAAATTAACTATCGACTTATTTCTTATTTTAAAAATGTTGGTCTATTCTCTCGACGCTAGCATTTAGTATTAATATTAGTAACAGGCTGCCCTTGGTCCTCTCTGTCATCCGCGGCGATAAAAGAAAGAATTGTCAGGCATAAAATAAATTAATACGAGCGGGGAAAACGTAATCTGTCGCCCAAAAGACCTCAACGAACTAGCTGATCTACCGACCGTCATCGAAAATCATAGCGTACATACTACGAACTAGCAGGTTAGCGAAGGCCAGGGTAACAACTAGTAAACGAAACGATTTCACTTAGCCATTTGTTTCACCACCTTTTGCAGTATTCTCAGCTACGTTAATAAAATATACAAACAAGTATTTGTGAGTTAGGTTTAATTATAAATTATTTTACACGCATTGTTCCATATAGCGTACTAGAACGCGTCGAAGACAACACATTTTGTCAGCTAAAATGTAAAAGAAATAAACACTAAACACATCAGGAACAAATGTAACGCCTATTCGCTTTGCCCAGTTACTCACTGTTTGTTTAAATAAGTAAATGTCTTCCATTTAAATCGTTTTAAATTTTAAACATAGTCAGACGTCTACCACAACTCTCCGCCATCTTGGAAAAAGCATCAGTGACTCCTGGGTTTTCTCCTAGTACCGGCTCATTTATGGTTGATATTCCGTCGACCAATCCGTACTAAGTGGTACGGAAACAAACCAATCAGAGTACTCGAAAAGTAGGACTAATTTTCAGAAGAAGGATGCGGGAATGAAAAGACCAATCAGGTAAAAAATATATTATATATGCCCAATTACTGCTTAGGAAGAGTCGCGATGATAGACGCTCGTGCTATGTGGTTCGTCACAAAAAGGTAAGGTTTATGTACTGTTGTTTAACTCATCATATGAATTATGGTTAGAATTCTTCATGCTTTTTTAAAATCGTAGCATGATACTGGCAATGTATTTAGCAGATTATCTGGGCACAGACAGGTGGCAGTCGTAAACTAAAACACATAGCACCGTGTCAGAAATAGCATAGTTAGTTTGAACCCATTTCAGTGCTTGTCAGATAATGCAGCTAAACCACCTCCCAGTTTTACCGTTTTGGATGATATATAAGTTAACGAATTCACTAACTAAATAAAGGTATTTTGAAAAATATCAGAGATAATTGACCCACGAAAAAATAAACGAATGAACTCCCTAAATATTCGTGGCTGATAAGGAAGTTACTTTTTTTTTTTAAGTGTAGTATTGCGTACAATAACATCGCCATAATATTTTATACACAAAATGTACTTCTCGATACATATGTGTACATGTTCTCTCCCTGCTGCGCCCCACATATCTCGCTGGACTACAGCCCCCACCCTCTGCCTAGGCAAAATTTAACTTGTATTGCAATTATGTACATGCAATCACGTGCCACCCAAGTACAATTCTTGATATATGACTTTTGTAGTCTACTCCATGTTATCCCAGCCCACCCTCAAATATCCGTTCCTGCAAACATCTGCTGGTGGAAGAGACAGGAGGCGGACACACAAGCAAAACAGCATCCCAGATTGACAGAGTACCATAGAGCCAAACTAGTAAGGAGTAAGGAGAGTGTCAATATGTTGTCTTCCCCATAATGGTGTAAGCCCATATGATCACTGCTGGCATCTACAGCACAGGTGAGCCCAACTAAGCCCATTGACCAGTTTTAGTTTGGCAGACTTACACATTGCAGTGAATTGAATGGAATTTCCCCTTAAGGAATCTCTTGCCCCTGTGCAGTTTGTTTTTTCCCGTCACTACTATTCCGTGGTTCCTGTTGTTATCAAACTAGCCCAGTTCTCTTTACCTATTGGCAGCAATAACCACCATTCTTCCTGGCAGAACTGCTCTCTTCAAGTCATTCCATAGCATCTTTATTGGGTTGAGGTCTGGGCTCTGACTTGGCCACTCCAAAAGGCGGATTTTGTTTTTCTGAAGCCATTCTGTTGCACGGGACTTGCACCGGTGTTTTGGGTCGTTGTCCTGTTGCATCACTCAACTTCTACACAGTTTCAGCTGACGTACATACATTCAATTGAGTTAAAATTGTTTTTTATCAAGAAAATAGCCGCTTTGGCTCACAACTGTGTAGAGGATCCATGTTACGGACAACTCTAAATCCACGTGACAGGAATTCAGTTGGTTGCAGCGCTGAAAGAGTCTCTCTACTTACAGCCCAGTTATACCCCCCCCCCAAGGACGCTGTAGCAGAAGAGAGAAAAAAAGTTGTGAACACTCTCCTGGTGCTGGAGAGAGGAAAATGTAGTTTGTTTGGACTGTGCATGGTCCGTAAAGAATTATGTCTACTCTACTCATCACATAAAACCAGTAACTATTTCTGTTCAACTGCAAATTTAGGCTTGAAAATATTATCGTGATATCAAACATTTCAATCATTCATGATAAAAATTATCATGGTATTTTTATTTTTTATTTTTATCTGGGTCACACGGCTGCATAGTTATATTGCGCATGGTGCATGTAGGTTATTGAGATACTTAAATCACAGAAGCTTATGGCACATTTGTTTTTAAGATGACCATCCATAGATAGGTTGGGGACCCATCGTCTCTATACCATATTGCCCTTGAAAGGGAGATGTTAATGTACCAACCTGAGAGACCGTATGAAAGTGTACCAGGAAAGTGTATACTGTTTGCAGTGGGTGGAAACTGATATATTTGGCTGAAATCAACATATTTTGTTTTATTTTTCTTTAAAAATAAATTTCTGACATTTAACTACTTTCAGTAATAATTGTTCATATTAGGCATTCAGGTTTTGAATAAAAATACAAAATGTCATGCATTATGAGTAACTAAAAAACAAAAACAAAAAAAAAACAAGGGACTGCTGAAAAGAAATGAATACTGTTTTATTGCACAAAAACTGCAGAAGCCCAAATAAACCATAAGATTCCGACGTACAAAATATCACTGTTCTGAGAATGTCTCACTTGAGGTCGAGGCCCCTTAAACATGCCCCGTGTAGGCCTTAACTTGGGACCAGAGCACCCAAGGGTGGTTTTGTGTGAAGAAATTTGTTTTTGGCTAGCACAATTCTCTGTGTACCCAAATCAAAGCTGTGTGCAAACACTGCACTACAGATTCTGTGTGCGACACAACCAGCATTCATCCTCACCTGCAAGCTGGATCAATGGACTGAATCAGTGAGGCAGCTCAGTTTCTCATTCAAATTTCTCTCTTTAGACTCAGCTAAACGCTGAAAGAAAGCAATCTTCGCTCTGGAGTAAATGTAGCTATATCCTACTCAGTATTGCGACTTGTCAGAGAAGTATTAATTCTTTGGCAGAACCTAATGAACAGTCAGTCTGAAACTTAGTAAAATGGTTTTATTATTTATTATTTAAATTAAATGAACAGCATTCCAATACCAATCAGGTAAAAAAGGAAAAAAACCTGTATCACACTATTCCTGATGAAGAACCTTTTTAAAACCCTTTTTAAGCCCCCTGTCAACATGACTTCTTTTGTGAAATAAGTGAGACTAAAGACCAAAGAAAAACAATACCAGTCGCTACAAACCAGACAAGCATTACACTTTAACACCAAGTCTTTTGTCATGTGTCTAAGCCCAGTAAAGGAAAATTCTTAATAGTGCAACATCTTTTTTCCCCAATAATGTATTCACAATAAGTGATTAAAAAAAAAAAAAAAAAAAAAAAAGTTCCATTGCTGCGCTGTTAAAAGATGAAGTCGAGTTGTGCTGGTTGAGCAGAGACTGAAGGCACAGAGTGTGTCCCCAAAGGCGCTCTCAGCCCAAGAGTCTGAAGTGAAAAGTCTTGGTGTTCCATTGGCTGATGTCGCAGTTGACCATGGTGCGCTCAGTGAGTGTCACGTTCCCAGACCCATCAATGAGGATAATGGTATTGGTCCTGGAAGGGAGGGGGGAACAATCCTGACTGAACAGCTAAACAAAGAAAATTTTTATAAATTATAATTATTAAAAAATACCATGAAAAACCATGTGCTTTGTGGCGCGCTCCTGTTAGGGCAGCATTCAGAACAGCAAAGGTTGTATTTTTATTCTTTTGTAAAAGTCTGGTACCGTTGGAGCTTCACTGTGCAATCCAGAACCTCCAAGTGGAGCAGGGACACACACGCACGTGTAAACGGATATGCGATGGTCCACGTTTCCAATGTCCATGGGTCTAATCGGGAGAAGGTTCCCCATGCTAAAGCTAGACTGCCTGATGCCAACCTGCTGGCCTTCTATCCAGAACCTCTTGGAAGCATGCGCTTCCCCATGTCCAAGGGTCTAATCAAGAGAAGGTTCCTCAAGTTAATGGAGAGGGCCCCTATAGGAAAAGGGGACTTCTGTGCAGAGAGATCAGCTGGGATTTAGTTGGTAAAAATAATACGTTGGGACATCAAGGGACAAGACGAATAGATGTCTAGCGAACATTATATTTAATCATCTCACATTAACGAATGAAAATCTACCAGAGATGAAACTGGTTTAGTGTGGGAAATTTGCAGGTCAGAATTCAAAGGCGTGTTAATCTTTCTTTAATGCTAAACATTCGCTGGACACAATGAAGTGGGGGACTTCGTAGTATCCACTGCAGAATAGATTATTTTCTTAATTTTTCTTGTAGATCGCCATTCCACTGAGCCACACGGTTCTGCTGTGGAGGAGACCTACAATGCATTAAGGACTTAAGGAGCCAAGGAAACCTGCAGCCTTAGTCCATCTCAAAACCCAACGTTGACATTTACTTCCCAGCCTGCACCATTATTAAATGCTCAGTATACCACATGGGTCTTTAGAACAGTGGATGTCTCTGACTATACATCTTACCTGATGGAATGCACATGTAAATCACTCTGGATAAGCATGCAGATAAATTCATAAAATCTAAATGTGAATGTTAACGACGTGAAATGTTACTGATGATCGTTTTCAGAAATTTTGTATTTACTTATTTCTAGAATGATCTTCTAAAATTACAGCTTGTGAAAAGTACAACTATGCGCTGTGGTACTTGCCAACAACACCTCGGTACAGTTAATCCGACTGACTGCCAACAACCCCTCGGTACAGTTAATCCGCGTGACTGCTAATAAAAATGCAGGGGTGTTTTACATTGTGAGAAGTCTGACCTTGTGCCGTATCCCGGTGACCGGACACATATTGCGGACAGCGCCCGCAGCATTGACTGACTGTAGCCTTCTCCCTGGGTCTCCTGAGCTGGGTCAGGTGTGTGGCTGTGAAATGAAGAGACATTAGCGCACACCAGTTCTCCCATCTCAACGCAACTGAAACAGCAGTAGCACGAGGAGAAGCTCTGAGTCAGCACATAAGCAAGACGGCTTTCCAGCTGAAAACTCCCATTTTGCAACACCTGGATTTCTGACAGTTTCTAAACGACATCACTTCTCTACATTAGTTATCAGCTGCTGGAGAGGGTCTTTGAGGTTCCTCACACTCAAGATGAGGGATCACTTTGTCCACTCGGACAATTCAAGTAATTACACTATTCTACTTATAAAGCTGTGGACAGATAGCACTGAGAAAGCGAGAGGGTTTGTGGGTAATTCTAATAACTCACAGCTCCTCGTTGTTCAGGATGTGCAGGAGCTCTTGCACAAGGCTCTCTGAGGGGAGGTTTTGGTTCACCACACTGGTAAAGAGGTGCTTTCCCTTCTCTAGCTTCCTCCATGGCGTCTCCAGGAGAGAGTTGCTCAGCCCATAGATGCCTGCTAGTACACAGCATTGTTAAACACACATATATCCATAGGATTAGAGTTAGCCACTGAACACACTGAGAAAGGATGATTGCAGGCGCCTCCTTGGACAACCGAAGCAATAATCAAAAATCATGAAATATGGTGCTTTGCCTGGAAACCTAATATTGAAAGATTGAAAAATGATATAATTTATAAAATTTGTTTGTACTTCAGAACGCCAATGGAAATAGGATACTGGCTTTGACAAACGTGAATACACAAGTGTAAATGTTGAATTTAATGCAGATTTGGTTAATATTCCTTATAAATTGGTCAACTTGAATCACCCAAAGTTTTATTCCACCTTTACTAATTTGACCTTAAGTTACCTCTTCCAAAAAAGTATAATGAAAGTGATGAACATGATCAAGTTTCCATCTATATACATTCTAACTATAACTGCACCAGTCCAAATTTAACGTTATACAACCAAACAGAATGCTTTTTTTTGGCCGTGTAGATGTGTTCAAATGGTTAGACTCCTCCATTATTACACATAGCCAAAAATTAACTGTATAAAGTTCTATGTATATGCTACACCAGGCTATTTATTTTAAAAATTAAATAAATATAATTTAAAAAAAAATTATATATATATACACATATACACACATATATACACACACACACACACACACACACACACTTAACATACCTTAAATGGCAAGTAGAAAGTAGCACAAGACACTTAATGCCAAACTAATTGAGAGACTGAACAAACCTGGTTTTAAGGTGATGGGCTCCGAGTTGCTTTTGTTTCCATAGTAACACATGGTGTCTCCTTTGGTCCTGTGCGAGGCAAATGTAAGGTAGGTTAGGACCAGAGCGTTGTTGCAGCATCACGTCCCGAGGACATGAGTGGCGTGTCGCAGCGTCACATCCCGAGGACAGAAGCAGTGTGTTACTGTGTCACGTCCCAATGATCCAAGCAGTGTCGCAGCGTCACGTCCCGAAGACAAAAGCAGCGTGTTACTGCGTCACGTCCCGAGGACAGAAGCAGCGTGTTACTGCGTCACGTCCCGAGGACAGAAGCAGCGTGTTACTGCGTCACGTCCAGATGACCGGAGTGGCGTGTCGCACCATCACATCCCGAGGACAGAAGCAGTGTGTTACTGCGTCACGTCCCAATGACCCAAGCGGTGTCGCATCGTCACGTCCCGAGGATAGAAGCAGCGTGTTACTGCGTCACGTCCCGAGGACAGAAGCAGTGTGTTGCAGCATCACTTTGGCAACAGTTCTTTACAGCTCCAGCACTACACTGTAGAATTCAATGCACAACTGGCTTGTACAGTCACTGTTCACTATTGGCCTACATGAAACGGGCAAAAACCCTGCTTAAAGTTCCAAACAATAGTCACCCAGGACAAATATTAGTTTTCTGACCTTATGACCAGATGAAAAAAAACAGATTGTTCCCCTCCAAACACTTTTGAGCACAGTGCTTCCATTAGCCAATGTGGGATGGAATTTTATTTGGACCATCATTGCAGCTCCCTTAGGTAGTAATGTAAAGCAGCATGCAAGTCATGTAAAGCACAACGCGAGTAATATAAAGCAAGGTGCGAGTAATGTAAAGTACAACGTGAGTAATGTAAAGCAAGGAGCGAGTAATGTCAAGCACAACACGAGTAATATAATGCAAGGTGCAAGTAACCTAAAGCAAGGTCTGAGTAATGAAAGCACAACGCGAGTAATGTAAAGCAAGGTGCGAGTAACGTAAAGTACAATGCGAGTAATGTAAAGCAAGGTACAAGTAACGTAAAGCAAGGTGCGAGTAACGTAAAGCACAACGCGAGTAACGTAAAGCA